>JAXRJS010000058.1:570000-1180000 GCA_037127375.1 Dione juno | reverse complement strand
AAAATAGAATTTTCCGAATTTGAGCGAAAAGCAAAGTGTGGTGTCTTAATTTTTTTTCTCTACCTTCTTCGATATGTAGCTATTTATATCTACATACATTTATCGAGAAAAATACAAAGAGATTTTTAAAAAAAATACTTTTAGAATATTTAAGTAATTTAAAATAATATAATAGTTTTAAGCACTGTATTTACAAAGTCAAACTTTTAAGAAAAGTCAATTGCTCCATGAGTGCAATATTCCATCTTCATAAATACTCTCAAAGAAACTCCAAACTTTCCACATATCGAGCTTTTTAAAACACAGCTCACTCTAATGAGAGCAACTGGAATGAACGCAGCAGGTCAGAAAATATACATACATAAATGTATATAATATATGTTGATGATTGGTCATACGTAAAAAGAATATAATTACAATTTCAACGAATTCAATTTTAAAGTTAAAAAGCTGTTTACGTTTGTATATACTGTTGAATTTTTACATTTTTATAGCTTTAAGCTTTATGCCATATAGCATATAGCAAACAAGACAAAGATAATCTAAAAGAGAAGTTTCAAAATATTCCGTATTCCACTTTCCGACCAATTTGTCAAGAGCACGGAAGCGCGTTCACTGTCAGATTTCTTATCTAATATGTTAGTTACTTATTAATAATATTATTTTATCCTTGTGCTAGTTTACCGAGCAGGGTAGGACGAAGTAACACCAACACCAACTCCCCTTTCCCCCTTTCTGCCAGCTTACGCGCAGATATCCAAAAAAGCTTCACAACAAAAGCTCCAAAGAATGTTT
Organism: Dione juno; assembly: GCA_037127375.1. Lineage (NCBI taxonomy): Eukaryota > Metazoa > Arthropoda > Insecta > Lepidoptera > Nymphalidae > Dione > Dione juno. The sequence goes on along the minus strand of JAXRJS010000058.1, from coordinate 1,179,205 downwards.
AGAATCAAATAATTTTGAAGTACGCTTTTAAATCAGTAAAGATATTCGAGCAGCGAAATTAGTTATCCATCCACGTACTGCTATAACCGTGTTCCCTTGTTTAACACGCCTCATTGTCTATAAAAAACATTACAATGGCGAAATGTTACAAAAATGTCGCATTTCGAATTAAATGTCGAACAGTTTGTATGACAAAATATAAAATGTTATAAAACATTAACACGACGCGTTAAAAATGTCGATGCGTTTAGTGTGAATCTAATTGCGTTTGTGTAAAGAAAGCTTTCGATGAGAATATTAATTTGGTGATTATTTGAAAGTCAATTTTGTTTGTTCGCTTTAACGCGCTTATATCAGAAGCTTTTGGTGCGAATTCTATAGTTTTTTTCGTTTTTGATAGTCCGTGTATGTTTTAAGAATAGGCTATAGACTATATTACATCACGTTAATCGTGTCGATGTAGTCCACTATAGCTGCGCTTAAAGTTATCTCAAGCAATTAGAATATGCTATATGTCACGTTCAACTCTAAGTTTTTTTGTCATTTTAGCACCTAGGTGAAGCTTAAAAAACGGGTAATATTTTTTTATATTCCATTTTCTTATAAAAAAATATGGAATTTTGTTAGTTGTTCCAAATTAAGTAAAACTTAATAATATAAATATATTGCTTATTATATTTTTTCGGTTGGTAAAATGAAAAACTGCGCTTACCAGAGAACTTACCAGAGCGCAGAAATTATAATAATTTAAATACAATCACACGAGTGAGAATCAAACCCACGACCCACGCTTATTACATAAGCACAATTCTACTGCGATGGTATATTTATATACAAAAAAACTATTTTAATAATTAGAATTCTCGTCACATACGTAGTTAGCAAAAACACATTTTGATTTTATATCAAAATGCTATTACCAAGTTAAGAGCATTCCGCGGCACAACGCGAGTGTTACAAAAAATATCTATAACGATGCTTAACACGAAGATATATGTGATAATTTCATTAAAATTTTATATCTTTTCTTCATATATTTGGACATCATCGCGGGGTATATATTATGGTTATTATTCCATATCTCATCACAACTCTGGCGCAACGCGGAGAACGGAGTGTCTTGACACTAGGTCCTCTTTAACTAGCTAGCTCTACGGGATGAATAGTGAAGCTGCATTAATGTTTGATGTATAGTAGTAAAATATACAGTGAATTTTTGAATTTTATATTAAAAGCGATAATATTTCGTTTAAAATATGAGATTTGAAACCCATTGTATTTTTTGATTTATTTGTGTCCGTTAATTGCGGAATGCAATAGAATGCTTTGGCACATACTGTTTTGGATATTTTTCACGTCATGTATTCGAGAATGAGTTCGATTCCCATTCGAAGGAATGAAGTAATTATATTTTCACCGTAACAAGCAAAAGCGCGGCGTTGAGTTCCGCCACTTAATTTTTCCTTTTTTGTCTACCTTTACCTAATGCAGCCCCAAACCCTCAGTCTTGGGTCTTATGGCAGGTCTTAAAAATTATCAACCTATAAGTTACATTTGTACGGAACACTATACTCTAAACCAACGCGATCTTGGCATTGCCTTTAGTTAACAACTTTTTTTAACTTAACCCCAAAGCTATAATCTATTTACTCTAACAATCCATTAGACCATGTAATGATACCATATAGAGGTGTTGAGTGAATGAAGAGATCATTTCGATAATTCTACAGCATGCTACCAGCCGTATTGACAGTATATGATTAATCGTGTACATTGGTACCGAAGTGTGCTGCAATTAAAGTAATTATGTGAAAGCTTAGTGGTAATAGATTTGATTTTGAGTGCTTGTTTTCTATTAGTCACCATAGAGGTCTTGGGTTCGGTTTTTGAATATTGTTAGCATTCACGTTTTATTTCTTTCATACGTCACCTTGTCACTGTTATTTAACCTTTACGTGACCTTCCTTCAGTATAATCAAATCTAGTTTAAATTTACAAGGTTTTTCTACTACCTTTAAAATAGATATTATAATATAAATAAGTATTTGCTATCGCGGCGTTGAGTTCCGCCAAGCAATACGCAATGTCTCTAGTTAGGGAGAAATTGACTGTCTTCACACCATGTGTCCTCTGTATACTCTGCTATATACGGTATAAAGTGTAAAGAAAAATAAATAATGTTCTATAATGAGTACAGTTGGCCGTGGTCATTATTATTCTATATCAGCGGAAAGAGAAAAGCGGAAAGATTTATCACTTGGTTCTTTCTCTTTATTCTACAGTAGAAATATTATAATATATATAGACTTTGAACTTTCAATTCTAAATTAAATACAACAAATTTATCTTGAGAGTATCAAATCTGTTCTTTTAAATTGCAAATTTAGTTTCATTTTTAAATTAATTTTATATTTTGGGAGTAAAAGTAGTAGAAAAAATGAAATTGTATGCGGGGTCACAAGAGAAAACTCAGTGTTAAAACACTACGTTTTCCGCATTCTGCCCGATTCCGAGATATAGTACTAAGTGACAGAACTCATTTAAGGCAATAACTATCACATTAACAATCAGACGCTGCTCAAATGCTATCACAAAGAAAAACAAAATCAAAATATATATTTCGAATAAATAAATATGTAAAATTACGTAATTTCATAAAATTGACATAAAATTTTATGAAATTACGTAATTTTACATATTTATTGTAATTTAACAGCTCCACTAGCGATCCAAGAAGCCATTTTCCAAATAGATATATTAAAGAAGACGGTGACACTTGTAAAAATGTTAATCCGTAAACGGTATTATAAAACATTTTAACTCAAAACTGTATATATTAAAATGATTAACATATTAATTGTTGGTTAAAACACTATGTCTATTAAGTGCGAGATAGATGGGACCGCCACGCCCTTACAATAACCTGATGGCTTTATGCAAGAGCGTCCGTCCGTCCGTCTGAGGTATTTTTTATTTATTTTTTTTTAATATTAGGAACTAGGGAAGATTCAAATTTGGTGAGTTACTTTGCTTTACATTAGGATATATTGAGATTATAAGTTAAAATTGACATATAAAATTGAAATAAAATTTTAAAATTAATGTTTTATAATAGGGGTCGTCCTGGTGCAGATGCACAGCGTCTGACTGTTAAACCGACGATTGTCAGTTCAATTCTCGAGTTCGAGTTGAAAGAATTATTTTACTTAACACTAATAAGCTGAGGTAATATAGCCTATAGCCTAGCTCGATAAATGGAATATACAATATAAAAAATCAAAAGTTCCTGAGATTAGTGAAATAACTATTTAGCTTTATAAAATTTTTTAATAGAAAAAAGCTTAATGACCATATTAAGTATACATTCTACATAATGCTTTCCCCATCACCTACATCTAAAACTTGGTAGGCATAATAAAAGCGTGAGTTAATGGTCACAGAACACTGTTATAAAGTGGCGTATTAACATAATTATGTATGATGAGGTTGAAATATCGATAGAATATATCAATCAATCAAATTATGTATATATATATTTTTTCAAATACCGTTTTGTTGATAATATAGATATAATATGTCATCTTGAGTGTCGCCACATGTACTATCTCAAATTCGGGAAATCAGAGAATAGAGACATTTGACACTAAATTTAGATAATTTAAATGCTTTCTATATCAAAAAAGTTTAGTACTTCGGCTTGGTACGCTATATGCTAAAACTGAGCAAAATGTAGAGAAGGGACGGCCTTAGCTCTAGGTTATCTACATCATTCTGTTCTATAAAGAGAGCAAAAATAAAGCAAAAAAATTGAGTGGGTATTAAAAGCAAACTATGCACTTAGAATAAATTGAGAAATATTTATAATTTTACAAACAAACATTACTATGAGCGCCAGTAGAATTCGTAGGCCTCGCGTAACCTCAACCCACGATATCGCTAAAGAAACCACCATATAATAGTTTTTGTTTCTGGCTTGGTCACAAGCAACGCAAGCGTAGAATTGGAAGACCCAAACACAGATGGTTAGATGGAGTAACCAAAGACTTTCAGACCTTCAAACAATTGGAAGAGTGTGGCTCACCTTGGTCTAAACAATTGGAAGAGTGTGGCTCAAAACAAAGAGGGCTGGAACAGAGCAGGTTTGGAGGCTCGGGCCCATAAAGGACTGTATACCCAATGATGATGATAAAGTAGTTTTTGTTAATTAAATCTAATTGTTTATATAACGTGTAGCGTCTGTAACTAAATACCGTCGCATACCAATATAACAGCTCACTTGGACGTGACTAAAATGATGAAACTATGCAAAAATACATTACTCACTGTTATCAAGGACAATGCAACAATAGAGTTAGATATAACGACGCTTATCATAACGATGTTGGACGTAATTGTATTATGACAATATTTTATAAAAATGGCTAATAGAAGATTATTTATTTATAAAGTACTAGTTTTTATCTGCGGCTTCACCTGTAATAGAGGATATTTTTGCGATAAATGAACTATAATAGAAAAAAAATTATAATGTGTTAACCTACACTAAGGATAGAAAAAATACGGGATTTGAACCCGCTTGGACGGTTTCCATGAGACGCGGGTTCAAATCTCGCTGCCTCAACATTTGTATATGTTTTCTTTAAGTAGAAAAAATAATAATTTGGACCAGTACCAGTAGTTTCCGTGGTAGAAACGTAACTATAAAAAAGTACTCTACAAAAATATATGTACTTTTGGCAGTTATATTGTAAATAATATATATATTATCATTATCTAAATTGATATTTTTTTTATAATTTTTAAGTGTTATTGTACACTAAGGAAAAAAAATTGTTTTACATACTCGTATTAAAACATATAAAACTTATATTTAGGGCAATTTGAACCCACGCTTGTACCGGACCCTAATTCCAAGAGCTGCCGCTTCAAATCCTGCACATTCAAAATAAATATTATGTCTTTTTTGTTTCCGTAATATATAACTCCTTCCGTAACTTATATTTTCACTAACAATATATTTCGTCCAGATCGATTACTTTGTATAAGGCGTAGCATATAAAATTATATTAGTGGACATATCAACTACAATATTAACATATATAGATGTTTCCTCCAAGTAACATCAAAATAGATGAATGAATTTTATTAAACATGAAATAATTTTAGATTACATCCTAGCTGTTAATTTATAGGTTTATTTTATTAGGGTAAATGGTATATATTTCAAATTGTCACTTATCATATACCAGGTTCGATTGATAGAGATATCCTAATGTCCAGATTTTCTGCTCTATGACAGAATTCAAGATATTGCGTGGTAACTAATAATAATAATGCAAATGCAATCCGGCAAATGAGACTCAAATATACAGCGATCGTGATTGTAGTTAGATAAAATGTTAAAATATATAAAATCTATAAGTCAATACAAACTAAGTAAAGTCTATAAATGCATATGTATATTAACAGAATTTATGAATAAATAACAAATTTTTCTACTATATAAAACGATTATTTACCACTCATAATTGTGTTGGCGGTTTGCACACGGTACATTTATATTTCGTGCTTAAGAAAAAACTACTTTGTGTATAGGGTAATAAGGTTGAAAATTTGCATATTAGAAAAATGCTTTCTGCCATGCCCTTATATGGGGTCTATAAAATTGAGGTTATATTTGATCTTGTTTATTATCACGTTACTAATATGTTATTTTTATATATATATATATATATAATATATATATATATATATATATATATATATATATATATATATATATATATATATATATATGTATACAGTGCAGTGGTCAGAGCGCTTGGGAGGTTTCTAAGAGTTCATGGGTTCAAAACCTGCTGTGTTAAAAATGTATATATGTATTTTTTACTAAGCAATGTTGGTGTATCGCGTTTAAGTCTTTTCCATTAGGCATTTAATTCGTATAGAGACTGAAGTATCTAATTTCGATGTAACTTTGAACCTACTACCACAACTTAAGTATAATTTGTAACTAAAATATTCCTAAGTTACATTGTCAAATTCGCTAATAAGTCTTAATTTAAGATTAAGTTGATTATTTTTAGTTAATATACTAATAATAATTTTTTTTATGATTATTTCTATTTCATTATAACAACAGTATTGCACCTGGTTTGATAACAGACTGACCTTACGCTTGCGAGTAGTAGCGGTGTAATAACGTTGCGTGTACTCACGTGTTCTTCTTGTAGTTTTTTTTAATTATCAGAGCTTTTCAAATTCCTACACGTTAAAATTAAACTTTACTAGAAAAATTTGTACGTAGCTACAACTATTATTTTAAAAGATTCTGAGCTCTAGCTAATTAAGCTATATGTTCTTAACGACAAAAGGCGATATTCTTGTACGGTTTGTATAACTTAAATTGAAATCCTGCCTTATACGCATAGAATACATGCATGCATAAATCCCTATATTCTTTTTTTTTAATTATATTTATTCGATAAAAACTACTTGTATTGCAACATACTAGAATTTTAAAATTTTAAATTACAATTTGTGTTTGACTGCTCAACGTGCTCTATGTTGCATTTATCGGAGAATTTGAGAAAGAAAGAGAGTGATGCCATCAATTTAAAAAAATAAAACGAGCCATAATCTGACAAGTTCTAGAGACAAGTAAACCGGAAACATGTTTGATGTGCCATACATACACCATATTCGTATGAAACGGAACATAGCTCACAGAAGGCATTCGTAATTATGTATTTAACGTATAAAAACTATCATTTTATAAATGTATAAGATATTGGTAACTTTATCGTTCTAGGACTTTAGAAAAAGTTGTTACTGTTAGACATATATCGTTTTATTATGACTCTTGACTTGACTTGACTTGATGAGTAAGAAAAATTGCTCGGACTATATTTAAACCAAATGAGGAGTGCCAATAAGGAGTTGTCTTGTAGAGCTTTGATGAAATGCAAAAAAACGTATGTAAGAGCTTTAATTATATCGATGATTAAGAAAAGTTATTCAATTCTGCTCTATAACATTGAATGCTTAGATGAAATGAAGGTGCAATTACATGATAAATGACAGTGGGTGTGAAGGAACGCGTCTACTATTAATATACTGTTTTTTTGGGCTTCACGATTTATCTCATACCTGTGTTAGGATAGGCATAAATAATCTAGTGTCAAGAATTTCCTTGTGTTTATTAAGTGGCGCATCCAATATGATGGAGAAATTAAACTATTTCATTGCCCTGAGTGAGGACCACAACTAATGTGTTTACAGTCAGAGGTTTTCTCACTGCGCTACGATGGTGTCTTTAAGATCTTAAGATCTTTATGTGTTAAGTAAATTGTATTGCATAGGTCTTCCTATTTGTATCATAAAAAAATATTAGCACATTTAATAAAACACGATACCGTGTAAAATATTATTTCTATATTAATATCAATATTCGTTACAATGTTTCTCAGTTTCCGCTGGAACTGGAAGGAAGTCACGTCACGGTGATTATCGCCCGCCAAATATCGCCTTTAAAAGTTCAATAACTTTAGTAGCAGTGCGAATGTAATATTCCTTTTTTATCCTTAAATGTATCCGGCTTATTAAGGAATAGGTAGAAAAAGTGTGAAACTCTGTTCGTAAATAAATAAAAAGTATAATTTAAAAAAAAAACTAAAAGCTTCTACCCTCTTGATTTACTCTTAATGATACTTCTATAATGGATACAAAAACATCACTACCTAAACAACACCTAATATAATTTCTAAAAACAATTTCCATTCAATAAAATCACCAAATAAATAAACAAATATAACTAAGAAATTCTCTCATCGTCATATAAAATTACAAGTCATACAATCTCGCTTCGATGACAACGTATACGTGTTCGTGATCACAATTTGGCTATTTGTCGAGCGTGTACAGAATACGGCGGTGCTACAAAGCAAGTTACTAGGATCTAGTGCATCCTGCAAAAGTACTAATAAAATCCAAGGACTATTCCTTGGAAATTTGGTCTTCCTGTCTATTCTTTTTTTGTTTCTATTTGCTGAATGAACGTATACGAACGGATAAAAAATTATAAAAGCTTTTCTTGTAATTTCGCTACAAATTTATCAATACTAGCTGAGTCCAAAATTCGATTCTTCGATGTCTGTATTGAATAGGTTCAATTGAACGTAAAAACTAATCGTATTACAAAAAAAATATAATTTTCCAATCCATTAGCAAGAAAAATCTGGCAAACGTTTTTTGAAAGCTAAAGTAAGCTTATCAAATAAATTCTCCATTATACCCAACGAAAATACTCTTGAAACTTACAGAAATTTATATCCTCCTAAAAGTAACAGCTTAAATAAAATTAACGGCCATAAATTATCGAAACTACAGTATTCGGTCAAAAACGTCAGGCGCCAGGAGATGCATAGAATATAGATATGCAATAAAGATGCATCATGCACTTAGTCAATTAGATCGTACGTGACGACGACGACGCGGCGACGTGACGTGAAATTTTATTATATTTTTGTTAACTATCGGGGAAGTTGGGTGTCATTGTATTTAAATTGCAAGATTCAATACATTTTAAGTACATGCTTATTTAAGAAAATAAGTTTTTATATTTTTAGTAGTTTGACCAATGTTATATAAGTAGTTAATAATATCTCAATGAATAATATCTGTTTTTTTTTATAACTAAAATTAAATCCAGGAAATGTGGGAAATAAATAATATGAAGTCGTAAAGTGGCTTCACTTACTCAAGTCTCTAGCAGATATTCCATCATAATTTTCACTTGTGCTACAATTTTACAGCAAAGTAAGTCAAATGCACTTTGACTGCCTAGACGGGAAAACGGAAATATTTAATATATACATTGAGACGAGGGTTAGTATGTCTTTATTACAAGAAGATCCATTAAAACTAGAGGTACCTTTATGTCGCAAGTTTGTTTGTTTCTTCTCAAAGTATGTGTAAAACAAACCAACAATCGATATATGAGGTTACTTATGGTATGTACACGAGGACTACAAAATATTGTATATATATATATATATATATATATATATATATATATATATATATATATATATATATATATATCTATATATATATATATATATATATATATATATATATATATATATATATATATATATGTTAATTAAACACATTATCCGACATAATTCACACAACATAAACATATATTTTCTATACAAAAACAGAAATTTATAAAAAATGATCGAATATATATATATATATATATATATATATATATATATATATATATATATATATATATATATATATATATATATATAGCTAGTAACAGGTTAGTAATAGAAGCTATAAATTCGAGACATTGCATATTAAGCGGTGAAACTCAACACCGTATTGCCAGAGGGAGGTAGTGGAAAGTAGTGGAAATAATTCGTCAAGAAACTCAGCAGTTGCTTTTTAAATATAAAGCTTTGTATAATACTTATAAAAAAAATCATATAAAAATAACTCAATCTATATATTTATAATTTACCAAATCAAGGCTTGAATCCTAAATTAAATTATTTTCAGATACAATAACGACGTATCTATCAATAATTCATTTTGTGCTTTAGTATAAATTGTAATATTCAGTATTTGAAAACGAAATGTGACGTGACGTATGGCGATCGGACACGTCCGAGTCATTTCCGTTTAAATATTCGGTGGTAAGAAGGGTGAATATAGTTTAGTGAGGAATATATGGACTTTTACTTTATTATTTTTTAATTTTTTTTTCGCTCTGGTAACAAGACCAAGCGCGGTGTTGAGCTCAGGCACTCAACATGTAATGTCTCAAAATTGGGCAGAAAGTGGTAAACGGAGTGTCTTAACACTAGATGTACCCTAGGTCTAGGCCCCTAGACCTACCCTGCTAGGTGCGGGATACAGCGATAAAAAAAACTAATTTAATTTTGGTTTATTTTTTGGGAGGTAGGAGGTAAATTTATTTTTAAATCATACTTAGATGATTTAGCTATTCAAGCTTATAATTTTCGGTTCTGTGTTATCAATGTACAGTAGCTCAGAACAATAGAGTTATTTTTGAAGGATAAAAGTGCACAGATTAACAAATGATTGTCACCGAGCAGGAATCAAACCACAACCGTCAAATGACCCTTGTATTTTACTAAATTCTCTTATCCTATCACATATATGAGAATATAACGAGATATATTATATAACCTATATATAACATATAGAGCATATAGAGCAACATATAGAGCATATATATATAACACATCCATGGCCACTCTATCCACCTAACAACATCGTTAAATCGTAATTCGTTATATGCTTCGCATTTAGATCCGTGTCAACGCCCGCTTTCGGCCGGAAGGCTCGTCTGCGCGGAAGTAGCCTGCGTGCATTTTATTTTGTCACATCTATTTCCAACACATTCGCAGGATACCGGTTCATTGACACAAAGTTTGGGAATTGTCTAGCCTCTTAATGATGGACGTGATGGAAATTATGAGGACAGATTTGGTTATACGGTGATTGACTTCTTGCACTGTTCTACGTATTTCCGGCATGGATTGGCTTTTAATATGATAGTCGATGTTGATAAGTATTTTTGAAAGAAAGTAAAATAATTAAGATGTATATACAAGTAATGAGTTCATTGATAGCTTCAACTTTTGTTCCTAACTTTATAGCCAGAGGCACGAGCAGCAAATTTTAGAATCCCTGCATAATTCATAATTCATATTTCATTTTCATTCATAATTCTTTCGCCTCTCTGTCTATCATTAACCTCTTAAGCATAACCTCTGGCTGATCCTGATGCTCTCTACGTGACTTTCCTCCAACACTTTGACATTGTGTTATTAAAGGTCGATTGCAATCTCTCCTTACTTCTCTTGAAAACAATTTCATATTTGAAATTTACATATAATTCCAATGTTAAAGTTCGAATTTCAATCAAAACGTTCATGATTTCAATAGACTAGATTTTGATTTAACAACTCATCATAGTATATAAAGTATCTATAAGTTAAGATTATAATAATATGGATACAAAGTTACAATGTACTTATTACAAATCACGACCACCGTAACACTATAACACAGTTTTTGACTGCAAATGCTAATTATTTCCTCGCTTTGGTAAGACATTACGCGGCGTTAAGTTCCGCAACTCAACACGCTGTCTCCAATTCGAGTGTAAAGCGAAAACATACTTAATGTGTTTTCGCACGTCTTAACGTGTTTATGCGTGAAAGCAACTATTTGTAATAATAACACCTAATATAGAGAAGTCTTTGAATCAACATGGTCTAGTTAAACTGAGAATTTACATTAAATATTATCTATCGGTTACGGCTACCCGGAAATATTATTGAAATATTTATAATCTTACTAAGAAATCGTAGCTCTAGAATTCACAAGCTACTCACATACATATAAAACAAACACCAACTGTCTGTCCATAATATATAATAATTAAAATTATTAGATATAAGACATCTATAATCATATAATATATTTATATTTATTATTATATTTCGGTTCACGCTGTATCTCGCACATGGCAGGGTAGGCAGAGGGAACTGCAGGAATCTAGTGTTAACACTTCGCCCTCCACTTTCCGACCTTTCGAGGGCGGAATTGCGCGTTGTATGGCCAAACTCAACACCGCGTCTTGCCTTGTAACCAGAGCGAAGAAAATGAAAATAATTCATTCTCTCCGAGTGGGAATCGAACCCACAAACCATCGCGTCTACAGGCAGACGCTGTGCCTCTGCACCACGACGGTTCTCATCTATAAAAATATTTATAAATAATTTATGAGAAACTTATTATTTAATTGATTTTAAAGTATAAAAGCTTTGATGATTTGTATCTTGTATCTTATATCAATATTACCATACAAATTCTACATAAAAAAATATCTAAAAATTATTCTAATTTTATTTTTATTATCACTTCTTCTCTCATTTTTACATTATAGAAACAGAGAACGTAGTGAGGAAGGCTTCGTTATGTTTGCTAGTCACTACATCCACTACATAGTGCCCGTTTAAAGTCACTACATGTTGTACTAATAGGATTTGAACCTAGAACCACAATTTTCATAAAAATCTTTACCAAAAATAGCTCAATGACAAAGTAGCACTATTATTTAATATCAAGTTTAAATTTTGTAAGAGTAAAATTTCCAACATTGCAGCACCTGGTGCATTGTTCCTGTCATGTTTCAATTCAATTTTTCATAAAAATTCTCTCATCTCTTTTAAGAAATATAAGTGCAAAATTCACGCTTAAAGTCACCTGCGTGCCGAAATTTCACTATATGTTTTGTTGAAACATATGTTAAGAAAATTTTGTGATAACGTTAAAAATGTAATTAAGTAGAACTTAATTTGTATGTAGAATATCTACAAAGTATATTACTTTAATTATTTAGATGTATTATTTAAGTGTTTTAAGCCTTTATACAATTTAAGACACTTATACAAATATACTAAACGTAAATCGTGGTGACCCAATGTATAAATCATTAGGTTTTATGACCCTCTAAATGAGTGTAGGATGCGCGGGCGCCGATGTCGTCACTGATTGCCAAACACAAGAACTAACTGTTTAATTCCTAATATCAATATACATAAAAAACTAGAATATAATCTAGGCAACATATACGCAGTTTTAAGTTGAAATTGCATTTTTAAATAATTATTATTTTCTTCATCTAGTGAAGCACTATATGGAGCTTTTAAGTTTGATTAAGTTCCGAAACAAATTGAGCGGTAAGGAGTATTATATGTATGTAATTAATATTAGATAGACTTTACATGTCACATTTCGAATGAAACGTTTAACAGTTTGTATGACAAAATATAAAATGTTATAAAACATTAACACGACGCGTTAAAAATGTCGATGCGTTTAGTGTGAATCTAATTGGGTTTGTGTAAAGAAAGCTTTCGATGAGAATATTAATTTGGTGATTATTTGAAAGTCAATTTTGTTTGTTCGCTTTAACGCGCTTATATCAGAAACTATTGGCTCGAATTTTCAAATTCATTTGTTTTATGGTCCTTATATGTATTGAGAATAGGCTATAAACTAAATTACTTTACGATCATAAACATGTCTTGTTTTATATATATACATATATATATATATATATATATATATATATATATATATATATATATATATATATATATATATATATATATATATATAGTATATATATATATATATATATATATATATATATATATATATATATATATATATATATATATATATATATATATATATATATATGTATATATATAAAACAAGATTTCTTGTCATCGTACATATTATGAGGCGGCAAAACAAATGAAGCAGTCATTAAAACCTGTATTAGAGGCACGGTATTGCTTCAAATATATTATTCACCAAATTTGGCACTAATTGACAATTGAAATCGATTTGATTGAATACGTACCTATTAATAGTTATAATGAAGTGTCAACTTTCTGCTCGTGTAACAGGTGTTTTGTGACATTTAAAATAAATATATATATATATAAAATAAATATATATATATATATATATATATATATATATATATATATATATATATATATTATATATATATAATATATATATATATATATATATATATATATATATATATATATATAATATATATTATATATATATAATATATAAAATATATATATATATATATATATATATATATATATATATATATATATATATATATATATATATATATTTATATATATATATATATATATATATATATATATATATATATATATATATATATATATATATATATATATATATATATATATATATATATATATATATATATATATATATATATATATATATATATATTATATATATATATATATATATATATATATATATATATATATATATATATATAGAATGAATGTGAGAGGCAGTGGTGTTACATTTAATATTTTGTAGATAAATAAAGAACGCATGGCTTAGTGGTCAGAGCGCATGGACGGTTTCCACGAGGCGCGGGTTCAAATTCCGTTGCGTTCAAATTTTTATATGTTTTCTTTTAGTCCTTAGTGTGGATCCATTTCTAAAGCTGTGAATTATTATTATTCAGAATAAGAATTTAAAGAACGACATATTTTGTCCCATAAACTAAAATTTTTAAAATGCCTTTTCTATACTTTACAATGTTAAAGTATATAATGCAAGAGAAGATGATGAAGAAACTGTGCAGTAATTATAGATACAATTATAAGCCTGACATTTTGTACTCTTGTTTATAATACGTAATAACAAAAACCAAAGAATTTACTATCTATAATAACTTTATTATGAAGACGGACAGTCACATGTTCTGTAAACACGAGGGGTGTGGGTTCGAATCCCAAGAAGCGCAGCATTGTCTCGAAAAATTGTCAGAAAGCGGTAAACGGAGTGTCTTAACACTAGGTTCCCTCTATTCTGCTTTTTGTAGCATACAGCGTTCTGAGCATATCTTTATCACGTACAATCAAGTGTAAAAACGACGTGTGGGCGACTGACTCAACCCCCCCTATTTGGGCATTAAATTTTCTAACTTCCAAACGAGCAACGATAATTATAAGTCCAAATTTATATACACACGACTTATGACCATCTTAGGTAGCTACCGTGTCTAAACGTGCTATTTAACTTGTCAGATAGGCATAATAGTATGGGAACAATAGTCACGTTTTTTTTTTTAATTCGTTGGAAAGTTCAGTGTTGATTTTGTTTTTAAGATGAATGAGATTATTAAATGCCTTTTTTTAATATTCTGCGGTATAGGCATAGGAAATATATTGTACACACCTCTCTATTCTTTTTTGTGTATTTCTATTTAGAATTCTATGTAGAGGACCCGTCGTGGCGCAAAGGCAAAGCATGTAAACGCGACAGTGTTTGTGGGTTCGATTCCCACTTGGGGAGAATGAATAATTTTCATTTTTTTCGTTCTGGTAACAAGGCATAAAATCGCGGCGTTAAGTTCCGCCACTCAACGCAATGCCTCGAAAAGCGGAAAGAGGGAAGCGTAGTGTCTTAACACTAGGTTCCTACGGTTCCCTCTGCCTACCCTGCCATGTGCGGGATACCGCGTGAAGCTAATTTTTATTTAATTGTGTATTATCTAGCTTAACTTAACGCCGCGTCTTGATTTATAAAATATAAATCTGAATTTTAAAAAAAAAACACTCGATGATGTCACTATGCTGCGTAATAATGAATAATAATATATAGAACAATCGGACATAAAGACAATGGAGTTATAGATTAATTATATTGTATATTTAATATATTAACAATAATTTCAGCTCCAGTATTTCGTAACATAGCTATAAAGCCTTATGCTAACGTGAAATGTGTGGCGGAACTAAACACCGCGAGTTGTCTTCTAAATATGTATGTTAAAAAAATACTTTCTTCTTCTAGCTTCTAGTAAGAATCAAATCTGTGACAGAAAATGACGATTTACCTAAGATTATCAAACTAAAGAAACAGCTATCGTCGGATAGCGGCTCGTTTGAAGTATTAAGTGCATTATAATATAGAAAACTATGCATTCTAGACGCCGGACTTCCTAGAGCGTGGGTGGGCATTGTGTGTGGCTGAGAGGAAATAAACTATATTGTTATATATTGATACTTTTGCATACTATAGTGTGGTAGCATTGGACTGTAAGCGGGATGAAAGCGGGTTCGATTCACAGGCGGGGGAATTTTGTATTGTATTGAATATTCTCATACCTCCGCTATGAATTGACAAAGCGCGGTGTTGAATGACGCCACTCCTCACGAAATGCCATTGAAGTATGTGGGGAAAGAGGAAAACTGAACTTAAAAATGATTTATATGAGAATATGTATGTACTTGCCAATCAGTTAGCTTATTAAAAAATTAAACATCCTATTCACTAGTACAGGGTGATCGATCACGTGTTTTGGCCAGTGTCAGTTTGTATCGCACCATATTAGGCATGGATGACTTCTATCCTATATTATATTTCATGTATATATTACAATATGTACAATGCTTACAAAACATCTCCATGTTAGAGTGTAATGGAGGTCGGCCTTCGACCTGGTTGAATATAGAACCATATGGCATAGTAGATGCGTATAAAGCTGTCAGAAATAAGGTCGTCAGTTCAATTATATTTTCAGAGCTTCACGCTTTATCCCGCATATAGCAGGATAGACATAAGAAGTCAGTGTCACCACTATCCGCAAGACTTAAGGGCATTACTATAAAAGATAATAAATAATGTAAGTATTAATAATTTAGTTTTTTTATTTTTATATTGTCTTTACTTAACGTAAATTTTTGCGTTTTAGTTTATGTTTAAGCTTACTTACAGCTGAGTATAATTTTGATAAATTGAATGCGAACAAAGCTACGAGCGGAAGGCTTGTCATACATACAAATTAGTTTAGATTTCGCAACAACACGTTAAATTTCCATAATTTATATTATATACCAAATAACTAATAACTTTTAGTCTATTTAAAAAAAAAATGTGTTTCACCTAGCCGTATAAATTATACTGATATTAAAGTAGATTAAACAAGTTTTCATAGAAAAAACGTGAAAATGACGTTTAAATTCTTTATTGAAGTTAATTTTTAATTGTATGCACATCTCTATTCCCATCTGCCTGAATTATTTCTAATGTGTTATAAAACACTTCTACGAGTACTCTCAATATTTGCTTCTAAAATGGAATAATCACGCGATGCCGTTACTTTGCGAATGACACGCGATCATTTGCTTCAATGTCGGACAATTAAATTTACGTTAGATATAAATATGCGGCTCTCGTGGAGAGGTTAGCATCTAGCTGTAAACAGTGGGTGTGGGTTCGATTGGTACTTGAAGGAACGTTTTTTTTCTATTTGAATGTCCCGGTAAAATAAAGCGTGTTGTTCTGTTTTGCTACTGAGAACGCAGTTCAGGCTTCAATTCGAGTACCTGTCTCTCTGGTCTCCCTAATCTTCATAGTCTTCCGCAAGTATCCTGCTGTATGAAAGATTTAGTGCGAAGCTGCAAAGTAGAAACATTTAATTTTTCTTTTTTTTTCGTTCTTATATCATGTCAAAGCGCAGCGTTGAGTTTCGAGACTTGAAACGCAATGTCTTGAAAGGAATCGTGAAATGGAGTATTTAAAAAAAAAAAAATTCCATCTACCCGCTCCATCTAGCTGTATGTAAAATATGCGGCTACAGTGTGAAAATATAAAAAAAAGTGTTCGAGACGTCTTTTTGGATAAATGTACTTAAGCTATTTTATAACATGGCGATAACTTAACAACTTATAAAATAACTTTCAAGAGAATTTTAAAATTTTTACCTTAACAACGACATGATAGCGTAATTCCATAGTATTCGGGATTGACACGCGATCAGTCGCTTCAGTGTCAGATAATAATTATATTATTTAAAAAATATATATATATATATATATATATATATATATATATATATATATATATATATATATATATATATATATATATATATATATATATATATATATATATATATATATATATATATAATACATTATTATTTTTGTAACGTCTGGTGGGATAGGTGATCGTGGCATGACTTGTTGGGTGATGGAACCCAACGCCCGTCTTTGCTCACTACAGCGAGAAAATGATTATTCCCTCGAGTTTTTCACCACGTTTACAGACAGATGCGGTTCTACCACAAACCTCATTTGTATAGTCGTATTTATTTATCGTATCGTATCGTCGTATCGTATTTATTTATACTTTTTCGTTAAATGTTATATTTTAAAATTTGAATATATTATATTACAAAAAACGAAACTAATTCAAAAAACACTACATAATTTTACGATAATATTAATGTAAATAAATATTAATGGAAGATCAGTATCATTATTAAATTACTTATTTAATAATAATTATCTACTCTACAGCTAACAATAACAGTCGCTTGGTACCATAGCATTTGCAGAACTCGATTGCCGTAGCTGTCCCCCTCTTTACCCCCACTCATTTCCCGCTTTCCGGCGTGAAGTTGCCGAGGGGCGGGGCGGAGGCGTGGCCGCTTTCCCGCCAAGCGATTGAAAATAGAACCTTCGTATACAGCCAGCGAGGAGGTCGTTTTGTTCTTAATGAAAACTCTTTAGTGAAAACCTTTGCCATTTTTAGATATTTTTATTTCTTTAATTAGTTTTTATATATATTATTAAGTTTCATATTATATTTATTAGCTTAACACTGTGTCCCGCAAATAGCAGGGTGGGCAAATTGAACTTAGTGTTAAGACACTCTGTTTCTCATTTATTATAATATTATTTTCTTTATAAATTATTGCTCTAACCATATACAGTTTAGTTTTACTTTAAGTAAACAATTCATAGAAACTACAAGAAAAAACATTAAAATAACCACGCAATGATTTCATACGATCTGACAAGCTAACTTTTTTTCGTATCGCGCCAACCAATCAAACGAGTGAACTGAACGCATCTATAATAAAGCAAGTGACCTTTGCCTATATGTACTCTGTCAATCATGATTTATTCATAAGTTTACGTAAAGTGCGTACATTTAAAAATAAATTACCAATCGAATATCAATCGTAATGGTCTGTGTTGAGAAATCGATATTTTTCAAATTGCACGGACAGAGCAAAAACTAGCTCGCAACTGTAGACGCTTTTTGTCGCTCTATTCGAGTAGAGCAGCATTGTTCGAAACGTCAATTAGAGTTAATGAAGAATGGCGTCTTTACGATTCGATAGTTTTTAAGTACGTTGTAATATTTTTAAACATTATTCTTTTATACATTTTTAGAATCAATTTGTAAGTAGAGATAAGTCACAAAATTTTTTAATTTTCATATATTAAGCAAACAGTTTATATATTAAAATCAAAAATTTTATCGTATACAAGATGATTAGAACAGTCTAGAAAATGTTGTACGAGCTAGCTTACATATGGATACGATCGTGTAGTCATTTGGAAATAACTAGAAGGACTGTATGACACATAGCACACTATAAGCTCGAAGTACATCATGCAAATCGTTACAATGTAGCCCACATTGTAACCATTTGCATGATGTAATTTAGCCTATAGACTTCTTCTTCTTCTTAGCATTATCCCGGCCTATTGCTAGCCTATAGACTATACAATACAAAAATGTTATAATATTTTATTCTATTTCAAGCATTAGTTCTTGAAATTAACGTTTATAATATTAATAAAGATATCTATTGACTTAGAAATAAAGAATGTGAGGATTAAAAAAAATACGATAATTGATATTATTTGACTAATGCCGTTCGATAAATATTAGTAATGATAATTAATATACAATTAAGTATAAAAATTTAAATACAATGTATATAAATAGTATTATTATTAAATAAATAACTATAAATATCGAATAGTGCATTGTATAGAGATAGTTTAAAAAAATAATAAAAAATATAAATTACACAGCTTATGGTGAAATAGAGCCCACAGATAATTAATTTAAAAAAATGTCAAAGTTAAACAAAATAACTGTGCATATTGCAATAAAAATAAAACGAAAACCACTTCGAGAAAAACAAAGAAGTCGACACTGTATATCATAAAAAAAATTGTGAGCAGAGACTTATACAGCACTTCCAATGCCTCAAGATGAAATAAAGGACTTAGTTTTAGACTAGATATTTAGAATATTATTATTAATAATGACGAAAAAAGGGGTTCCGCATACACAAAAAATATTCTACAAATATTAATAACCGCGAAGAATTTTTCGACATTATTAATATCTTTTACCATACAAGTTAGCAAGACGTTATCTGAAAGTTACTTAGTAATAAGCATATCGACAAATTCTACGTACAATTTATTAGAGAGTACGTAGTAACGGTTGAGAAATTAGCTAAGCAGTCAATATTTAATTAAGAAAGTCTTTTTTTTCAGAGAGAGCCGTAGTGTCGAGACACAACGCTCTCCACTTTCCACCTGAATTTGCCACGTGTTACATGGCGGAACTCAACGCTGAAATTTGTTTCTGAATTTCAGCGTGGATGAGAATAAATGCAATTTTTTATATAATAGAAATCTTAAATAAGCCATATAATAAATTAAAGATACAGTGTTAACAGGAACACATAGCAACAAGTTAAGATCGCGGCAGCTCCATCAAAGAATACCATACAAATAACAATTGCGCGAATAATTGGCGCTCAAACCAAAGCTACGTACGTCTATATCTAACGAATTTCTAATTTATTTCACCAGATAGTACGCGGTCGCAGTAAATTATGGATCTAATCGACGCGCGGTATCTCGCGGCGCCTTTGCCTATGATTCTGAAAGGCCGACTTTGCCAATAATTTTATTTGCACACTCTATCTGGGATAGTGCTAGGTGATGATAAGGGCGGTTTTAATTGTAGTCGTTAGGTTTGCCATGAGTTTTGATTTTGATGAGACTTTTTCGATAATGTAAAGCACGCTTCACGCTGTTCTAATCACGCATATGGCAGATCTTCAGCGCCCTCAATTCGACCCCGAGGACAAAGCTACAGATAACAGTTACTAAAATTATATTTGTAATTAAATTATATGTTATGTAACGCTATTCTACATATTTTATAAACAAGCAAAGAATGATTTTATTTTTATTTTAACCTAAAATAGAGTCGGTAACCACTGTACTTGCCTCAGATACCTCCATCACTTAAAATATATCAGGTCTGTCTCACTTTTAATTATTTAAATTTAACGCAAAGCAGCGTGTATCTATTGTGTATCTATTGTTAGTAATAAATAATAAATTTGTAGTTTTATCCGTATATTTCAACACTACAATATGGTAAACCTAACAGTAGTCATTTCTTAAGTAATCTCTCATCGTGGGTAATCAGAGGTCAAATACCGAATGTACAGTATGCATTAAAAAACACTAATAGTTTCACCCGGCTTTTATACCTAATATAAAATATAGAAAATAAAAAGAAATTTAAAAAATTAAGCTGATAAATTTGTATTAACAGCACTAACCTCAGGAACTATGGGATTGAATATTAACGTCATGTAATTAAGCTATACGTATTATTTTTTTACATTACACTATACCGTCACTACCTGTAGACAGAGTAATCATGGGTACCAAGAATCTTTACATGACGGACGCGACGACATAGTTAAGCTATTATTATATAATATCTTAGAAGATTAATGTCAAATATTTTTTCCTGTATCCCGATACAAACTCTATGAATCTAGAGTATTTTAACATCCTTTTGAAAGTTATGAAATAAACCAAATAACAAAATTTTGATTTAGTAAAAATCAAGCGGTCAATGAAATATATTTTATACGATATCTTGTATTGTTATACGATGGAATTACATTTGATTTAATAAGGTGGATATATTGATATTTACAATATAAAGAATTCACTTCACTCTTTATCCCTAGCGGGGCAGCCAGCGCTACCTACATACCTAACATTCAGTCAGGTATTAACCTGTTCTACATGGCCTCCCATTCCATATGAGGATCCCCCTCATACTTTTTACGTGACCTTTCTCCAGTACTCGTTGTCGTTGGCTCAGTGGGACAGTGTCATCCTGTAAACGCGATGGTTGCCAGTTCGATTCCCATCCAGAGAATTACTTATTTGCCCCGCTCTGTTGAGTTAAGGTGCGGCGCTTAGTTCCGCTACTCAGTTGATAAGCAAAGAATGGAGATCTTAACTTTACTCTGCTGTATGCATGGAGATCAAAAATATTAACACTGAAAGACAAAATGCAGGCTTAGACACCATTATCTAAAATACAGTCTTTAAACATGCTCTTCACCTACCCAACAATATAATAGAAGTACGTTTATATAAATACCTTTTAGTACAAAATGATGATGACGTCGTGGTGCAGCTAAACAGCATTTTACTATAAACGTAACAGTCGTGGGTTCGATTTCCATTTGGAGAAATGAATTATATTCACTATCTTGCTCTGGTAACAAGACAAAGCGCGGCGTTAAGTTCCGCCACTCAACACGCAATGTCTCTATAATTGGTCGGAAAGTGGAGTACTCAGTGTTTTAAAATTAGATCTCCTCTGCATATGTACACCATGTCACAGCGTGAAGCCAATTTTTATTATTAATAATCTACAATAAAATAACATTAAATAACCATAGAAATTAATGCAACAATATTCACGTGATAGTAGCGTAAAATAGTGTCGTACACAGCATGATTTAGCATGTCGATATCGATTACTTTGTCGGTACGCTCATAAATTCTGCGCCCGCGCACCTAACGAACCGATGTACAGAAACTTCATTAGCGATTCTCCTGTATATAGTATGCAAATTGATTTTTAATTTAAATAATCGTATTTCTGCGGCGTTTAAGACACTTCGTTCTCCTTTCTCTACACATTTTATTGAAATTGTGTGAAAGTGTTGAAATAGCGAATTTCAACTCTTAAGCATTGATACATACAACAAATAGCTTGAACAAAAATTATACTTTATATATAAGGGTAAAAATCGAACCAATATCTACAGCGCTTCTGAACTGTGCCACAATACACGAGTCTGTATGTAAATGGCTTTTATAAACAAATTGCAAATATTTAATGTTGAAAAGTATTACAGTTGATTTTGGGCTTGGCGAATGAAAAATTAGTTTCGATACAATAATTTGCATTCAGATGACAGCATTATGTTTTATATTACTTTTTCTTGTAGGGAATTAAATTGAAATTCTATATTAATTTTACGGTAAAACGATTCAACGGTCAAAAGAGTTTCTAAATAATGAAAAAAGTTTTCAATAATAATTCCACGGTAATATGCTTACCTTACCTTACCATATTTTACCTATAACGCTTATAAATTATGTGTATATATGTACAAATACTAGAATATATATATATATATATATATATATATATATATATATATATATATATATATATATATATATATATATATATATATATATATATATATATATACATGTATATGTAACTAACAATTAAAATAATTACAATATAGACAAAATAATAAAAATATTTGGAAGAAAATAAAAAAAAATGTCAAAAATATGAAGAAGTAAGCAAATAATAAACGAAAATGTGCTATGGCAGTAATTTCAAATCGACAATTACATTTTGGGTCAGATCAAGAATTATAACACTGTAACAGCGATACTGGGGTTTGGTCCCAACGCGACGGTCGGTATCTTTGATGTTAAATAAAGTAAACGTGACGCTCTTCGCATGGTAATTGCATTGCAAGTGGTGTGATGTGATAATATCGATAAGATAACAGCATCTGTACCAAAAGCAAGGTTTTTTTTTAATTTCAAAATATATGATTTTTATATGTTAATCGCGTGTAATTTGATGATATATATACATATAGAACACCCAGCATACCGTTACGTTCAAATTTTTGTATGTAATATTTATATAGTATTCTTTAGCAATATATTGTATTACCATAGTCATTTTAAAATGGTCTGTATTTACTTATTCTGAGAAAATGCGGATAATTAGCACGAAATTTATGTAAAATACTTTAAAATTTACTTGAAATATATAATAAAAATAAGAAAGTATGTATACCAAATATAATTACTTAATTAAGTTTATTGTATAATAATATAAATACAAGTAAGTGTTGTTCAGATACCGATAATCATAAATAAACGACACTATCATAATTATATATATATATATATATATATATATATATATATATATATATATATATATATATATATATATATATATATATATATATATATATATTTGCTAAGATATTTTTTTTTTCTATATTGCTATGATATTTTTTTAAATTGTGTATGATAACAGCTTTATCTACTTTTCTTAGTTTCCATATTTGACTCTATATTAGTTTAAGCTTTAAGTTTTGCTTTATATTAGTTTAAGAAAAAGAAATAAGTTAATATTATACGTAAATATATAATTTGAGAGAACTCACAAAATTGCATCTAAAATGAAATAAAATTGCGATAAATGCCTTCAAATTTTCTTGAATTTCACGTTTTATCTCGTAAATGGATTAGCAAGAGGACCAAAAAGAAAAAGAACAGATCAAATGCACGGACGAAAAAAGTCTGTTATGTTGTATCTATAGAAGAAAAAAGAAATCGTCGGGCTTTGTAACGTCTATAGTATATACAGTATAGTATAGTATAGTATATACGTCTATAGTACATACAGGATGACCTCAAATTCATGACTTTAAAATTGGCATATTGTGAACAAAGTAGCCTTTTAATACTCTTTTCTTCCTTAACAAGCTTAATGATAAATAAAAGGGGATTCACCAAAAAAAAAAACAATTTTAAAGTAAAATCCGCGTGTTTAAGCTAGTTCTGTTATCGATACGATCACGTCACTAAAAGATAATTATGCTATAGCAGTTTTGTTTTCGTCGCCGCCTCAAGCGTTACTTGTAAGTCGTAATTTTCGACACTACTTTCTTTTCGTAGCCTCTTCGTGAAAGTATATACGATATATTGATTAAAAATCTTGGTAAGTTCGCTTTTGTAAAGATTCTTTATTATAATGCATTTCAAGCCAAATTACTCTGCCAGTTTACTATAACATATATATATATATATATATATATATATATATATATATATATATATATATATATATATATATATATATATATATATATATATATATATATATATATATATATATATATATATATATATATATATATATATATATATATATATATATATATATATATATATACGGTACGGTACGGTACGGAAACCATGGTGCTCGTGTACTACTCGCACTTGACCGATATTTTATTAACTAACTAACAAGTACAATACATTATAACAACTTCTGAATACTTAAAGTATGACGAAGATGATCTCCAAAAGTGATTCAAAAAGCATCTATCTTCACTTATGTTGCCGTCTCTTAGGGTATCATTAGTGAAATTATCACCTATACCAAAGGCAACATCTTAATGATATTTTTTACGAACTAACCGCCGCGTAATACCAATGTTTGTTTAAAACTATTACATTTTAGTGATGAACGTAGTGGCCTTAGAATTATATTTTGCCCTGACCAGGATTTGAACTTATATTATATTAAATAAATAATTTAAATATTTTTTATTTATTTTCTTCATACGTACATATGGCTTAGCGGCCAGAGCACAAATTCCCGCTACGTACAAATTTTTATACGTTTTATAGACGTATAATTTAATATACAAATAGATTCACGCTATATATAATACTGTAACATGATAGGCAGAGAAAACCTAGTGTTAAGACACTCCTTCTCACATCATCGTCATGAGAGTGTACCTTCTTCTTCGCTTTCCGACCAAATTCTAGACATTATAGTTTGAGTGGCGGAACTCAACACTGTGCTTTGCCTTTCCAAATCTGAGAAATCAATATAATAAATGCCCCGAGTCGATATCCAATCCACAACACCCATAAAAACCAGAGTATAAATTCGCCAAACAAAGCCTAATAATTGAAAAACATTAAAAAATACCATAGAGGACCATCGTGAGCAGCCTCTGCCTGTAAACGCGACGATTTGTGGGTTCGATTCCCACTCGGGGAGAATGAATTATTTTTATTTTCTTCGCTTTGATAACAAAGCAAAGTGTGGCGCTGAGTTCCGCCACTCAACACGCAATGTTTGAAAGACGGAAAGCGGGGACCGGAGTGTCTTAACACAAGGTTCCTACAGGTCGGGCTACAGCGAAGCGAAGCGAAGCTAATTTAATTTAATTTAATATTAAAAAAAAACGCTGTACCGTACAACTTAAACCAACGCAGAACGATTTCGACGAATGACAAATAAGAACCTGTGATTATCACCAGCATCATTAAGGGGTAATTGAATCGATCCATCGATCTGTAACGATCACATCACTAGTTGGTCTTCTTTTTTTTGTTGATCCCGCGATAACCTTCGTTGTTACTAACGCCGTCATTGAACGCGTAAGATAAAAATAATTGATTTTTAATTGTTTTTTGCTTCACGCTGTAACCTGCATATAGATAGGAAGGCAGAAGATGTTAAGACACTCCGTTTCTCGTTTCCCGCTTTTTGAGACATTGCGTGTTGAGTGGCGGAACTTAACGCCGCGCTATCTAGTTGAGTGTCCAGAGTGGGTATTATAAAACGTTATTTTTCCATAAATTTTTCCATATACTGCCATAAATAAAATTTAGCAATATCTGAAATTTTGTCAAGAGGCCAAGAAATGAAAATGTTGACCCTGTTGTACGGAAAAAGCGTTAAGCCACAAAACAAAAAGTTACTCCGTCCTCTAAACTTTAATTATTCGCCTAGCCTAGACTGTGAAGCTTCCATAAATTATTTATGCTCAGACGGTTCTAAAACTTTCAGTACTTTCAACTACTTAATAGCTTTTCGGCCATGTGACATTTTGTAAATTTATTTAAAGCTTTTATAGTAGCTTTCATGGTTTGTACTAGTATTATAAATATTATTTTAATAATAAATAATAATAACTCTTTATTGTATACCCATATAGAAATATAAAATATGACAGTCAAAAATAAATAATTAAATAAAATGTACAAGAGGCGACCTCATTGCTAGAACAGCGATCTCTTCCATGCAACCTCAAGGGATACGGGATAAAGTGGAGGAAAGAGGCTTAAAGGTGTGAACAATAAAGATATATAATATAGTATACGAAATATATACTATAAAAACATACTAATGTTCAAAAAATATTACTATATTATTAATCATTGCACTCGATATCTTCTCCTCTACCTGTTATGCGGGTAGTATATACGATAAAAAAATTCATCGCTTGTATGTTCCAACATTTTCAATTAAGTCCTCTTTAGCGGTATAGTGGTTTTATGCAATTTTGGACCATTTGCACGAAATCAAGGGTAGACAGAGAGAACCTTGGGACAAAACACTCCGTTCTCCACTCTCCGCCTATATTTAAAATATATCGCGTCGAGTGTCAGCAACCCAACGCCGCGCGTTGTCATGCAAGAGAAGTAAACTTAAATTAATACAACCAAGTGGGATCGAACCCTTATTATTACAGACACTATACATGATCACTATATCAAGAATACATGCAAAAAGCCAAGTGACGTATCACTATCCACACATTACCCTACAAAAAAAAAAGCAGAAAAACGAAAAACGCTTATAACGTTTACTATGAAGTTCTTTACCCATTGCTACTACGTACTCGCGACCAATATATCAAAGTCAGCTGAACATTTTTGCGGCGAGTGGCGTGTCGCTCGTAAATCGTCATTTGCACGTCGACATTTTGACGAGATAATAAGTGAATACATCATTTTGTGGGGCCAGTGAGTGTTTTACATTCAATTAGGTAGAGTCCTAGGGTTTTTGTCATTTTACAAGCTAAAACAAACGGCTAATTTAATTAACTGCGAGCATTTTTTTGTATAAATCAATTTCGAATCACTTATTAATTATTATAATTCGATGAATTAATTAATATAGTTCGACGTAAAGACGAGAGTAGAGACGAGAACAATTATTTATATTAAAGCTCATTTATTATAGACAGGGCGAGGAAAGATTATCCAATGTTCTCAATTTAAAAAGTAACACCATAAATGAAATATTTGTAAAAATTAAACAAATGAAAGAAAAATTTTAACAAGCTTATATGAATTTCGATGTAGGTTAAGAACATACGGCCTATTTGGCTAGAGCGCTAAGACGGTTTCTAAGAAGTGCGGGTTCAAGTCCCGCTTCGTTAATAGTTTCACTTACACTTATAAATCTACCTATCTAATCAAATCTATCTAATGTAAATAAATGCTACTATTGAATATGTAATATCAAACTAACAATAGAATCTAATAAAATACTTTTTTATAAAAAATATTAAATATTAAATTAATGTGAGACATTGTGGGGTAGTGGCTGTAAACCGCTGGATTCCTCCGCTCTTGGAATTATCCTTTTTCACTTTAGAATCCTCTCCGTAATTAAAAAAAGCCTGTTTTGAATTTAAGTGAAAAATGATGTCAGAGTGTCTTGACACTATGTTCTCTCTGCCTACCCAGAGGTATGACAAAATATATTACAGAGAGAATCGAAAATAACATGTATACGAAAAAGCAAGTTTCCTAGCCACAAACTCGTTGTAGTAACTTTGCAAAATTCAATTAGGCGTAAAAGCAATATACAAGATGAGGTATTGAGATGTTAGCTCCGTAATGAGTATTTAAATACACACATCTGTCTTATAAACTGAATTCTAATTGCTGTACAAATTAGCTAATCAAATGTTCGTTCAAAATTTGACTTTGACGCTGACGTCACCGCTTGACGTCACTACGGCTGAGTGTGACGTGCGTGGTTAAACACTGAGTTTTGTTAATATCAGCTTGTTAGAATCTATTAAAATATATTATGTTTCCTTAATTTAGCTTATCGTAGCTTATTACATTTGCTTTGAAATATGCTTAAAAAAATCCCAAGCTATTATTCTATCTTTGGAACCAAATTACACAGTACCTTAGTTATAGAATACCTATATCTATATATCATCCTCGTACTATAGGTAGCATTACAAGTATGACAAGATCTCAATTTATTGTTAAAATAGGTCTTAAAGAGGCGTGGGCACTATTTGGATATTTGGTCATCGTGGCCCATAGACACAGCGCTTGACTCAAAACGCGACGGTTGTTGTTTCGACTCCCATTAGAGAAGAAGATTCCTCGTTCTGAAGATAAAGGGTAGTATTGATTTCAGCTACACAATACACAATACACAATATGAAAAAATGAAAAGCAGAGAACGGAGTGTCTTAACACTAGCTTTTCCTCTATCTATCCATATACGGGATAAAAGATATAAATATGTAAATATGATCGGTATGATAGTTTAGCATACACAAATTAGTTAGATTATCGAAGAGGATATTTAAAGACTTACTTTAACTTCTGAATTTTAAAACAGTTACAGGCACGCCCTGTTATAACGTTACAGCTAGATTAGGTGTTGATTATTAATATGTAGGTAATAGTAAATAAAACCTAATCTAGCTGTAATGTTATAAATATTAATAATAAGCTCTATGGCAGTAGACTCCAGTGGAATCAACTTGTACGCTACGTATCAATCATACTCGAAGTACTCGAAGTACATAATCCAATCACTATATCTAAGCAAATGCATAATAAAATATGTAGTGATTTTATTCTATGTTTTCTATTTTCTTATCGCGCAAAAAAAATTTAAAAATTGTATAAAACGCATTCTATATACATACACCTTTATAAAGCTTTTAAATGTAAATTATTAATTACAACGTTAACCAGTTAAGATTAATTGATATCGATTAGCGAAATCTCGAGCAGATTTTATCTAGCCTATGAGAATGGCAACGAGCTGTCATACTTTACGATTACTTACTGTCTTAAACGAGTTCTCGTTTTACAACACTAGGTTATTACATTATAAATGTAAAAAATCGATTTTAAATGTAAATATACGATAACACGATAGATTTATCGAAATTATAAAACCGATTTTGGAGTGTTATGGCATATGTAATATTTAATTTGCAATTATTGTTTATTTATAGATTTCACTGATTTCAATACAAATTTGAAACTTAAAACCTTAATCATACAACATAAACATTTGGATTAGTTTTTTTTTCTTTTTTTATTATCTGTTTTTATTTAAGGACTTTTTAAGTAAAAAATATACAAAAATGAGAGTCTCATCGTTGCCTTAAAACAAACAAGCCTAAAGTCTAAACACAGCCTCCACAGAATAAATAAAGCTTAGACAGTAAGCATGGAATAATTTTGACATGAATAATTAAAAAAAATAAACACTCTCATTCCATTTCGAGGTTAATCAATATTAAACAGTGTTGTAAAAGGAAAGTAGGTACTTTCAGTCGTATTAAATACATAAATACATACAATAAAGCAGTAACGAGGGCTCAGTGTAACGCATACGCATACCTCTTTTAATTTATTTTTAAACGCCTATAATACGTGAAGCTTGACACGCTTTCTCAACAAAAGGTTTTTTACTTTCTCATATTAGGGTACTAAAGTATTTAGTTATATATAATTATGCTAGCCCATATAGTTAATGGCTCTCATTAAATCACTAACGCGAAGAGGTATTGTACCTGAATGTATTCGATCGTTACAAATTCGATATCGATATATATATATATATATATATATATATATATATATATATATATATATATATATATATATATATATATATATATATATATTTGATATAAAGTAGATTGATCGATTCTTTAAAGTATGTGGCTTTTTAAGCCTGTATTCCTACGAAGATTAGTAATATTTTCAAAAAAGATTTATTGTAAT
Organism: Dione juno; assembly: GCA_037127375.1. NCBI lineage: Eukaryota > Metazoa > Arthropoda > Insecta > Lepidoptera > Nymphalidae > Dione > Dione juno. The sequence continues at coordinate 1,148,735 of JAXRJS010000058.1, read as the reverse complement.
AAATTTCGTTGATTTCGTTTCAGAAACACGCCCGTTGAGTTCCGTCACTGAACACGTAATGTCTTGAGAATAGAACGGAAAGCGGGGAACGGAGTGTCTTAATGACAATTTACTTCTTCCTGCCCTGCTATATGCGGGATAGGTGGAGAGTAATGTAAAAAAAATCTAGTGTTACCAACGCACGCATCGCAGTGGCTAGTATTATGTAACATACATATATTATATTTACATGCATGTATGTATGTATGTATTTTATAAAAAAAATATGAATTAATTTTAACGCCTGCTGAGTACAATGTTCACTTCACTGCGCGTTCTGTGTAAATATCAGCTCTATTCTTTTTTTTTGTTTTTTAGCTACACGCAAATAGCAAGATAACCAGAAGGAATCTAGTGTTAAGACACTCCGTTTCTAGCTTTCCGCCATTCGAGACATTGTGTTGTTGACTGGCGGAACTCAACGCCGCACTTCGCGAGAAAAATTAAATAGTTAATTCCCCCGGGACTCGAACCCACGACTCTTAGTTACATCTACGAGTATTTGTAGCACATGTAGCTAGTATATATGCCTCTATATAAATAAAAACTTTTATGACTCAGTGACAATGACGTCACGTAATTGCGGCCTACATTACCAGAGTCCCGATATGGCGCTAGTGCAACAGAACAAATGTTAATACTAATTGTTTCATATTGCTTTGTTTGTGTTGCTCAATTTCAAACCAAGAATAGATGTATGTGGCGGGTTAAGTGGAGTAGAATAGGCGTGTTACGGCTGTAGAAAGTGTTTGTGGATTGTCATATGAAAATATTTAATATATTACAAGATTATTGACTTCTATAGACGAAATAGCTTTTATATGTTGATGAAAATTTATAATTTTATCTGTATACATGTGTACATAGTACATATGTGTGTCTTACATTAATTTAGAAGTATACGTAAAGTCTTTTTTCGCGACTCACTTGTGCGCTTTCTTTCTGAACTAAAGATAAGGCGCGTTGATTGGTGGAATTCAACGCCGCCCTTGGATAAGTCAAAATAGTCCAAGAACAGCTATCTCAACAAGTTATTCATAAAATGCACAATATTATATATAATAATTAATATGAAAATCGAAATGTACATAAATCACACGTAATAAATAGCAAATTACGCGACAACTTACGTAAAATTTCACTGCTTACGACAGCTATCCAGTTTACATATTTAACATACCTGAAACAAAATAAATATCAAATTTAATATTTTTAAAGTAAATTAATGTGTATTTTTTTTTATTTTTGTAGCATAAATACTTTTTAGTGACAATTGAAAGCCAAAAAAAATTATTATGCGTTATTTCATATATAGCAACATTTCATATACAGGGTGGTGTTGTTCTTACCACTCTAAATGACAGGACAGTTTTAAGTTATCTATATAAACGTGATACTATTATAATACGAGTAATTGTACTGACAACAAAAAAGTATATTTTTCAAACAAATTCAATAATAAAATATTACGTAACACCAATTTGTCAAAGTAATTTCATTCTCCACTTTCCGCCATTCGGGAATTCGATACCGCGTTAAGTTACGTACGATACCGCGTAAGTCCGCCACTCAACACAAAATGCCTTTAACAGAAAGCGGAATACATATACTCTGAGATATATATATATATATATATATATATATATATATATATATATATATATATATATATATATATATATATATATATATATATATATATATATATATACACACATACGGGATAAAGTATATATAATATCTCAGAGGTTGGCCGCACAGTTTTTATTTTCACTACACAATCAGTGTTGAGGCAAATTGTTCGATAAATCAATGGAGCTTCGCAAAAATTGCTTGTTTAATACTCTTGACTTGGTGTTGGTATTTACCATATCATATTAATAATGTGAAGCTTTTATTAAGTACTTTATATCGAAAGTTTTATAGTAAAAAATGATTTATTTAACACTATCGCTTGAACGTGACTTTACTCAACTTTATTTTTTTAAATCAAAACAGTTCTTTTACCGTTTTTTGTTCGTACAAAAGAATTACCTATAATCTAATGTTTTTATATTATTTAAAATATTAATATTAGATAGTAAACCAAATTATAATAATTTTTTTTTTTTTAATTTTTTATTATAATTTGGTTTATTATAATGAATATCGTTGTATCTCTACACAATCATAAGAAGCTCTAATATGTTTTTTTTTTATTTACATTAAGCCATAAGTTAATTTCCTATAGCTTTAAAAGCGTTACTACTTCTTGAAGTAACTTTAAAAAAACTACTTGAACATTGGCAAAAAGTGCAAAGCTAAAACCTTTTTAAGGTAAATTTCCATAAAACATAGTTCTTAAGATTCATTCGAAGTTTAAAAGCATTATTTACTTTTCTCGCTATAAATATACATAATAAGAAAGAAATTTTCATTAAAGTTAAATATAATGTGATAATTTTGTTTCAATTTTACGTTTATTCCGCATATAAAGTGACCTAGTGTTAAGACACTCCGTTCTTCACTTTCACTCCAAATTTGAGATCCGTGTTTCAAGACAATGTATACATATATATACAACTGCTCCGTAACTCACTGATTGACAGATAACGTACGGCCGAGTTTGCTCAGCATAGAAACCTGAAATTTGGCATATCCAGTATGAAAGGAAGTGTAGGGGAGCACTAAAAAAGGAATTCCCGAAATTCCAACGGGAACGGGAGATTTTACTATTCACAGTCGACGCAAGGGATATGGTAGGCTACAGCTCCTCATATACAAATAGCTGGAAATAGCTGGATTTTTCCAATCCCTATACATTAATAACTTCAAAATGGCGCTTATATAAGCATTATATTAGAAATATTGCCGTTTACAATCAACTATAACAAATAAATGCTTCTGCAAAGTAATATATAGGAATCGAGACGCCACAGGGTGTATCTGGACCACACAGTCGCTACCAGCCAGTGTGCAGTGTACTTGCAATTACATTTTACAAATTAATAGTAACAAATGGCGACAGAGCAGCACAGTTGGTTATTTAAGTGTTTTCCTTTCTATATTATTGGTTAGATAACAGAAAAATGTATTAAAAAAATTGTTTTTATTATTAAAATTTACAGGATTCAGCTTTCACGCTCTATCCCGCATATAGCAATGTGCATACGAATTGGATTTTGCGTGCTAAGTGACGGAATTCAACGCCACCGCCGCAAATAAGGCTTTTTTTATTTTACTTGTACTAAATAATTTTAAAATGTCCTTCCTTGTCTTTAAAACATATTATTATTTACAAGTCATCTCCATTCATCCAGATGATTAAGAAATGCTCCGCTCTTAATTTTACCTAAGACTTGTCTTGACATGTCTTAGGTAAGGTAAACGTTACAACCCATGGGTAAGTATCAAATGCCTTATCTGTCAGTCAGTCAGTCAATAACGGACGACTTTTATTTTATACATATGTATCGATTAACTATTAATTACAAAGTGTTGTTTTGGCTAAATATATGAATACAAGCAAAACAAAAATTAAAAAGTAATTATAAATTTTAAGTCGTTGTCACATTTTAATTGCGTTTTATGTTGTAGAATGTATTGATTTTTTTTTAAATTTGAGAAAGTGCTTGCAAGGAATTTCGTGGACCACTTCTCTTATCACACACGATCGCCTTACGTAAATTAAGCATATAATTATTATTATATAAAAAGGCGATACTGTTATTATTTTTTTTTAATTGTTGACATAGCCTTAATTGAGTGATATTTGATTGCTAAGTGCTTTATAGGTGTAGGTGTAAGTGTAAGTGTATTTATAGGGAAGGAAAGGTATGAAAACCCTATAGAATAAAATATACTTTTTAGAGTTCCGTAGCTAAATGGCACAAAACGGAACCCTTATAGATTCGTCGTGTCTGTACTGTTCTGTACTACAGTAATGGCGTTTCAAGGGAGCCAGTTGAGCACAATTCACCTCGCCAATGTACTTGCTTCGGCAGTACATATACTGAAATTGGTCGTGTCTGTATGTCTGTCTGTCTGTCCATCCGTATGTGACAGCGACAGCTTTTTTCCGAAACTATAAGAACAATACTGTTGAAACTTTTTAAGTAGATGTGTGGGGTATCTACAAACAGGTGTTCAAGAATTACATTGAGGTTTGTAATATATATTTTTATTATCAGTCATGTTATCAGAGCGAAAAAATGTAATGTAATAGTCAATTTTAATTATCTCCTAATTGAGTACAGTGGTTTCATTGCATTTCAAAATGGCGGCGAGTGGCGCGAATGAGTTCTGATGCCACTTTTGGCAGGTCATTTCAATCATTCATTTCAAATATAATACGCAAAAGCGATATTGTCAACTTACCTATTATAGACAAAGTGCAGTGGGTCCACTCAACACGCAATGTCAGAATTTTTTTTATATGTTTATTGTATTATTATTTGGTGCAAATGTCACATAACTGCCAATATATATATATATATATATATATATATATATATATATATATATATATATATATATATATATATATATATATATATATATATATATATATATCTATATATATATATATATATATATATATATATATATGTATATATATATGTGTGTGTGTGTGTGTGTGTGTGTTAAAACAAATGAATAAATTAAAATAGTAGGTAAATGTCAATTTAAATTTTAACACGCCAATTTCCAATAGTAGCACTGTATGCCCATCACGACACGCATCGCGAAATGTACGTAATTGGAAATTTTGGCACTTTAATGGTTTATTACCGAGAGTCATAATGTGTGAAAATAACAATATATCTCCATATATCATTTGCTATACAACTTTTGCCCAAATATACCTAACCAAATGAAGGCAATATTATTCAGAAGTAGTAATTGGTGGATAGGTTTTTTTATTGTTATACTTGTTTTTTTTTTTTAATTTTTTTAAAATAATCGTGTGCTCTTTTTTAAATTCATATCTATAGGATCAATATAAGCTCAAGACACCAAAAAGATTATCATCTTGTAGCAACGTTGTTAACGTTAGCAAACGGTCATGTCGCAGACAATACAATACAATTTTCCTTAATAAATCAATAACCCATATTAATTCATACAGAAATACTGATAAAAAGTAAGAAAGTAAGTTCAAACCGCCAGATCCCAGCAGATAATTTGCTTACAATATAATCGGACAGGGATTGCCGGCCTCAGCTAAGGGGCAAAAAGCGAGCTATAGGAAACGGCTATTATATTCAAATTCGGCTCGGTAGAGGCAATTTATATGGATTTTATTGACAAGACCAAAAGCCAGCGCGAAATTCCTAAAGAAAATAACTTTAGCTTCGTTTCTCTTTAATTGAGGGGACAATATCGTTAAAGCGTTCCTTCTTTAACTATAGAAACTAGCGCTCTTGCTCGGGTTAATGTGGCATACAATTGAAACTCTACACGTTGAAACTATTTTGACATTTTTTTAAATTGTCGTTCACATTTTAAGGAAAAAAAATATTAATTGTAATAAAAGTATATAATATTGGCGCAGCTCCATAATAACGTATGGCTTAATTAGCTAGAGTGCTTGACGGTATCCAAGAGGTGTGGGTTCTGAGAGTCGCTATGATAAAAAATCGGTTAATCCATGCAAAATTTTGCTCTGAAATATTACTTTTATTCAATATAAATTTGCTTTATATATATATATATATATACATATATATATATATATATATATATATATATATATATATATATATATATATATATATATATATATATATATATATATATATATATATATATATATATATATATATATATATATATAATATATATATATAAATAGTACGATTTATTCTAATAACCATCATTTCATATATTTTCGTAAATATAACGGAACTTCTTGATATTCTCGTTTTTTAAACAGTACTTGCAGAGCTCGGAAGAAGTGGACACAATGCGGGATTTCTTAAGACAGATTACAGAGGAGCGCATTAATAAGGTGTCATTTACAGTAAACGGGGTCGTGACGACAATGAAGCGACTTCTAGCTTTGATTTGCTTGCTAATATTGTTATTATTATGGAAATTATGTTTTTAGTAATAATTAGTATATATATTGGCGTCAGGATATAATTCGATAGATATAATATATTTTTTTTTATATAAAATTTCTATAACATTCGTTTGTGTCGTTTGTGTTTTGTTAATTTGTGACGTAAATAACTGGAATAGATAGTTCCAGGGTCCACTTTTCAAGAGCAGTGTTGTGTTCCGCAGCTTAAGAAACATTATCACAAATTCGGATGGAATATCTTCTCTATGAAGGATATCCATATATGCGGGATACAAAGCTAAGATGAAATGAAATGAATGTTTTAAAAAAAACTAATTTAAAAAGAACCTTTCTGTTTTTTTTCAATTTGTACGATAAAAAAAAATCATAAACATATCATATCACGATAATAATCGTGATTATAATAAAATTTTTTCATAAACCCAAAACCCAATTTTTGCATACATTTTGTTGAGATTGTTATCGACGTCGGTAAATGTTATATTTACATGTTAGTATTAATCTTACATACAATGTTCTAGATAAACGTATTTGATAATAATTAATCAGGTAATGCATGTCTTGATAACGTATCAGTATCAGCCGTTTGATATATAATTTTTTTCGTTAAAGTACAAATTGGGATTTTTTTTATGAGAACATTTATTAATTAACACTAAAAATGTTTGTCAATTACAAAAAATGGTGGTAAATTGTTTGTTAGCTTATCTCTCATATGTTTATGACGCTGGTGAATTTTCAAAATATGCGATTGAACATTTCAATTTGTGTCCATAAGAATGAGCTTTATGAATTTGTATGTAAATTAATTTTTTTACATACAAATTGGAAAGATATGCTTTTTGTTTAAATTAAGCTTAAATTAATCTAAATGATTTTTTTAAATACAACTAGAATTTGGAATGTAGGAGGGATCTTTGGGGAGCGTAGGGTAGTATTAAGCGAGGATTTCCCGAAATTCCCATGAAAACGGGAATTAATAGGACTGTATCATTTTATGTTAGATCCACGTAAATTAAATTGTGGCCTACAGCTTTATAAATGAATTCTCGCTTTTAAGCAGTAAGTATATATATGTATAACTTAACACCGCGTTATGACTAGCCAAATTTGAATATTTTTTTTTATTATAAGTTCCTTTGATTAAAATTTATATTTGGTGGCATATATGTATGTAGCGTTTTACAGGATTATTAGTATTATAATATAAACGAGTTGACGCTCGCAACTTCGTTTGTATGGACTTGTCCATAAAACGTAAAATCAAGTTTTAAAGTAAAATATTTTTTTTTGTTAGCTAGCCAGCAATTAGGCAAACGAAAGATTATGAAATGGAAGAAAAATTATTTATGTTTAAAACTCGTATCCCCTGAAAGAGTCGTACAGTGTAAATCATCAGATACACGGCCATGTCCCGATGGCAAGATAAGATCGTAATCTTTTCGGATATAGCTCGCTATAATCATATGCGTGTTTATTTTTTCCTTTTCTTAGGACGTAGCCGCGGACAAAGGCACGTTTATACTACTTGCTGCTGAACGTGGATCCACTTGGCGGTTATATATATATATATATATATATATATATATATATATATATATATATATATATATATATATATATATATATATATATATATATATATATATAGTAATAAATAGTGTTTAGAAGTAATCCTTGTAGTGTTTGTTTTAATTAAGCTAGCGTTTACCTGCGGCTTCACTCCATTATCAAATGAAAATAATTTTATAATAAAACATTATAGAAAAATATGGTCTTGTTAAGCAAAGGGCGCTTAGCAAATTGCTGGATTTCTTACATAATTAATTCGACAGGTATAGGCTTGTATGTAGACAACTTATCGTAGGCATACCTACCACCTACGTAACGTCAATCACTGCGTTTACTGAGAATTAACGAAAGTTAAAAAACATATGAAAAAAAAATATTTTTTTAAATTGTCAGCTCGTTAATTATCACTTACAGCTATTTAAAATTGTCGTAAAATTAATATTTATTAAGCATAATAATATATCAAAAATATTATTGACTTGAAGTTGTTAAAAAATGCTCACCATTTACAGTATACAGTATGTATTAATATTTTAATTGAGATTATTATATTTAAATGTGTGTCATAACTTCATATTTGTGTAGGTATTAAATATTAATTTATTGAATTCTAGCTTTAATATTACGTATTATTTTTCTTTCAGCCATACATTTTATCGTGCATAAAGCACCCTGCTTTATTAGAGATTTAGAATAAAAATACTATTTAGAAAACGTTTTAGAATTGTTACGTAGCGGAATTGAAACTGCGCCTCTTGGAAACCAACGAAAGCAAGCGATCTGAACACTAAGGCGCAAGGCTCTATACGCTTATCACACAAGGTTTCCAAGAGGTGTTGATTCAAATCCCGCCACGTTTAAACGTTTTCTAGAAAGTATTTTAAAGTCCACTTACAATATAAAATCTATAGCTATGCAGATCAAATATGTAATTCAGACATAACTTAGACTAGAGGAAATAAAGTCGTAGAAAAATTGATTTTACTACAATAAGTAAAAACTATTTTCATATTGCAGTATAACATACTATTTTACACGCCATATAAAAAAACTGGACAGCAAGAAAAAAAAGCTACAAAGACAGATCAAACAAAATTAAAAACGTAAAAGCATTATTCAATAAGTGTGTGGGCGTATCACAATAATATATGATTTAATTCGATTCCGCTTAAACGGACAACATTATTATTAACATGCATATTTCTTTTTGTGAAAGTTAATTACAATTTGATTGTTTTACAAAGTGTTTGCTACTTATGAAATGATACCTTTACTGTACTGTATTATTATGGACTTAAATCAATGATCTTCTCTGAAACTAAGCGCGGCGTTTAGTTCCGCAACTCAATGTGCAATGTGTTAAAAACTTGGGCGGAAAGTCTTTACATTATGTTCCTTCTATATACATTATTTATTTTATATATTTTTATTGTTATCTCTCTTTATTTTACTATTTTTAAACCAAAGGAAATAACTAAAGTTAAAATCTAATCATTATGATATTTATCCATTTATTTGTACTAATCTAAATAAAAGATTTTTGTTTCACTTAAATAATTTCGAAGTAATCAATCAACAGTGGAACATCGTTTGAATCTAAATATTTTGAGGGTTGTGGGTTCAATAACCACTTCGGGCAATAAAGTATTTTCTCCGGTAAAGAAAGAAGAGGGCAATGTTTTAACACTACGTTCTATCCGTCAACGCTGCTATACGCGGGATACATCGTAACCCTAAAAAAATATATAGTTATTTAAATATCTATTCGACATCATAGTAATTTAAACCCAACTATAACTGGAATAGTTAAAGTAAACTTTTGTAATATATTTAAAAAATAGTATTATACTATTGAAAATATAATAAAATGTATAAAGCATTGCATTGAAAACTAGCAAATTGCATCCTGATAACGCGCTCAATCCGAAACGGATAGGAAGCGCGAATTACGAGAAAGTGCCCTACGGTGCGCACGCGCACCGATTTACGCGCATCATTGTACTAGTGTTGTCAAGTAAAGTGTAGAAATGTAAAATAATGTTTATTTGTGGAATAAAATACAACACATTTCCAAATATGTTGTTTTTATAATATTACTCAGTAGCATTTATGATAAAAAATGTTACGTGTTTTACTTACAATATCTTGAAAACAAATGAACATTGTGGAAGGCATTTAACAGCTTTATTTAACAAAATAAAGTATATAAGTATCTTTAAAATTTTCTAAAATTAAAGAACCGGGTGCATAAACTATATTTTCATCCAACCTATATAATGATGAGGTCGTTCTGGTACAACGATACATACGACGGTAACGGATTCAAATCCCACTTGGAGAAATAAATTATTTTCATTTCCTCGCTCTGGTGAGAAGAGAGAAAAAATGCAGTATCGTATTATGTCACTCAACTGTGCAAGCTCTCAAAAATTTGTCAGAACATGGGTATCGGAATCACCTAACCTGCCTATCCTGCTATATGCAGTATTCAGCATGAAGCTTAAAAAAAATATATATATATATATATATATATATATATATATATATATATATATATATATATATATATATATATATATATATATATATATATATATATATATATGTATATATATATATATATATATATATATATATATATATATATATATATATATATATATATATATATATATATATATATATATATATGTACGTAAAGACAGAACAATATCTACGTTACTATTTAATTTCAGCATACTCGAGTATAGCACGTCACTAGCCGCCGCGAGCTACCACGCGCTAAATCGATGGACTCAAAACCGACGACCCCGACACTAACCGAATTATTCTCGGTTCGATTTCTGTACAAAACGATACGACATTATGACAGGCTGGTTGATAAATAAACACGATATATTTTTTGTGTGGGAAATGTCAAATGTCAAAATCGAAACATCTTTGTTTTCTTTTCGTCCGATAAAGTAAATCTTATAAGTTAATTCAGATTATTATTTACTAAAATTGTGCGTTTGAAGCTTAAACTAGAAGACTTGAAAGTTAAGCAGTCCAAGGCTGCACCAGAGCACCACGTTGGTCTCATGAAAAGTACCCTTGGGAATGCAACATCAACCTACACATCATGCAGCCTTGACGTCAAATTTACATAATAAATTAAATTTAAAATAAAATACTATATAAAATGTAAAACTTCAAACATTTTTGCTTAATTAATGACTAGCATAATGATATATGTCAAAGGAAATATCGTGACAAATATATTGAGCTCAAGCGCCACACTTCTGTCCGTTACTTTAAGCGAACAGTATTTTTACTTAAAATCATTAATTATAACAAAAAGCTTACTTTTCATATGCCGATGCTTGCATGGCGGCTCAATTTGTGGTTAAAGAGCTTATTTTACATTTAATTTAATGAGAATACAAATTTATCTTAAGTTACTAACTATTGTGGGCGTTAGTCATTAAGCCAATTACAAAGTATACAGATTTAACTGAATTAAGTAAATTTCAATTTACACATAAAAAAAATATATCATACAAGCTCTATAATAGCTGTCGCCGTAAATGGAACATAGGCACAGCGGCTGTCTGTAAGCGTGACGGTTTGTGGGTTCGATTCCCACTCGAGGAGAATGAATTATTTTAATTTTTTTCGCCTTTGGTAACAAGGCAATCGCGGCGTTGAGCTCTGCCAAGACTCAATGCCTCGGATGGCGGAAGGTGGACATTACATTAGTAAAAACTGGAAATCTTAATTTTTTTATGTAAACGCTAATATTTAAAATACTGTGAAGAGGAGGACAGTTGATCTTATGCCATCATTTCAAAATTACAGGTGTTTATGACGATCATTGATTGCCTTATATTTTTTAGTTACCAAGCTATATTTAATCTATTCTAACACATTTTATCTGGATACAGAATTAACAAAATTAGAGACATTGCGAACTCAAAGCGGTTTGCCTTTTTAGACCAAAGAAAAGGATATAGATCATTCCCTTTAAGGCTTTGAACCCACAATCATCGACTTTACAGTCAGATAAAAACATATTTAAAATTGCCCTTAATATTCAACATGTTCCATGTAAAATAACTGACTATCAATTAATTAAAATTTCTTTTTAAATATCAGAATACGAGTTTTGGTACACACATATTTCATCCAAAAGTCCTCACGCACTTTGCGCCTGTGGAGCTTAAAACGCAACTTTCACCTGATTAGCCGGTCGGGTATCGGACGGTTATCTATCGACATTAATGCTCCAGATAAAAAGCTTTTTTAATTAAATTGAATTTTTTCAACACGCAAAAATAGCAATTAAGCGAAAATCTTATTTATATGAAACGATCGAACGAGTTTTAAATGAACCCAGTTTTAACGCCACTAGATGTAATAATATTTACTCCAGCTTCACGTTGTATCCTACAGGGTACAGGGTAGCAGGGTAGGCATAGATAACGTAGTGTTAAAACATTCCGTTCTTCGCTCTCCAACCGAATTGAAGACACTGTTAAATGACGGAGCTCAACGCCGCACTGATTTATCAGGATAGAGAAATATAGACAATTAATTTACTCGGGTAGGCATCGAACCTGCAACCAAAGCGTTAATAAAAATAACCATAATAAATATATGCTCACAACACTATCGTTGTAGAATTAAATTAATAATTATAATTTAATTACATTAATAAAGCACTCGCTTTAAGCGACTGTACGAGGAGGCTTACTTAAACATGTACCAATTAACATGTAGAGACAGAAAAATATGATCTTAATTTGTATTTGCATAGTATAACTGTGTCATAATATATATCTACCGTTCTCAGACTCAGACACTCTGGTAAGGAGTGTCTTAACAATAGGTTACTCTCCGTCAGCCTTGCTATATGCGGGATACAACGTGAAGCTGTCAATTTTTTTTTAATATATATTTTTTATTAATTTTATTTTAGTTTTAACTTTTTTGGCAGGAATGGAACCTATTGTCAGGATAGGTATTGTCAAGTTTTTCTTATTAATAATATTGTAAGTCGAATAACAGGGCTCAATCTGCGGTTTGCCTTGTTTTACCCTGGAAATAAAAATAATTTAAGTATAATATATGATCGAATTCGCTCCCCAATCGAGATATATTGGCCATCAAACCCACACCTATCAAAGCAGATACTGTCTTAATCAGAAACTAAAAGGAAATGTCATCATGGCGTAGTCGACATGACATCGAACAGGTGCAGGTTCATATTTCGATTTGAGAAAAAATGTATAATATTTATTTTATTTTCACCATGTTATATCTTCCTTCACCATAGAATCCATCCGCTCCGTCCTGCTAGGAAATAAAGTGTGAAGCTAAAAACTAAAACAAAATTAGATTGAAAAACTAATTTGGGATAATAGATTTAATACCGAGTTATTTTTGTTAATTATTCAAAATTCCAAAACTTATAGCCTCTATCAAACACGATCTATGGTAATATTGTATTAATTTAATTAAATCTACATGATGTCTAATAACATATGCTTCGAAAAGACAACCTGTCTAGCATTAGCCAAGCAAGGCAGACACGGTGGCGTTGAGCACCATACTGTTAAGGGAATGCGCTATGCTCTATGGGGTGGAACGATCGGTAAAAAAAGCTTACGTTTCACAATCATTTGTAACAATGACAAAAACATGTTGTTCAATCACTGAAGAAAGGTACGATAATTGAATTTAATATTCTATGGGTATTTTTTTTTTTAGTATCAGTATTTACTATTCATTATATGGAGTTAGTGCGTGCGATGCCATTTAGTTATTATTTTCTTATTAAAAATAGAGGTAGTCTTCGCTTAGGTATATATCTTTATACAGCCAAGCATTCGGTTTCATTATTATAATTTTGACTCGTCTATTGTATAAAGTTATCTCTTTTTTGCTGTATAATCTCATTCGTGTTTCCCTCGCACAAGGTAACATTGACGAAGTGATCCGTAACGTTATTATCAAAGAACTGAGCCAATCAATAGTAATTAATATAGGAGCAGGATAGACAGAGGGGTTTTTTAAAAAAATAATTTTTCATTTCCATTTTTTTTTTACCCAAATATAGCATATTAGTATGAATTCGCAATGTTCTAACAAAACGAATATACTTAAAAATATGAATGACGCGCAGTAAGTATTGGTTTCTTCTCGACCATGCATTATCAATTTCAGCTCGATTATTTTGATTTAAAAAGTCTGCACTTCACTCAAACCACATCAGATATTCCGATCGTGATCTTATATAGTTATAATCTAGATTTTAACTGTGCATTACATTAGCATATCCATGCACCGTACATAATCAGTGCGGGAGTGCATCGAGATAACGTAAAAATAGAGAAAAAAATCGATTTTGCATAAAAAACTCGAACCAAAACGATGCACGACTGCAAGCTGATTATTTTATTGTTTACCATTGTCCTTTATTGCTTGTAACCGTGTTATGAAAATCTTATGGACTTTTGATACGCCGCTTGAGAGATGTATATAATTTTGTATTAACGATATATTATCTAAATTAAGTTTTAAATCGATTTTTCATCCGTTTCAAGTTTTATTAATATTTGTTTTATTGATGCTATATATTTTCATGGCCCTAGTTTATTTTTTAATAAATAATTAAAATATTTGTTTTAAACTCTAATAAAAAAATCTCAAGCTCATAATTTTTTTTAATACGAAATAATTTACACGCGCAAAATATTTATTTTAATGCTTAATGCGTCCCCCTTGACATCTCTCAGAAATACATTATTAATAGAAATTGTTCGGAATGTATGCTTAATTAAGCGTAATTTGATACCGAGTCCGTGATTTCATTCAATATGGAAAGATTATTTGACTCTAAAATGAAATATTAATAACATTTACGAATTTCCTCTAAAATATATGAAGTAACGATTAATTTAGCATCCCTCTTTATTTCGCATACATCAATGCAGAAAAGTAACCCAGTGCTAAGACACTCCGTTCTCCGTCTTATTTCCGTCCGTATTAGAGACGCTGTCTTACTAAAGCAGTAAAAACGTAAATAATTCATTCCTCCGCGTGGAATCGAATCCACAACCATCTCTTTCAAATGTTGTCCCACTTCACCACAGCGGTGACACCACATCACTGTAATTTAAAAAGAAGCAGGGTAGAGGGAACTTAGTGTTAATACACTCCGTTCCCCACGCATAGCATAATTTTGAGATATAACGTGTTAACTGGCGGAACTGAACGCCACGCTTAGTCTAGTTACTAGAGCGAGAAAATGAAATAATTTATAATCCCTGACCAGGAATCGAACCAACACCCGTCGCGGTAACAGTCGCTGCGCCACGACGGTCTCATTCAAGATATATATTCATTTTAGCATAAGTCTTTAACCTTAATTTAATAAATACTGCTAGTTAAAAATAATTTTCCGTTAACCAATAAAATTTAAGGCAACGTCGCAAGTGAACTAAAACAGCCGTTTTAAGACATAATAAATAATCGTAAATTTTTGAGCTGTCGTCGTCGAGGCGGTCGCAAGAACATGCACGCGCGAGAATGCTTAAGATGCTACTCGATGTACGAACACAGATTGTACGAAAAGAGGTATAGTCGATTAATATATAGAAGATTGAATAGGTTTAAATAGAAAGTGCGGGTTTGATATTCTCGGGTACGTTGAGGTCAAGTACACTAAATCTATTGTTAACAAAATTTATATTTTTTTTATTCTTTCCTGTCTCTTTAAATAGTGATCGCTCTCTTTAGTTCACTGAACGCGAAGCCAATCAAATAGATTCAGCGTTTCCTTAGCGTATACACATAATATCTACATCTATACATATAATAAAAATTAACTAATCGGTGTCCGTATATAGAAGTTACATATATGAAAAAAAATATTATTGGGAGAACTTAGAATTGTAATAGAATCCAAAACAATATTTTTTTTCCACGGAAAGAATGAATTATTTAGTTTTTCCGCGCTATGGTAACAACACAAAGAGCGGCGTTGAATTCCGCCACTCACACACTCACATCTCTATAGGCGGAATGCGGGAAACAGTAACTAAGTATTTCCGCTGCCTACACTGTTTTATGCGGAGTACAGCGTGATATTGAAAAATTAAATAAAATATAACCTCTACAATTATATACTCTATGGCTGTACGTGGAAACGCAGTCTGTGGTTTTCTCACATTAAAGTGGACATCTGAGATTATTGGCGTTCAATTTTCCTAATTAAAACCCAGATGTGGAATAGAATGTACGTGACAGGTTCCTAAGAAGCTATAGGGCGATAGGCATTTATAGTATAAGTATTGAGATAGATAATTGAGATATGATCATCCAAGGATGTTATATATATATATATATATATATATATATATATATATATATATATATATATATATATATATATATATATATATATATATATATAACATATATGTGTGTAGAGGTAGAAAAAAGTACTTCAATATTGTAACTAGAAATAAATAACATTTGTAGGAAAATATTATGTTATTTTTTAGGGTACCGTACCGGTACGGAACGGAACTCTTATAGGATCACTTTGTTGTCCGTGTGTCGTGTCTTTAGGCCTACGATGATGAAATTGATACGGAATCCTCGGTGCGTAAACCGCGAGTTGTAAGCTCGCACTTGATCGTTTTTTTTATTTAGTTATTATTTATTTTCTATATATATATATATATATAATATATATATATATATATATATATATATATATATATATATATATATATATATATATATATATATATATATATATATATATATATATATATAATTCAGATATCTCAATTTAGACAATATAAGTCTTAACTACATATTCAAAAAAAAGGACTCCATATGTTGATAGACTCAATTCGTATCCCATATGGTAAGTGCCCCCCAATAGGGCAAAGAAAATTTTCTTAACTGAAATCTGAATACCATCCCATATTATATCGTAAATATAAAAAAAAATTAGTAAAAAGATATACAAACAAATATGTAATTAAATGTAAAAATTAAGAATTCATAAGCTCAAAGCAATTTCCATCAAGTAAATTTAAGCTTAACTATAAAGATACAGAAATATAGACTATGTGAATCAAGAATTGCAACAAATGATTGATTTCGCACATATTATTTATACAATAAGTCTGCTTCGTTCTAAGAACTACGACGCCCTTTCGTCTGCCTCAGCCGGATATATGTATTACTTATTTATGTTTCTATACATACCTATGGTAATTATAAAGCTTTAAGTATTTTCAAGCTTTTGAATACTTTTTTTTACGTAGAAATTATTTCAATGTATAAGGTCATAGTGGCGCAGGGGCAGTGTCTTAATGTAAGCGAAAGAGGTTCGATTCCCACTCGGGGGAATTATTACAGTTCAGTTGGTCAACTTGGACGGAAAGTGAAGAAAGTTTACTCTGCTAAGAAACAGGAATAATCGTAAAGTTGTACATATATATAAAGGAATTTATTTTGTAAGTTGGTATGGTATTTAATCTAGTGTTAAGCCATTTAGCTCTCATACATACACATACACACATATTAAGAGAGATCACAAACCATAGAGTTTCTGGTCTAGGGAAGATTGGCGATATACCATCTTCGACCTGCCGGATGCTTGCCCTAGATCACTTTATTGCGACTTTTCCCACACACTCCCTATGCTAGTGAATATTTAACTTTAGTCTTATGATATGCTAACAACCAGTAGTTGTTAAGATATTATATACAAAAATTTCATTGAACTTACGCTTCTTCGGTCGAAGCGATATATATGATAACGTCAAAATCATAAAGCTTATATCTGATATGTCCCGTCGCTCATTGTAGAAATAATTATTGTCTATATATATATATATATATATATATATATATATATATATATATATATATATATATATATATATATATATATATATATATATATATTATATATATATATATATATATATTATAAATATCAATATATTTTAAAGTAGGTTTAGCTATGCTAATTTTAAGTCACTAATTTAGAGTTGATCCTACTAGTAAAAACACTCCGTTGCCCATTTTCCGCTTAGTTTTCGAGACATTGCGTGTTGAATCGCAGAACTTAAAGCTGCAATATGTCTTGTTTCAAGAGGGAGGGAGGGGAGGTCCAAATAATTTATTCCACAAGAGGAAATCAAACGCACAACCGTCATTTACAGTTAGTTTTTTCAAATTTACGCCATTCAACACCCAATATCTTGAATTCTGGCTTTACTTTAACATAATACGAAACGGAATAAAACAGAAATATTGTGATGAATATATATCCAGTTATAACCGCCTAAAAACCATAAATATACCATTAGATAAATTTTCTTTTTATAAAAGTAATATTTAAAATCCAAGGAAACTTCTAAGCTCGAGGAATGCGGGCGCCCCCCTGTCTACGCTCTGCCGGATGTACACTCCAGTGAACACTATATAGTGAATAATCAATACAGACATTGTAGTTTTTATATGTAATAACTTATGTCTACGAACTTATCGATCCCATGCTGTATATCGAGTAAATTCTTAGTACAAATTGAAATAATTCAGTTTTTAATTTTAAAATTAAAAAAAGAACGTAGATTTTACATCATCTACTTTACAAAATGCGGGAGATCCGTAAAGAAAAACAAAAACTTAACTAAACAAAATTTAAGTTTCAATTGTCATATTATAAATTTATAAAGATGACAAATATCTGTGTATGACACACGATACGTCATAAGTGGCCAAGCTAGCTCCACTCGCAAGTAGAGTCGGTATTTTTCGGTACAAAGATGACGTGAACCACAGCCCGTTATGTAACGTAAGCCTCTCGCGATGTACAGCTTATTTAATACAAAAAGATTTTCAGTAATCGAACTATCCGTTCCTGAGATAAGCGCGTTGAAAGAAACAAACTGCTAAGTTTTATAATAATAGTATAAATAAAAATCCGTCGCCACGTTGACTTTTTTTGTATTGTTGTAGACTTATCCTAGAAATTGCACAGCCAATTCTTTAAATTTGGTAATTTACATTTTTACTACACTATACTTGTAAAAATAGCTAACGACCTATGAAATGTGAAATTCAATTTAATTTGAAAGCGTTATCTCCTAAATTCATATCATTTTACAACACTAATCGTGGTACCACATCGACTAAATTTGTTATTAAAACATATATAGAAGTAAACACAAACAAACAAATAAATAAACAGCACAAAATAAACAAATAAATAATAATTTGCAACTTGAAGGATCTGAAAATAAAAATACCGAGTACGGAGTCGCGAGTCGCATCGCAATGAGGCAGTTTTTGTGTGACCACAGCGTGGGAGCTTATCGTTGTTTACGCTGTAACGGTTCTGGCGTAGTTTCCCGGTACAACTTGGTCTAGTTTTTAAGCTTTTCTAAGTTTTACTATGTATAGATATATCACAATTAAAACTCAAAGTAAAAGCTCTTAAGTTAATTATAATATATTCATTTACAGGTAATGTAATGTCAGCTTCGTTATAAACTCACTGAGGTACCGAAAATGTATTGAAAATCAAGGAGTATCTTAACACTAGATTCCCTCTAAATACTCTGATAATGCGGAGGCAGCTTGAATAAAAAAAATTTTAGCTTATTTTTACATTTTGTTTTTAGGTAACAGGTAACAGTTTTTCAATACAAAGTTATTATTTAAAGCACTTTATGATATAAAATATAATAGGTAGGCTACATTATAGCTTACTTGAAAAAATACTAAAAAAAATGTTCAATATTAACAAACGTGTACTGTTAACCTTCACTTAATCATCAATTTTTAAAAATCAATCAAGTTCCTAAAAAAACTATAGTAATCGATGGGAAAATACTAGAAGAGACATCACTAGTTACTATATCCACACGCCGTAGATGGCGAAAGCTACTATTACGATGACAAATGCGGAAACCTTATCGCTATAAGTCATGTTGTTTATCTGTTAGCTATTTGGTTTATGAATATTAACATTTGTATTAAATCATGGGAATTTACAGAAATCATTTGAATTAATGTATAATTTGAATTTGAAAATCCAATTTTTTTTATTCAAATAGAGTTTTGCAAGCACATACGGAAAAACAGTTCAGCGGAGAAGGATTTATAAAATATAAATCAATATAAATGTCAGCAGGACTGATATCCTACAGGATGATACCATAAGTGGTATAGGTAAAGTACTGAATAATCTCAGTATATATTTCTGGAGTTAATAGCTCAGGACGCTTAAGGAAGCAATGGTCAGATATCCTGATGCATGACATGAGAGCCTATAGACGGATCACTGAGTCTATTAGTGGGGCAAAGTGAAATAGCAGACGACAGACCCTGGAACAAATACAGGGATTGTCATCAGATAGAAAAATTACTTAAATATGTAAGTGAGTCAGACCTTGTTGACACAATAAATAACATAAATAAGATAAAGATAGAAATTAATTATTTTTATTATGGTAATAAAACAAAACGCGGAGTTGAGCTCCGCCACTCAACACGAAATGTCTCGTGGAAGAATATGGAGAATGGATGACAATCCATGGCTCTCTATTCTCTCTGCCTACTCTAGTATATACTAAATACAACATGCGGTTAAAAAAGTAAATATATCACAACAATGTGATGAATAGTGTGAATTAAATTACCAACAAAACGATAAAGCTCAAAAAGCTAACAATCAATTTTCGATCACTTTTTTTACCTTTGAGATATTTTTCCAGTTTTCCCTTCATTTTGGTATGGAGCGTCACCTTTTTATTTGTCAAATAACACGTGCCGCGTCGAAACTCGTATCGCGTGTTTTTTGCGGAATTGTTAGCTCCGAATTGAATATTAGGTAGTTTCCACAGTTTCATAGAACAGTGTATTATATTTGTAATAAATAACACTTATTTTTATTTGTTTTTAGGGATTTCCGTTTTTTACTCTTCGTGTAGATATATTAGAACAAATTTGTAGACCAAAAGCGAACGCTACGGGAAATAAATATGTTAAATAAGTTTATTATTCTTTAAATGTACAGTAAGAAAGTTGATTACTGGCTCGAATTTGGTCCTGTCACCGCTACATATATTACACACGTTAATCGTTTCTCTGCGAATCACTGTATGTGCGTACTGTAAGTCACACACGGACACATCATGTGTCATGTGTCTTGGTCATTTAAATTTGAACGTGGGTTTGAAGTTGTAGGTAAAAGCTAGTTAGTAATAAAGCAATATCTTTCAATTTAGATGGAGCGTACTAAACTAAATTACTTTACATTTACCTAAGAACGATGATATATTTATTTTTTAACCAGCTCAATTTTTGGTCACCATTCGAGAATTTGCGTGTTGAGTGGCGGATCTCAACGCTGCACTTTGTCTTACCTAGTCTGGGATATGAAAATTAAAAAATCCCAAAAGTAAAGATCGAACCCACAATTACCTCATTAACAGTCAAACACTGTCCCACTACACCACGCCACCTCACAATAGATGGCCGATAAATTCCAATAAAATAACAAGAAATTTTAGTTTTTTTCTTAATTTAAACTGGAAAGCTTCATGAATACCATTCTGAATTAACCTTTACCAAGCCATTGTTATCACAAAGTAGGAGCTTCTGAATTTTTTCAACAACATCTTTATCTGTATCAATAGGTCGTAACGTTCGAGGGACGTGAGGTGTGAATTTTATAACTTTTTAGCACTAACAGAATTACAGTCCAAAATCGATAAATATTTTAATTGAAGAAAAAATTAAGAATACCTATCATTTTAGGGTTAAGGTTTAATGGAGTAATTTAAATATAAGTGACTTTGATTATAGAAAATTATAGAGAGGCATTTGAATATGCAGCTTGAGATTCTTTGACGATTTTAGCTTAGCACGGTACTTGCTTTGTTCAGTGTTTGGAAATTCGACTAATTTCTAAGAACAGTTAAGGAAGGAGATTAACATATCTATCCAAATGTGGATGTAGAAGGTTCAAGCCAAAATTAATGGAAATATTTGATTGGTTGGACGTCTTCTCAAGAACTACTTCGAATAAGTTTTAAATAATAATTTTTATGTTACATAGTCTTGGAAGGCTATAGAGTGTAGGCTATATTACTATGTTATTTTAACTATTTCAATATAACCCACTATATGTGCAGTCAGGACACTTAATAAGGAAGGATTCTTGTGGGTGTAGCTGTAGGTTCAAACGAATCAAATTATACAGCGCTTATAGTACGTATTTAAAGATTGAAAAAATTATCATGTCTAGGGTTGGCCTTAATAATTACTAATTTAGAAAGAAGTAGAGGAGTATTTTATCTCTTATGCTAGATTTATTAATATTTTCAAAATGTTCCACATTAATGTATTTAATGTAAATCTTTAAAGAAATTGTCAAAATAATTGTAAAAATATTGAGAAAATAATAATTATTTTTTTTAATAAATAGCGTTTTCTCTTGGTATTTGATTATTATGATAACGGAAATTTATAAAAAATCCCTATAAAGATGCTAAGAACATAATGTAACATAATTGTAACAAGTGTTAGTATTTGCACTTATTTTCATTACAACAAATGGTCGAGTAGTCTGAGCGCTCTCCAAAAGGCGCAGGTTCGAGTCCAGCGACGTTTTACTTATTATATGTGTTATTTTTTAATTTAAGTTCTAGACGATTACTTGTATTAATAAAATGTAAGTATTTCAAGTAAAGTTTTATATTGAACGGAAGCAAGGTTAACAAGATGGCGGTTGGGTTACATAAAAATACATTTGATACTTCCAATGTAATGGGAATGCCGTAAAGCTTTATAGAGTCGTATCTAAGGTGTACGATTAGCTTTGTTTGAAATTGGCTTTCTAAATTCTAAGATGGTTTAAAATTCTTAGCATTTGTCACTAAAGTATATGTTTCTTTTAAAAGTAAAATATCGTCAAGCCTTTTAAAAAAACGTATCTAGTCAAGTCGGGTAAATAAAGTTACGATACTTGCTATTTTATATTCCATTATAAAATAGTTTCTGCCTACCATTTAACCCCATATAAAACGTGGGGTCAGCGGCGTTCCTATAAGGCTTTTGCGGGATCGTTTATAATTATTCAAAAACCTTCGTTCGATTGTTAGAGGTGAATATATCTGAGCGTTAATAGCGAGACAAGGCGCACAGTGCCTCCGCGTGCGGGTAATATGGTCGCTGTCGCGTGTTATACGATTCATGATTTCTATAGACATTTTGAATTTGTTTCTTTGTAATGCTTCGTTTTTGATACCACCGTGACGAAGTTAGGAATAGAATGATATATATATATATATATATATATATATATATATATATATATATATATATATATATATATATATATATATATATATATATATATATATTATATATATATAAGAGCTAAAATTCCGTATCTTAAAGGCAAAATCCTACCGGGAATCCTCTCTTAATGCACATGTACGCTTCCCAAAAACCCTACATACCAAATTTTTAAGTTTCTTCGCTGCATAATTTACACTGTGCGTTGTCAGTTAGCCACTAAGTAACAGATATATAGCTTGTAGCTTGTATTCAATATTTCTCCAAATTCAATATCTTTTTATACACTTTGCAATTGATAGTATAAAATACTCTACTACAATAGCGTCGAACTACTATAGTAAAGCAGGTGCTATCTATATTGATGAATTCAAAAGCATTATAATAACCAATAAGTCACTTAGTTCTTACTTCTTTATAAGAGAAGTGTAAATATTATTTTCTATTTAATAATATCATTTAATTTCCAAGCACATATTCTAAAAATTCTATAAGCTTATTCTACTCAAGCCACAAGCCACAATCCCTGTACCGTGTAGCTCGTTTTTAGATCCACAAACCGACCGGCCTTATCGTAAATAGAGCAGTGTCACGCGCTAACATCGTACAAGCCACCCCGGGAGTCGCAAGTAGCTGTTTAAAACATGCCCTTAAATGATATCCATATTTATAAGCAACAATCAACTCTATCCGTTGAAATATAAAGCTTAAAATAACTTAATAAATAAACAACTCTAGCTAGAGCCACAATGCAACTTCAGCTAATAAAGTGAAATTATTGTGTTTTATTACAATGACTTAAGCTTTATTTTTGTCTATTTGTGACTATTTTGATATAAACCAATGTAATTGGCATAATGGATGCACTCGATTCAGATGAGCCATTTTATATAAGACTAGGCTATGCATGCGGCATTGTCTTCTTGGTCAAATTGAAACAATTAAGAGTTATGTATGACATATATTATAGACATTACAAGAGCCTTGGACAATTCTGACTGCTAGTGCATTTGATAGTATCTTCGAAATGTATTGGGTACGATGCAAAATTGATTTTTCAATTTCATTCAGTACTTCAAGAGATTAGCACGTTAAGCAATATTCTTCAGTTTTTCAATGTTTTTTTTTTCAATTCTTCAGTTTGTACCTTTTGTATAGTAAGTGATATTTTAAAATTATTTGTCGAGTAATTTTTTTTAAGGAAAAATGTATACATAAATCAATTTACAAAATATCCCAAAAATGATAATAGATATTATTGAACAATTAAATTCATATGAAGCGAGCAACAAAATTTGCACAGCCTAAAAAAAGAAATATATGTAGAACCTACGATATTACTTCCTGCCATTTTTTTAAATACAACAAACCGAACCGTAAGAAACAAATGGGGACGCAAATGAATTTTTAAATTTTCTATCTTAATAATTTCACACCGTACCGTCCAATGCTTTCTTTGCTATATAGTTAGTTTTTTCGTATAATTGCGTTTAACTCGGTTTTTTTACAGTAAAATCTAAATTTCTCCGACCAGAACGCAGAATTGAAAATAAATTCACTCTTCGAATCGAACCTACAACCATTGTTAAACAAGATAATGAATTGAATGTAAGAGGCACAATACACTATGTTTGTCCTATTCAGTTCTGAGCTGAAAAATATTATAATAATAGATACTAATCATTCAATTGTCAAAACGGTCCGTTATAATTGATGTAGCATAATTTTAATACTCGTATTGTAACAGATACATAATAGAGTACAGATTGCTTTGGCACTATAAACTTATGGGGACGTCCAGCGTCGTAAGCCATGGCACCATGAAATATTTAATGACTTGCGGTGCACTTTGTATTATAGAATAGGGTGTTCTGAAAATACTATCTTAGTTATTTTTTTATTTGAATGCTCTCTTTCTTACTTCGCTGTTACGAAAGGTTTAGAGTTAAGACACTCTGCGCCTGATTTTTCATTTTTTGTAGAATATAGTTGTACATATAAAATGGCGGTGCCTTAATGCTGTTATTAAAAAAGCTTTATGCTGTTTTGTCTTGCTGAGTGGTGGTGTAACTTTCGAGATATTGCGTGTTTAGTGACGGAATTCAACGCGGAAAAACGAAAATAGTTTAAATACAACTATTCCCACGAGTGTGTATCGAATTCTCAACCATCTCGCTTATAATCAGATGATTTCCCTTCGATACTGCGCCACAATAGCCTTACATACGATCTCGGTATATTTGTCTATATAATAGTTCCCCAGAATGGAAATCGAACCTACATTCATTACATACAGTCCATTGACTGTCTAAAAAGTCTTTACTATTTCCACCATATATTAACAATATTGATTCTTTTAATTAATAAATACTCAGCACCGTCCAGAATTATACCACTTCTGAAATATTTGTTCTGAGATTTCAAATTAAATTCATGATTTAGATACCGTAGAGAGGCAATATATTCATTATATTATATATAAAGCTTATTGCTGGCCGCGGACCAAGAATGGTAGTGATTACAGTACATTACTCGCAATGTACAATGAAGTTTGCCAAATTAATAAGAGGTGATTAGTTCTAGATTAATAGTTGGGCAACATACAAACTAATTTGAAGTCGGTTGGGAGCTGTTAGGGCGAGTAATAACGTTGGTTTATAGTCCAATTCGAAAAATGTCAACAATCCACTACTTAGCACAAAATCTCGTTATAATAAATAGAAAATGAAAGTAGTGATATGTCACTAGATACAAAGAAATCAAAAGGCTCTTTTGCACGTTTGATAGTATATAAATAATTTTAAAAGTCAAGGATTTAGAGAAAGAGATGAACTGGCAACTTATATACAGCCTTCGTGGCGCACTGGGAAAATATTTAGTTATAAAGGCTATGATTGCGGATTTGAACCCCGTACGGAGAAATACATTTTTCATACAGACAGAAGCAAATTTATTATAGAGTGGATTGATAACAAAAGGTGCATGAAATAACAATAATAAAATATATAAAAATTTAAATTATTATTGTAGTACTATATAAGTGGAATTGGAGAAAATCATAAAATACAGACTGTTGTTTCGCAGAATCTGATTCTAACGTAACAAAAATTGGGTGGAATATGAAGAACGGAGTGTCTTAACACTGGACATCCTCCGTCTACGAGTGTACGGCGGGAAAAAGCTTTTATCTACTTTTACTATAAAAGCAACACAGTATGTACATTCAATTTAATAAGAATGTTAGAAAAACTTTATAAGCGATAGTGGCGAGTCGTAAAACAGTGCGCGAGGTGTGGTCCAGACCGTTCAAAGTGTACCACCCAGTAACCGACGATTTATATTCGAACTCCCGCCCGCTTAAATAGAGCTCATGTTGGGATTATAATTGTTAAGAGCTTTATTATACATTAATAGTAAATAGAAATTAAATAACTATTTAATAAAAATGTTGTGTAATTTAAATAAAAATGTAGAAGCAAAAGAATTTATATATAATATTATGCATTGCCTGTAAACGCGAGGGTTTGTGGGTTCGATTCAAACTCGGGGAGAATTCTTCCGTTGGGTTGGTGGCGCCTCTCAATATGCAATGCTTCGAAAGGCGGAAAGTGGGGAACGGAGTGTCTTAACACTATGTTCCTTGAGCTTACGGTTCCCTCTGCCTAGCCTGCTATATGCGGGATACAGCGTGAAGATAAAACAATATATATTATACAAAGTGTTTGTCTAGTTGTTCGTAGAATCTCTCTCATGTCAGGAAATCTATCTCAGGAACGACTACTTTCAATTGAATAATTCTATTTGTATTAGATAGTCGCTTCGCTACGGACAAGACAGATAAAAATATAAAATTAAAATGAAGGCGTAAACATATAGGAATATATACTAAAAGAAAACATAAAAATTTGAATGCAGCGGGCTTTGAACCCGCGCCTCATTGAAACCGTCCAAGCGCTCTGACCACTAAGCCAAGCGTTCTTCCTGGCGCTGCGTCGAAATTCTTATATGCTTTATACAACTATTACGATGTTAGCATCTATGTAGGGAAATTTCCGCTATCCAAATATTATTGCAAAGAACAATCATTTCGCAAAAGAGAATGCTATTTTAACTAAATATTTTGTTCAAATCCCGCTGCGTTCAAATTATTATACGTTTTCTTTAAGTATTTTTTCTATCTTTAGTGTGGATTTACACTAAAAATCATTAAAATATATAAGAATATGATATGTGTTCTATTTTTATTTGAAAAAACAGATAGCGAAGAATAGTGTCGTGTCACGTGACACTAGTACACTTGCCTATATGTTTAACAATACTAGTACAAGATTACTGGACTCATGGAGTAAACTTACTGAAGGATCTATATAGTGGTTATCACTTTATAAAAATTAATTTTTTTGATCAGATCAAAAAAATAATAGTATTTTTAAAGTGTAAGGTAAGTCGTAAGTGAGGTACGGGGAAACCTCTGTTGACCTTCAAAAACACAGTGTCAAACATATTGGAGGAAGGTTATGTAAAATAAGGACTCCCAGAGGGCAGGGACCTCAGCGTTTGGCGCTCCGTCCTCTCTGACTACCTGGCTAGGGATAACACTTGAAGATAAGTAAGTAAGTAAGTTCCTACTAGTGAAAATAAATAAAAAATCATATGGTTGCGGCTCATCGATACTCCCGTGTATATCTTATATCTTAAGTTTTACGGAATATAGCATAGAGCTGAAGATTCTTTAAAGAAAGAAGTAAAAAAAAGAAAGTAAAAAAGTAAAAAAAAGAAGTAAAAAAAACTGACTGACATTGTTATAGGTTCGGTTCGAAGATTCCCTGCTTTTGACTATTCGATGCAATGTTTCTAAAAATAAACCAATGGACAAATAAGCAAGCATCTCTTATATAACAATCATGAACTAAGTACATTTTGCTTAGTTCATGGTTCTTATGTAAGAGACTTATTATACTTATTACTTGCTTATTTTACTTGCTTAATTTAATTATGGCAAACTCACTAGCCATGGCCTTAGTTCTAAGTTTCTAAGTGACAATGAAATAAAATAAAAACCAATGTAAAGATATATGTATATAATAATATTTTATAATTATATGTATATGTATTATTAATAATGATAGTTAAAAAGGGTACCAACATATATATATATATATATATATATATATATATATATATATATATATATATATATATATATATATATATATATATATATATTATATATATAAAACCAATGCAAAAAATCCACAACTTAGAACTGAACTCGACCTTTGCCCTACAATTCACATACAAAATACTCAAGTTAATCTCGAAAATTAAGCCGGACATAAACGAGTAATGATAACATATTTACGTAAGGACGGCGCGGCGAGAACAAACTGTCGGCGTCTTTAAAACAATCGCACGATCGCACGAGTCCGGGATAAGATAGTATCGCTTTCTCTTGCTTGGTGAACGGGTGCCCTTATCTTGGATGTGCTTTGCATTGTTTAAAGCTTAGTATTTAAGGTTGTTATAAAAATTCTTCTTTTTTAAAAGAGAACGCGGCGTTGTGTTCCGCATCCTTCAAGCAAAATCTAAAATTATACGGATTATAGTATAAAACTGAAGATTTTGAAAAAAAAAATCTATCTGAATGACGTCGTTATAGCTTCGATTTTCGTTCGAAAGAATCCCTGCTTCCGACTATTCAATGCAATGATTCTAAAATTGGCGCAAAATATAAAATAAATGTTTGAACTAAGTGACGATTCGTTCCCCGTTTTCCGTCCAATTTTCAAAGTTTTACAGGCGTAACTCATCGCCGCATTTTGTCTTGTACCAGAGCTAAATAGATATGGAAAAATCAATTCCCGAGTAACAATTTCGTAGACATAATTTTTTTCTTTGTATAGCAATGCATTTGTATACAGTACCTACAGCTTGCGATTTCTTTTAAATAAACTCTGTTTTGATTTATATATTAGCTTAGCTTTTATAAAGGAAATAATAACTAAAAACCTTTTAAAATGATTCAAAGTATAGTCATTTCGACAGCGTGGCTGCGCCCGCGACGCAAATATTTGACATCCGTCGCGTTTCCCAGCACACATCCTCTCGTGGTGTTAGCACAAATATGACGCATTACCCGTACCTATAGGCAGGTACTATATCCATTTGTCGTTATAAAAAAAATATTTATATAATTATTATTATTGCGGGGAACAGAGTGTCATAACACTAGGTACCTACGGTTCCTACAGTTCCCTCTACCTACCCTGCTATATGCATGTAATAACACGTAGATCTGGGGGCATACAATTATATGATTAATGGTACTATCAAGCCAGTGATGTGTGATTATTGTGGGTTCGAACCCTACTTGGAAGAATGAATTACTCCACTGGTAGGACAGCGCGGCGTTGGGTTCCATCACTATACAGGCACTCAATAGGTAATGTCTCGAACTCAAGCAGAAAGAAGAAAATGGAATGTCCTAACACTAGGTTGTTTGCCTACAGAAGTATACAATACATTGTTAAGCTAAAAGAAAGAAAGAAAGGTGTAGCATCAAGATTAAATGTCGCATGGTTCTAATGGTATGTCAAACAATAGCCATGTTTTACAATGTACACAGATAGTATCGAGAGTATTAATAATTTGAATTTAACTACCGTTGTCGTTGGCACTTATAAAAGAAGAAGGTGATACTTGAAAAATTGTATTTTTTTTATGGAAGAAAAGAGATGTAAGTGTCCAATTATTCATATTTTTTAATTTTAATTTTAAAAGCAACTAGTATTTCATGACATGCCAATGTCATTTTTTAAATCTCTATATAATTGACTTATAGCGCTTAAACGCTGAATTACGATTGTATTTGACGGTGCTAAATTATGAGTAGGCACAGGAAATCTAGTATTGAGAATTACTGTTCTCTTCTTTCCACCAGAATTCTAGACATCGCATGTTTAGCTGCGGAACTCAACGCCACGCTTTTTCTTACCAAACGTAGTGTCCTGAACCTGTAACTAAAGTGTTTTATATATATATATATATATATATATATATATATATATATATATATATATAATATATATATATATATATATATATATATATATATATATATATATATATATATATATATATATATGTAAATATAACTTTCCAAAATTTTTCATAAAGCAATTAAATTTTAAAGATTTACAATAATAGCAACTGCAGTATCTACTAAAAGTAAAACAGTACAAAAAGAACAAGCAAAAGTCAGTCGTAACTCTATTCGCGTACACCCACGTTATGTCTAATACGACGTTATTTATAGTCACAGTGCAGTGCAGTGTGCGGTGAGCCTTATCTTTTGTCACACTAATTAAATATGTCATTTGTATTAATTAGTATGAAGATGGATATGGATTTAATTGATAATATGGAAATAATATTAAAAAGATTATTCTATTTCACAAATTACATCACTAAGATATTGTTAAATAGCTTAAAAATAATAAAAAAAACAATAATTCCGACTGAAAAAAAAATTAAAAAGAAACAACAATCAGTCAACCCATTTCGTCCTTATAACTTCACATACATACATACATACAAATACAGTCTAATAAACACATTACCCCCCTTTACGCACCAAGTGCAACCAAGTAAAAAACAAATACCAACATAGGCCACAATATTGAAATTTAAATATTTTTTATCGTCAAATGCCCAAAAAGGATAGATTAAAGTTCATTACAAACGTACATATGTTTTATATTATTAAACG
Organism: Dione juno; assembly: GCA_037127375.1. Classification (NCBI taxonomy): domain Eukaryota; kingdom Metazoa; phylum Arthropoda; class Insecta; order Lepidoptera; family Nymphalidae; genus Dione; species Dione juno. Next base: position 1,117,917 of record JAXRJS010000058.1, on the reverse strand, counting down.
TATAAAGAACATTAGTCACAAAGCCTCCAATTAACGAATAAGTTTTTTTTACCATTACCATATATGTGTAGTTGTATAACGAAGCATACTGATCAATAATTTTGTGGACACGTGACTTAATAAGCTGAACTAGTTACAGCGCGCTACTTGTTCGACTTATTTTATTTCTAAAGTATAAAGAAAAATATATATACTTATTGCTAATTTGATATAAATTATTTTATATTTTGATATATATATATATATATATATATATATATATATATATATATAAAGAAAAATATATATACTTATTGCTAATTTGATATAAATTATTTTATATTTTGATATATAATATTTTTTGACTGTTTGTTTGTGCACGATCATCTCAGAAATGGCGGAACCAATTTAAATACAGTTTTTGTTGTTGTATTTTAATAAGTTTTCTTTAATATTTAGTTTTGGTTTTATTTCAATTGGTTCATAATAAAAAAAATATAAAAGCTATGTAAATGCATATTATATTAGAGTAAATCTATCAAACGGGAAAAGCCGCAAACGACTGGCTAGTATATATCAAAAACATAAACAAAATAAGTGATATATAGTGTTAAAAATCTAGCCATGATTGTTTTAACAGCTTCAAACGAGAATCGAACGTACACCCTCCGCTATACAAGTTACAATACAAATATACAAACTAATGTATAATTCTGATAACATTAAACATATTACCAACACAATAAAAAGGGTACAAACGTATTTATTTGATTTATAAAAAAAGTATAATTTAAACGTGTACCTTTTCGCGTGACACGCCCACGCCCACGCCGCCTACACGCGGCCTAACAATGTCCAAAAAAAATTCTCGTTCTTAATACACGAGGAACGGTTGCATTATTTAATTTGTGAGCAATGAACAAGGATATTTTTTATAACTTTCGTAACCAAAGACAAGACGGAATAAAAAATTGTTACTGTGTTTACTTTTGAAATCAACTTTTACTTTGAAAGGTTTTGTTATAATATGTAGGTAGTTTATTTATATATATATATATATATATCTATATATATATATATATATATATATATATATATATATATATATATATATATATATATATATATATATATATACATATCAGCCTACGGTGCCCACTGCCTACCCCGCTATGTGCGGGATACAGCGTGATGAAAAAAAAAATAAATCAAGTTATGGTTAAACATCCCTTGCCAAAATCCTGCGCCCCGCTTTTTACGCTCGTTGATTGGCGGAACTTAACACCGCGCTTTCTAGAAACAAGTGATTCACAGTAATACACGTCATACAGTATTATGTTATAATCTTCCAGCGCTATAACCAAGAGAAGAAAAGCTTTATTCATAATATATATTCGATGTCGCAATACAATTTTAAATATTTTGTTATTATATGAGATTGAAAAATGAGTATTTAATGAAGAAAAATTTTCGCCTTTTATTAACCGGTCAAGTGCTAGAGTTATTTGTGCTTAGAATCAAATGCAAATATAACTATTTATACATTTTTTACGCTGACCTTTACATTTTTAAGCTTAGCTATACATCGCATGTACAGCAAGCTAAAATGAAAAGACATAGTGTCAAAATAAGACGAGGCAATAAATTTAATCCCTCAACTGGAAATCGAACTCGATACCATCGCGTTTACGAAGAAAAAGTGTCCCACCCCAAGATTACCTTGGACTTTTATTAAAAAAAATAATTGTATGATATTTATAAACAAAACCTAGCAACATATCGCATGAAACGTTTAACGCGTGCACATAATTATTATGACAGTACAATAAGCGAAGACACGCCGACAGCTGTACTTGTGACGCGATAACATCGAGTATTGTAGCTTTATCTCTCTATAGTGTATCTGATACGAACCGTTGGATAAATCATTTTAAATGTTCAAATAAGTTTAAAATGTGTATGTGTGTGTGTGTGTGTGTGTGTGTGTGTTTGTCTTTTGTTTTCTGTAAAAATAGCTATGATCAATGGAATTTCTTACACGTATGACGTACTTCCAATAGCAGTATCAGCTGATATTTGCACTTCCTCGTATGATTGTCGCACCATAGTGGTGGATTGGAAGCAGCTTCTGGCCTTTAAACGCGGTGATCGCGAGTTCGATTCCACTCGGTGGGAATTATTTTTTTTTTGACTTTTTCGCCATGAACACAATGTCTCGAATTCACAAAGCGAAACCTAGACAAAATTATTTATTTAATTATTCTTTATTGCATAAATTAATATTATAGAGATACAAAAGGAGAGCTTAAAAGCATTCTAAAAAGCATCCTCTCCCAACCAACTAAAAATATTTTTTTACAATATATAAACTAACTACACGCTTCATCTTTAACGATTAAATCGGGATATACCCTAACACCGTATCCGTACCTACCAAGCTTTTACACATAATACAGAATAAACAAAAGTAACTTTTTAATTTATAATATCTGTAAAATAGTAAATTTTATAATATATTTTAACACAAAAAAACCATCTCACAAGTATCGCCTTTGACCCAGAAGGGATGACATTTAATTTGCAGTACCGCTATAAATCATTCTGACTCGTGATGACTCAGCGATCGGTCAAGGATAAACTACTTGAGTGCTGTATGCATTTACACTGATTTTTATGTGGAATTTTGACAGAAAGGTTATTTTTAATTTTACATTCATTCTCTAGTAATTTATCGCACACGAACACTATGGCAGGCATGTAGCAGGGGAGGCAGATGGAACCTAGTGTTTTGAGACTCCGTTCTCCGCTTTCCACCTTTCTAGATATTGCGTGTTAACCCGCGCTATCGCCTTGTTACTAGAGCGAAAATGAAAATAATTCATTGCCCCCGAGTGCTATGCCATGCCTTTGCGCCATGACAGTCCTCTAAGGTTTGATAATGATTCGTAATGCAGATCAGAAAGCATTTAAAAAGAAGCTCTACGCTTTTTCCTTAGTAACAGGGTAAAATGATGAGCGTTTGGGACAGCCTGTTTCGAAATGAATTCGTTGCAGATCATGAGTTTAGGCTCGTTTTTCCTTAGTAACAGGGTAATAGAGCAGAGTACAAAAAAATTTGATTTATGTTAAAAGATAAGATACGTCATAAGTAAAAAAAATAATCTTAGATATTATTTCAAAAAAAACAATAGTGTTAAATATGCCATCTTAGCTTACTTTTACATAGTTAAGTTAAAAGTGTAAATTGAAAACGTAAATGATTATTTAATAGAAATGCTTTGTTAGACCGGTACGCTAAAATTCACTGTCAAACTTTGGGTATAAAATTACTCGTCAAACTTTGGAACGTTGTAGCACAGTATTTGGAACTTTTTACGAGTATTTGAATATTTTACATTTATCTTTTTTACAAAATAAAAAATGTTACAAAAATCACTGTACACACTTGAATCACTAGCAACACTAGATATTTTTTTGTATTGAAAAGCTTTTATTAAAGTTCATTTAAACAATGCGTGAAAAAATATAGCCTTTAAAAGCTACTTCTACATAGAAACGTATTAGTTTTAATCTTGTTCTGTAATTCGACCGCAGCTTACATATTTTTTTATTGCATTTAATAGCCTTAACATTCGCTAATTTGATGCTTTAGGTTTCATGAAGCTTATTTTTATATTAGGCTGTTTTATGTAGGCAGCATAAACTAAGCTTAATATCCTATGTCATATTTCATATCAACTTATGGTAGAATCTAATGGGTATTTATATATATATATATATATATATATATATATATATATATATATATATATATATATATATATATATATATATATATATATATAATATATATATATATATGGCGCAGTGAGACAGAATCTGGGTGTTAACGTGGTTGTGGGTTCGATCCCCACTTGAGGTAAAATTAGTTTCATTGCTCTCTTCTTGTATGAGGAAGTGCTGAGTTGAGATCCGCCACTCAACACGCAATCCCTTCTCGCATTCTCCCTTACCCTATGCAGGATAAAGCGGGAAGCTAAAAATATATACGTGTAAGTGCTATTATGATATATTTTATAATATTCTGACGTAAGTGATAACAAATATTCTACACCGATTGGTGGCTTTACTAATTATTGTATGTACACGCAGTGGGCGGGGCCTGGGAACTTCATATATGTATGTATTGGTAAATAATTTGTAAGAGAATTATGTTTGAAAAGCATTGTTGGCGGTAACAATTATCGCTTTAACAGTCGGAAGGTGTAAATTGTAATATAAAACAAAATCTTAAGTAATTTTCGTCCTGAAAGTTAGAATATATATAATTTTGAAAAATCCAAAATTTCATCTTATGATAATTTAAATTTTTTAGGCTAAATGAGAATAAAAATCTGGAGAATTCATATATCATTTAATTCGAAGGTCCAGCCATATGACATTACCCAAGTGTCAATAAAACAGGCAGAAATTACATACAAATTTGGAAAAAATATCTTAATTTATATGTAAATATTTAAATTTAATTTTAATAAATAAAAAACTATGTATAATTTGCAATTTTTGATGAATAGATACTTATGACACCGATACGATTCTTTCATCGTTATAATTTTTGTTGTAAGATTTCTCTAGATGCTTTCTTTTAAAGCTCTACAACGTATCTATATGACAGGGAACGAGTCATTTAGATTGTGTCAAGATATATTCCATTTAATGTTTTCGGTTCAAATAGTGCCTAGATGTTTCAAATTGAATGGCGTAACTTAACACCGCGTTTTGTTCCACTTTGGTTAGGCTTAAGTGATTAAACAGTTTTCAAGAGGCGCGGGTTCAAAGCCTATTTATGGTAGTTCTACTATCTTTAAGTATACAAATGATATTTAAAAATAATATATTTTAGTACAAATTCGAAGTAAACTAAAATGAAGCTAAGTTAAGATATGTCTTTAAGTTTGCAATTTGCTACATCCTCTACTTTGAGTCGTTGTTTCAATATTGACCTCACGAGTGAAAACCGTTGACGCATGCAAGTCATCTAAGTACATTTTTAAGATTTATAAATATATATCTCCATATATAGCTGGGTAGGCAGATGGAATCTAATATAACGACACGCCGTTCCCCGTTTAAACCCTTTCGAGACATTGCGTGTTGAGCGAGAAAAATAAAAATATCTCATTTTACACAAGTGGGAATCGAACCCATAGCCGTTGTATCGTACGTCAATCTAACGAAAGTAAGAAAATCATAATTACTTCATTCCTTTTTTACACTTAAACAAACACTTTACGTCCAAATTCAACTGTCACGCTTTGTATATAAAGCTGAATACTGGGTTTAAAGTAAAAGTATTTTTTTTCTTATACTTCGAGATATTAAATGCCGAGTAGTGGAACGACAAAATGACAATTAAGAACTATTATAATTTTGGAATTATTAAAATAGACTAAAACTCACTCACTTATTAAAATCGACTAAAACTCACTCACTTATTCGTAATATTTTTATTTATTTACTTTTTATGACATTTCATTTATCAGATTAATGACGATATACAGATTAACGAGAAAAGATCTCCACTATAATTATTTCATGAACCAATGAAAACAATACGTGACACAAAAGTAAACTGAATGATTCAATAAGATAAAACGCGTCGTGTTACAGCTTCCTAGTACTGTACAAGGCTCTAAGATTGCCACAAAATATGGCGACTAAGTGCTATCAATTGTTCGCGTATAATACCCTGCAATTTATTGTGTAAAGCCCGCTCTTTGGTTTACGTTACTCAATTATGTGAGGTCTGAATTGGCCTAAGTGAGGTGGTCTTGTTCGAGCATGAGATTTTGTTTCATATTTGTGTAATAGTAAAATGGTTTCGAGAGATACACTGTTTTCATATCCTTGTTCTGGTAAATTAAGCCGCGGCGTTAAGTTCCGCCACTCAATGTGGAGTATCTCGTCACGACTTGGGCGAGAAGCGTAAAATAGAATATATCTTGACACAAAAGTTTCATATCCTAGACTTCTATATGAGGGGTATCCCAGCTTGAAAGCTTGAAAGCATCTTAAGAGCACAAGATTATTAATAGTAATTTACAATCTACATACAATTTGATTTGGAGATTTGTATAAAAAAGTTTTCGGGAAAAGCCGTCCAAGATCTTTGACCACTAAGCCATACGTTATCATCCTCATTGTTACCGCTACGTTCAAATTTATTCACTAATTCAAAATATGTTTCTTTCCTTAGTGTAAATAACATATAATTATATATTATAATTATATATTATATTTATATATAACATATAATAATATATTTATATTCGCTACCACGAAGTCATTAAAAAAAAGCGAAACATTGAGTACATAATCGAAGGACATCATCTTAAGTAGTAATAGTGAGATTCTCTGCAACAAAAGTCGAAAAAAAAAAAAACCGATACCAAAAATATATACCTAAGTACGTGAAGACGCGTTAATTACTATAGTCACGTCACTACTTACTTTCTTTAGAAATACACAAAGAGAATGTTGCACAGAACTCCTTGCCTGAAACACGTTTTTATGTGCTTCATTAAAATCGGTACAAACATGAAACCGCGGGGGTCCATCCGTTCAATCCGTGAAAAAGTTAACACCTACTTACTCGTTCGATACTTTGCACTTTAATTATACCAATTACCTACTTATTGATCCTCTTCGACGGTGTTGGGCTCATTTTCTGAAAAGAAAAATGTATTAAACTGGCGACTCGCTTGCAGGCTTCACCCACTTGATAGATGTTATCTATATAATATGCATATACTGTAAATTTTATTATATTATAATTTTTAACTTTTGTTATTTATTTGTTGGGCATAAAACAAGATTTTAATTTAAAGTGAAGCTTACCATGGTCAAAATTGCATTTGAATCGGTTTAGCCGTTCCTGAGATTAGCGTGCACAAACGCACAGACAAACAGATTAGAAATTAAAAATTATTGTTTTGAATTCTATTACATTTATAAATGCCCCCAATAATAGTTTTATATTTTTTATATATCTTCCATGAACAGATAGTGATCAGTTACATTTTCTGAAGAGGAACGTCTGGCTGTGAGCTAAATTTGAACTCGGGTGAATAAATATTGAGGTGAATGATATTTTTCCACTCTAGTAAAACTTATTGCGGCGTTGAGTTTCGCCACGTAATATCCCGAATTCGGAGTGGAAAGCTGAGAACAAGTACAACACTGTCAGTCTGAGAATCTCTGCTGCTGAAGGCACATTGAGATCAGACACCCATCAATAAAAGTTTTTATAGTTTTATTATACATTTTAGTTAAAATAATAACAAATGAATTATACAAGTTTTTGTTATTCGCATCTTAACAATTAGTTTCACAAGTTTTTCAAGCCAATAATAATGCCAATATATAGAAAATTCAAAGGACGTATTTCACAAATACTTAACGACTATGCAAGAAGTCGAGCTCTCCCGCTGGGTAGCGTCATTTAGTACAAATTTTTAATTGGTAATTTTTGTTTTTTGCTTTGAATGCCTACCCTGAGATATGTGCGTAGAAGGCATTTAATACTATACTAAGAACGTGTCCTGGCTTTACGCAATCTATATATTTTTTAAACTTTAAAGTATGAAGTAGTTTTTATAATAATATTTTCGAATTAATAAAAATTTCATATTTTACAAGTTGTAACGCTCGACATTCATTCAGACATCTGTATGGAAATGCTACTTCTCGCTTGATCCCGTTCGCAGTTCAAGAACAGCCTGCCCACACCCAAACCAAGAGAAGCCAAGTGTCAGTCATTCAGTGACTGCGTAACGGGAGAGATATATATGTATATATTATATATATTATTGTTCTTGTTTTCCTTTCTAATATTTTTTTTTTAAATACTTAAAGCAAATATAAAAGTTGTTTTCAAGTTTTCTTTAAGTATTTCGAATCTTATCGAACCCTTCAATGGGTTATGTATAATAAAGTTTAGATTAAAAACTCTTTCTCTATGCCTTTATAAAATATCTTAAAAATCTATAATCTTCCACAGATATGGGACAATACAAAACATTTTTATTATTTTTAAAGTGTGCTAACATTTACCAAGAATTGTAAAATAATTATTCCGTTATGTTCAAATATTAACACGTTTTCTAAAAATTGTAAGTACAAAGTTTACACAAAACAAAAATATCATATTACGTCACATTTTTAAACTTGAAAGCGCGCGCGAATGCGGCGTTAAGCTCCACCATTCAACATGATTGATTCACAATTTATTAGGAAATATGCTATTGCGGGATAAAGAGTAAAGTTAAAAAAAATATGTAATACGCTGTCTGTCCGTCATATTCTCGTATATATATATAAAAGCTAGCTGTATACTAAATCGACATCTTTACGAGCTGTTTTTCGCTCAGATATTTACAATGTTGACAGAATTTTTTAAAACTCGTCCTTTTCTTTTTCATCATGTCTTCGAGAAGACGATTCATCACGTATGTATATTTTAGGGCATCAATTACAAGTGTATAACGTTTTAAAGAGCTCTTGTGAATTTCACTTTTTTGTTTGAAGTTTAATCGTGTCTTCGTATTTGCTTTTAAATGGGCTTTAATTTGGTGATTTTAGTATTATTTTAGAGTTTTATATTTTATGAAAAATAATAAAAGGACATTTTAGAAGTATATTTCGTTAAGTGTGAATTCTACGAATAGCCTATATTTGTATAAATAATAAACATTAATCTATACATAGCTTCACGTTTTATTTCTAATAAGTTTCCATTCACAAAAACCTTGCATTCTCTCTTTTATAAATAATAATATATTTTAGGTATATACATACATAAACTAGAATTATTTTAACTTAAAAATATAATTATATATATGATACGAATTCTAGGTTGGAATTAATCGAATATATCGAAGAGGCTTTTATTTCATGTTTTTCCAGCTTCACGTTTATCCCACATTAACACAAACCAGAGACAACCTAATGTCGAAACACTCTATTTCTAGCTTCCACCGTACGAATTCATGCGTTCATTGCGTGCTAAGTGGCGGAACTCAACGCCGATCTTTGTCTAACAGTCCGGAAAAAGTATCAATTTCCCCAGCGGGGATCGAACCTGCTCCCTACCCAAAACCATCACTATTACAATCCCTCTATATTACAATCTTAATTAGGGATGTTACGAAGCTTCGGCTTCGGTTCGGATAGGTTGGAACGTCCGATTGATACAAGACCTTCAATTCGGACACTTTTCAATAGGATGTATAAATGGAGGTGGCACGATGACTTCTCGCGGCGAGTGCCTCTCTCTATCAATTACTCTATCATTTGATACTTTTCAGAACTATTATGAAGTATAATATAAATTTCCTGGTAATGATTTTTATTTCATTGCTCTAGAGCAGGACGTTGAGTTCTGCCACTCAATATCTTGAAATCGGACTAAACTAAAACTAAAAGTAAAGCTTTTACATTTACTCTTAAGTTTGACGTTTTATACATTTCGTATTCTATTAAAACTAACTACACAGATTTTGATGAAATTAATAACTTATACAATACACTTTTAAATTATCTGGAAGGCAGTTCTGTTGAGAAGAGCCGGAGCTCGAAGTTCTCGGGTTTACTCTAATATAATATTCATATATTTATTTGTTCCGTTTTAATGAGTTTGTTAATGAAAAATCATTATCATTTTACATATATGCAATATTTCATTTGGCAGAAGCGTAAACGCGGCGTTTCCCGCGTAAATCTCGATCCTACCAGTGTTCCGGGATAAAATGCTATATGCTGCTCCATAACCTTCTCTATGTTACAGTGAAAGTTCCAACAAAATCCGTTCAACTGTTCATGAGATTAGCCCTGCAACGAGAAAAGAATGAAGAAGAAGAAAGAAGATAAATATCATAAAAGAGTTTATTTGTGTTTAACTAACGTGTAAACAACTACATACTCACTAACTAATTAACTAATATATGTATATATATATATATATATATATATATCTATATATATATATATATATATATATATATATATATATATATATATATATATATATATATATACACACACACAATTTAAATTATTAACATCAAAAGTCGTGAGAAACAACCACTATACTTATAAAATTCGAACAGCAGCTAGGGGGCGATCTGAAGAAAAATTTCAATAAGCCTTTTTATCAGTGACGAACAATGCATTGAGGAGGGCTAACGACGCAATTAAGCGTCGAAGATTTTGCCAACAAAAATGTATTGAACTTATAGCTTTTGCATATTTATATGCACGACTCTTTCCCAACTGGATAATGGCCTATTGAAGTTAGAATATAAATATTCTATATCGCTATACAGTATATAATGTCCGTAAAAGCTTAATTTCAAATTTATATGTAAGTTTACAAATAAATAAATACAGTCATTATCGTTAACATTTGCAAAGAAATGATAGTTATATACATATATAAATGTATAATTGTTGTATATTATGAATGTGTCTGTTTATATATTTTGACGTCCGTATAAAAAGTGTATGGAGGCACGAAATTTATTACTTCAACGCTAAGCCACCCTTGGTTTATTATTTTGGTTTATTATATATATATATATATATATATATTATTCTTTTTTCTTATTTGTTTAGGATTCCCTACCTCAAAAGGAACTTTAATAAGATCACTTGGCGTCCGTCTGTTTGTCTGTCGGCTTGTCAAGACTATCTTTCATTCAGTAGTATTCAAATTCATTCAGTACGTTTAAATTACATATATATTTATAGTAATACTTACTATATCCACAAAAATAGTAAAATTATATAAATGTCAAGATAAAATAAATATATTTGTCTTTTAAGATAATAAAATCATTCTTTGTTCTTAGAATAGAATATATATATTGGGCTACTAAAAAGCTGAATGACTAAAATAATAAAAAAATATTAATATATTCAATTATAATATTAATATTTTTAAAATCTTGTCAATTTTAATGAGAGATTCACGTAAACTTAATATAGAAGTACAGCGACAGTACTGTTTCGGGTACAGTGTAATAATGAAACAGAACTTTCATGATTAAGTGGCATAGTCTGTTTTAATATTTAATATAATAATTACCCTCCCTGTTTTTTGTCTTTGTCATACTGAATTTTATTCATCTTTTGTGATACTTCCAGCACAAATTTCTTCAAAAACTAATATAAAAATGAAACAGGGTAGGCAGAAGAAACTTAGTGTTAAGATCCTACGATCCCCACTTTCAATACAATAATAACAAATATGGGTAAGTATTATTAATCAGTCAAATAGCATATTTAGTACGAACTTACTCTGTAACAACAAACTTTAATAAGCTCTGTCAGGAGAAAGTTCAGATATATGGTGGTATACCCATCTTTATGTAAGGTTGGGGTTATTTATGTACTGACATATGTCACGCCCTGTCTTGACAACATCTCGTAAGTTACAGCCAATTAACATCCCACTGCTGGACAAAAAATGCTTTATTAATACGATTCTTACATGAATACTTTCTTTACTAGCCAAGTGTATAATTTACAGCCAAAATGACGAAATTATTAATATGTATCCGAGTCAGTGTAAGCTTTTAATGCGCTAAGCATATGTTTGTATGAAGTATAAAAAATTAAAAAGGATTTTCTAAGGTCGATTCAGTAACACAAATGTAATTTAATATTATGCTTATAAATGTGCATCTAGCAATATGCCACATAGACTGGTACGACGCCAGATGTGCTACACCTTTACGATCAAAATAACCTATTATTATAGTAAAATCAAACTGAAAGTATTGACGTTTGATTCGAATAAGTAAATTAAATATATAATTTAGATTTGTTGACAGATATAGACGAATAATTAGATAGACTAATTTTACAATTTGCAGCACTAGTTCCTTAGATGGGCTTGTTTAATCAAACAAACCGTTCAATTTTATAATATTATTATCGATATCACATGACTTAAGAAATTGTAGATTAAAATAGCAAAAATAAAAAAAACGGTTTACAGCATCTGTCGTATTATGTATCTTCAAAATCTATGCTATCATCTTGTTTCGAAGAAATCCTAATCCTAGAGTAACTTGAGATCGGTTGATGTCATTTGTTTTAATATCATATTAGTTTAGCTGACACCAATTAGGAACGTGTTATATTCTTATAAGTAACTAACTACATATATATATATGATTGAGAGGTCGTCGTGGTGCAGCAACATACGTCTCCCTGTAATCGCTACGTTTATGGGTTCGACTCCCACTTGGGGAGAATGAATTAATTCATTTGTTCGCCCTGATAAAATGACAAAGTGCAGCGTTGCGTTCCGCCGCTCAACACGCAATTTTTCGATAACTGGGCGGAAAGTAGGGAACGGAGTGTCTTAACTAATTTGCTATTTATTTGATTTATCTTTATATTGAGATTAAAATACGCTATAGTTATTTGATGTTGAAATAAAAATATTACTTGCCATGTCTGATTGCGTGCGATAAAAATTTTTGGGAAGCGTTTACATTTCAAATGCAAATATTGATAAATGAAGTGCATTGTAAGTAAAGCACTGGTAAGAGAGAAGAGCAGCTTTAAGCTCCGCTGTAGTTGAATGCCAAGAAGAGAAAAGAAAAGCAAGAAAAAGAGTGTAGAGAAAAAAAAACAACCAAATATATATATATATATATATATATATATATATATATATATATATATATATATATATATATATATATATATATATATATATATATATATATATATATATATATATATAACTTAGGAAACAAGCGTTTAAAATCGCGTAACAATGTCATGTCTGTACACTAATTACGCCGACAAAATCTCAAGGAATCTCAGTGAGATACATTAAAAATCAATTACATTATCCGGTTGCAACTTAAAATCATTATATTCGGTACAGAAATTGCTTGAAATATCAAGATTTCATTGTGGTAAGTAAAATGATGGTTGTTAAGGGACGTTCAGATTTACCTGTAATTAATTACCCTTGAGGTAAACAGTATAAGGCTGTAATAAGTAAATAACGGAAAAAGGAAAAAAATATTCTTTACTTTTACCCTATTGACAGTGTAAATAAGATCGCGTTCAAGAGTGACAAGCTGAATATTTTAATTTAGATAAACGATTTATTCAAATTCAAAAAATATATCCCGTAGTGAACCTTTGATTTCGCAAATTGCAGACAACTCGATTGGAAGTTGTAATATATATCTCTGAAATCCTACATCCAATATGGCCAAATTGTTATATAGTATAGTTAAGCTTAATATAAGTAAGTGTAAATAGTATGCAAGTGTATAACTAATATATTTTTAAGTTTATTTGTAACTACTAACCAGAGCAACATAGTCACCCAGTGACTCAGCTCTTAAAATGAGAATAATAAAAAAAAAAAAAAAAAAGAAATATATATATATATATATATATATATATATATATATATATATATATATATATATATATATATATATATATATATATATATATATATATATATATATATATATATAGCCATCGTCGTGTCGAAGAACTGGAGGAAGGTCACGGGAAAAGCATGAGATAGTAGTGGATTGAATATATGAAGAGATTGATGACAGTGGACGAGGCGAAAGAGGTATGCAGGGACCACAGCGTTTGGCGCTCCGTTCTGACTACCCCGCTAGGGATAAAGCGTGAAGTCGATATATAACTACTAATGTATGTATTAAGAGTTGAGAAAACTCAGTAGTTGAGATTGCAATCTTCGTTAACAATAGAGAGCAAGCAACAAAATATTTTTTGACTACATCTGAAAGTAAGTAGGTGCGAACTTTGATTTAATCGACAAGTGAAATAATTTTATATTGCCAAGTCTTTTCAAAACATAAGCATATTTATGAAATACATAGCTAAACTAAGCAAAAGAAACTGCAAATTTCAGTAGCAATTTTATTAATTAACATTTTTTAATATAGATTCATGATATATACATGCCTATTAGACAGCGTGGTTTCAAATTCCATACTTACAAAAGTATAAAATGGAGAACACAGTGTCCCAACACTAGGCTACTTTCTGACCATAATATCTGATCATGCGTGAAAAACGGTAAAAGAATTTCGCCCAGTATGCCCACATCCTTATATTCCACCGCGCCGCAAATCATGGGGGTTTCTTAGAAAGCGCTGATACAAATGTTTAATCTTTTTATGGGTCTCTTTAAATCTCGTGTGTATTATATGTTCATTACTCCATACAATTTACGCTGAAAGCTTTAATTGATTACGATGATTTATTCGAAAATACCACTTTTTATTAATTTAAGATTTATAAGAAAGTTTTTTAAACTTTAAACTTGAAGATGAATCATATATATATTTTTCAGTTCTTGTATCTGTTTTGTAGTAAGGTATGCAGAGACAGTAAATCAAGACACTCCGTTCTCTGTGTTTTCTCCAAGTTGGAGACATCGTGTTAAATGGTAGAACTCAACGCCGCAGTTTATCTCTATAAATTGTAGTGGCCCGATGCCCGATCAGGTGATCATTTTTCCGGCTCTAATAACATAAAGAACGGCGTTGAGTTCCGCCACTCAACATGCCATGTCTTGACGGAGCGAAGAATGCAGTGTTTGACACTATCCTCTCTCTATCTACCCTACTATTTGCGGTATTGAGCACGAAGTCGAAAAAAAAAACCTAGAATTCCCTCCACTGGAAACCGTACTAATAACTATCCTAATATAATACTTTTCAATTGTGCCTATATTTCATAACACTTTATAATTTGTACAAAAACATTTAAATTCTATACAAAAATTTGTATTCACATCCGTACAAAGCCGCATCCGGCAACTAGTTTAATACAAAATAAAATATTCCAACTTACAAAATAGTAAAATGTAATCAAATTAAAATTCTCCCTGCAAGAATCTAGATCGTACACGCAGACTACGGACTTCCTTTTAACGCACCCGCCGGCTCTATACATGTCGGTTCACAAAAAATACAATGTGTTATTTAAAAATCACCCATTTGCTAACTGACATTAAGGCTTAAAATGTATTGGCAAGTTTGTGTTTAGATGACGGAAGCGGCGCGGCCTCGTAATGGTGTGTGGTATAAAGTTATCAACGTGTGGATTTAAGCTTTTTTTTTTAATTTACTTTTCTCCGAGATACAACCATGGATACAATTTACCGGAAATACTACTTTAACTTAAAAATAACACAAATATTCGTAAAGATTGACTTTATAATAATTTTTGGACGCGTGAACGGAACAGCTAGTGATGTTTCGAAAATTTATACCAATTCTTTTAACCTTTTATTCTTATATTACAAATGGCTATTTTTAACCACATTTGACTATAAAAATTACGATTGAAAAAGCTATGTGATGTTTTTGCAAGCTGGTAACAAAGGATCTGTATGCAGAAGCTTTCGTGAGTACTAATATACAAAAAATTAAAAATTGTCCGTTATCGCATTTAATTTATATTTATTCATCTTGACATTGTAAATATGTTGTAATTAGGAAGCAAAGATAGCATTTTATCTATTTAGAATTTACTGATAAATCTCTCAATATACTCATTCACACTCGGCGCAGAGGCCTGAGCTTGCCTGTAAACGCGACGGTTTATGGGGTCAATTTTCTTCGTTTTCGCAACAAGCCAAAGCGCGGCGTTGAGTTCCGCCACTCAACATCCAATGCCTCGAGTGGGAATGGAGTATCTTAACACTAGGTTCCTTCAAACTACGCTTCCCCCCGCCTACACTGCTATGTGAGGGATACAACGTGAACTTGTCGAGAAAACCTTTGACATTGAATATTAGTACAAGATATTCCTCAATAATTCAAACTGACAACTCTTCAACGTATAAAACATATTGAATTACCAATATGTTTCCTTAACATTTTTAATTTACCAAACTCGCTAAATCTTATAACTTAAGCTGTATTAGCACGCGCCGGGAAGCGAAGGCGCGGCTATCGGCCGACTGGTCTAGTTATCGAAATCCATCCGGCTTGCTGGGTTCATTGAAGGGTTTGATGTTCTTGGAAAAGTTCATTTTATATATACTTGTACATTGCGTATACAACGGCAATGGTGATGTTGGGAAATCATAAATACCGTGTTGTGATTTTAAAGTAGTGTTTAATTATGTTTATTATTCCTAGAGTTAAGATATTGTAATATGGAAGGTTTTAAGCGGCGTGGATAGTGTTTGGACACTTTCCAAGAGACGTGGGTTTATTACTTGCGAAATTTTATTGAATGCTTTCAACTTGAATAGCATAAAGCATATTTTTTAATATTTCATTGAAATTTTTACATTAGTCTAGACTATGTACATTCAATATTTTTGCTGATACCAATCGTTCATATCGTTGTTTTTATAACAGAGTTATTTGTTAGGCAAAAAAGCTTTCAGACCTGGCTTGTGTTATACATGTTTTTATAGTAGCACATGAATCCCCAAATTCACATATAAAAATGTCTTTAAAATACGCCGAAAGATATTATTAACATAAAGAAACATCAATTTAAAATATAAATAAATAACATAATACTCATTCTCACACATTCTCACATATCGTAAACTCCAGAGGGAACCTAGTGTTAAATCACTCCGTTTTCCACTTACCGCCCAAATATAGAGAGATTGCGTGTTTAGTGGCGGAACTGCTTTTTGGCTTCCAGGCCAACCAGGGCAAGTAAATTATTAATTACCTCAACGGGGAATCCAATCCACAACTATCGCATTTATATTTCAACTTATAAATATATAAATATGTAATATATTACACAATATTATTATTATCAGGAAGCCAAGCTCAGCAATATTTAATGCTGTCAGCTACATTAAAATTCATGCAAAACGCACCGCACTGGCGGTCGGTTGCCCAGTTACGGACGGACAGATGAACATGTTTATGAACTTTCTGCTACATGTCCGGTTTTTGGTTGTGAGAAGAATACAAAGTTGGTTATTTACTGGCTAAGGGCTCGGCTAGGTCCATGTTATGAGGATTTCTATTGCTTTTACCAATTTCTAGATACGAGATTGACTTTTATTACGAATAATGGTAAATTTGAAAGCTTTACGTTTTCGCAATGTCACCTAAATTACATGTATGCAGGATTTTTGTTTGGAAATCTATCAGTATATACAAAACTCTTCTATTGAGCTATTGAGTGACAGACAGCGTTCTGCCACGGGGCATAGAAGCTCAGTTCTAAGTAAAACCTCATTGGTGAGTATAAGCTAGTACTATGACAAAAAAAAATGGTGTAACTATGGAAACAGAAAAAACGGTTTCGTTTTCTATAGTCTAAGCAAACGGAATTGAGAGCTTTACGTGCATGTAAATACATTTGCCCGAGATAAGCTTTTCATATTATGACAAGTTATAGTTGAGCTTTCTATAATTATGTAAAACTTAATTTTTTATTGTTTTGTAATAAATGAAGTGTAGAAGACAGTGTTTTAACACTGGGCTATCTCTGAACATTTCGCTTAAGAAAGTTGATTGTTTCCTATAATAGTAGACGTTTAAAAATTTATATGTTATGTCACATTACGTAGTATAATACAATACAATTTTTAAAGAGGTCTCCATTTTTTACTTTTGAAATAATATAAGTTTAAGTACCCTAAAATAAGAAGTGCATTAATTTATCTTAAACGAACAAGAAAGAACGAACGAAGACAAAATCATAAATTATCTCATTAACACTTGTGTATCAATTATATGTAGTTTTAACTAGATTAGACTTGTTACTCACTGTAACCATAGAATAAGCTTTTTTTATTAAAAACTTCTTTGCGCCCATGTGGGTAAAATTTTCATTCCCCTAAGTGGGAATCGAACCTAAAACCGCTACGTCAGCAAAACTCTCTGCTACTGCGCCATGACGATATCAAAATCACACCTTTATCGAAACAAAAACCAATCAATTCAACAAATTATATGAATATAAGACAATTTAACTTAATTATTATATTGAAACCGACGATAATTGAGACGTAAATAATATTATTTTCCACACCTATTCATAGTTACGACAGAGACAGATATATCCAATCATAATATATTGGAAAGAGATAAATTCATTTCTCTTTTATCTACTCATATCAACACTATAGAACTTAGGATTGATGTGTCGTAAGTGATACGATAAGTTTATGTCATTTTGAACCTTTTGCAACAAACTTAAGGTTTAAAATAGTTTGTATTAAAAAATGTAAAGAGAAATCAAGTAGATTTGAAATCTAAGCAATAAATGCTACGCATACACGTAGATCTAAAAGATATGGGGTTACTTGGCACAAGTTACAGACCACAGTCCTTATGAATTGTATACTTCGCAGTTTTCATAAATATAATCTAACTCCGATACAAGACTCTTTTATAAATTAGTAAAATAGAGACCTTTTCTGTAGAAATTAAATTTAAAAAATTATTTTCTTTTAATATTTCAATATAATATGTTATAAATATATTTAAAAAAATATCAGTCAAGTGCGAGTTGGACTCGCGCACCGATGTTCCGAAGATCAGGTCAACTCTATAGGCACTGCAACGTGCACTTTTTTTTTTTAAATGATAACTGATATAAGTGTGCTATAGTTTTTCTATGACATGCTACATACAAAATTAACTATTTTAACGGGGAATATATTATTGGTTTTCATTACGCGATGAATTTCATACAAAATGTAGCACAAATGGTATCGTTTGATAGCTTTGACATACAAATGGACAGACTGTCAGTCGTTTTTTTTTTCTTTTTATTCAAAAGAAACGGTCTTCTGCGATACATTAACTAGCTACAGAATAATTTTCCCTTTACAATCAATAGTTTCTAAGGTCTTTAGATAAATATATAAATATATATATATATATATATATATATATATATATATATATATATATATATATATATATATATATATATATATATATATATATATATATATATATATATATATATATATATATATATATATATATATATATATATATATATATATATATATATATATATATATATATATATATGTACTTATACTGTATGAATTGTCTGCATTTATTATTTATTAGCTCAAATAATAAACAAGCCATGATATTCAATATTAAGCCCATCATAGCGCAGCGGGACAACATGTGACTGTACAGGCTTGTCATGGGTACGCAATCCGCCCTGGAGTATGAATCACGTCAAGCAGCTCTTTGTAGGAGAAAACGTACAGTTAAAAAAATAGACATTAATGTTGGTTATATAAACATTTATCTAATGTGTTTTTTGTCTATGAAATATACAGAAAAAATAGTGTGGATACACACAGTTGTATGTTCCACACAATTGGAAATAAGAATATATTTATTACCTGCAATAGTATTATTATATGGAAGATTGAAACCTTCCTAAAAATATGTTTCTTATTAAAAAAATTATATTCTCTAACAAGAAGTAATTATATTAGCAAAATTTTTTTTTAACCGTATGCAGTGATTATTTACTTAAACAGTATTTTTTATCATATTTCAGTATAAGTATATAACCATTGTATTCGGTTGTTCTGCCCTTCTCCAACCGGTTGGCGGTGACGTCACACAACGGTAGTTCAACCCAGTGGAGGTAATGTGTTATTTTAAACATGTTCTGTCACCTAGCTTTATTTATGTAAAGCTTTTGATTGTTAACAATGAGGTGCTAAATTTCAAGTTACTTTTCAAGTATACAAAACAATATAATAATATAGTAGAACTCCTTTAATACAATCATGCTTAATACATTACCCCGCATAATACGCCATTGTACGCGGTACATTCAACTTATTATCTAATAATGTAATGCTCGTATATCGTTATCTTGCAGAAATTAAAGACGAGACGATATTGATAGGATATAATTTAGCCTAAAACCATAAAAAAATTATAATGATCAGATGATCTACTCTCACTGTGTCAGAGGCCAAGGACTAGTCAGCAATTAACGATTGAAGAGGCTATGTAGCAAAGTCGTACTGCAAAAGATAAGCTATGTTGAAGATCTCATAATTTCTAATGCATCAAAATCTTTTTGTAAACCAAAATAAATTATTTCTACAGATTTGTATAAAATATTCGTATATATATATATATATTCGTATTCGTATCATTTGTAAATTTTTTTTTATAAATGTATATTACAATACCTTAATGAAATTAGAACATATTACTTTTAATTTTTTCTTTCCTCGCTTAAGACGCGTTTCGGATTGAGCTGCCTTGTTTAATTGTAGCTGGTTTGACTATATTTATTTAAAAACAAAAAAAAATATATATATATATATATATATATATATATATATATATATATATATATATATATATATATATATATATATATATATATATATATATATATATATATATATATATATATAATATATATATATATATATATATATATATATATATATATATATATAAAATACAACGTGAACTATGGAATATTCAGTAACATTTTCTAAGAAAACAAATTCAGACTAAGCTGAATCCATATTATCCTTGATAATAAATAAAATTACTACCTGCATGAGCAGACAATATAAAATTGAAGAAGAACTTATGATTTAAATTTTTAGCTAATAATAGAGAATATTTCTTTTCTCGTAAAAGGAATTGCGAATTTACCCTGCCGAGAACTTGAACCCTTACTTGGTGCAATTTGATGAAATACAAGACAGTCCATTTTAAATCCTTAGACATCTCCTAAAATATCCATGAATAAATTAACACATTTAACAGTCTAAGGTCAATCAAACACCTTTCGCCATTATTATTACCATATTCATAAAACACTAAGCAGTTTAAATCGCATATTTGCGTCCATTGGTATCTCCCATATCTAACAACATGGACCATTTCGTTCGTTTTTGGTCCATAGTATGTTCCATAATCTTCTTTAATTAACTTTGTTGTACCTATTCAGTCATAGAGCCTTTTTATTAAATGTTTCAAAGCATCGCCTTGGCTAGAGAATTTTAAAGATGCTATAATGTATTTCTGTTCCATTTTAAAACCAGGACATGGATTTAAAATGGTTTGACGAGTTCAATTATATCCAACAGATAGTTTGTGATGTAAATTTCTTGGCCATTTTCTACTTGAAAGATTTACGAGTAGTTAATTGTAAGCATTGCTAGATTGCAGGGTTGCAGTTAGTTATATTAATTAATATGTGAATAAATTTTAATACAAAAATCATGACATGTCATCTGATAAGCTATTGATAAATTACTATAATTTTACACAATAACTACAATATTATTAGGTCTTAGTCATACACTATTCTCGTCTCTTTCTCTGAGAAAATTTCAATTTTAAATTATTATACAGTGTATTAATTAAGAAAACGTAACAATTAAATTGAATTTGAAATTTAAACGTTATTAAAATGAATTTCTTGTCTAAAAATAAACTTTTGGATCACATTTATTACTTCTACAGTTAAATTTTTGTGTTTTAAACCAGTTTAAGCACTGGAATGGTTAAATTTATAAGTAAAACCATATCTATACAGCCCCCAGCTTGTAATATTGAGTCGCATAAAGGCACATCTGCCTGTGATAACTCTGATTAATTACGAAGATGAATCTCACTGACGGACGCGCTACCGTTATAACGAAAACACGCAAGATTAAACTGACATGGCTGACATACGAAATGACCTCGTGCGATAATACATTTTGGTGCAAAGCAATTTTGGAGACAAGGTAATGTGTTTTTGGACGAAATATTTTTTTATATTAAATAAAAAAGCTTTTATAAAATTTTTTTTGATTTTCACGATTGTACTTCTTCTTGATATTTACTCATTCCGAACTATTTGGTACAATTGTGACACCAGCAAGTTAGACCTTACTTTATACTACTAAGAGTAACGCATGTGTGAATAAGTCATGTTAAAGTAAGCGTTCAGAGAGGTGATGGCATTGGTTGACCTTCAAGAACACAGTATCGATGATACTGGAAAGATGTTACGAAAAAAGCATGAGGATCGTTCAGGTTGATAACAGTGATAGAGGCAAAAGAGGTATGCAGGGACCGTGGCTTTTGGCACTCTGTTCCCTCTGACCACCCCGATAACCCTGAATAATTGCCTAATATTCAATGTTTTTATATAATGGACAATAAAGTACCTACTTTAGACCATGCAATATTTTTTTTAAATCCCCCAAATAATAATCGAATCCAGACCCAACTGAACCATACCACAATATTATCATCAGATAAAGGTTAAATAAATTACCTTTTATACTATGCGAGTTAAAAATCTACCAGATATGTTTAAGTACTGACTTCGACAGAAGCCGCAATTACGTGGAAATAATGAGACACATGCAGTCATAATACAATGTACTAAATTGTAAATTATGATCATATTTTAACATGATAATTAAAATAAGCTGCATTCGCGTTGTTTGTTTGACTGTCCTTCCATCGTTATCTACTAAAATTATTCATACTCTTTGCACCTTGCAGTGGCCAATTAAATTAAAAAAAATGCTATAAAGCTAATGTGTTTAGAATTAGCTATGTTAGGCGTATATCTTTCTTACTCATATGTAATAAAAAAAATTACCTTAAATTTTCGTTGTTTTTTTGAAGAGACGGAAAAAATATACATGTTTGTCAGGTAAATGTCAGTTAGGAGCACTCGCCATGTAACGTAAAAGTGTCACATATCCGGTCACAGTTGTGGAACCCATTTCGCAATTTTACACGCAAAGGAGAAGATGGAGTGACTCAATATGCAAACCTCTCTGCTTTTGTTTACGGCTTTTATGTGTGCCAGTGGAGTGCCGTAGGCAGAAGGAACCTAGTGTTTAGACTATCTATTCCCTACTTTCCTCCTTTCGAGGTATAGCGTTTTGAGTGGCGGAACTCAATGCCGCGCTTTGCCTTGTTGCCAGAGGGAAGAAAATGAAAATAACTCATTCTCTCCGAGTGGGAATCGAACTCACAAGCCGTCACGTTTACAGGCAAACACTGTTCGTCAGCACAACGAAGGTACTCGAAAAAAAAATTTAAGAAAAAATAGAAGGCCTAATTCTCTCTGTCCCCATCACTACAAACTGGAGAAACATCAAAATAAAAAAAAATAAAAACAATCTTGTATAATAAAACTCCAATATTGCAACATATGGGTGTCGACATCAAACTGATTATGTGACACGTTATTGATGACGAGGGATCCTCGCGTGAATTATTTATGCAATTAACCGCGACAAGTACGCTTTTTACAGATACTGTTATTTTCTTATAAAAAATAACACATGTTCCATGTTGTTTTGTAATAAGCTGTAAAATCATTTCTGAATCTTTTAATATATCTGGTGAATTTTATAAAGTTGCAATAAAATTGACTTCACTGTGTTACAAATTGGTATTTACATTGCCAGTTCGAATACGATTTAGTTAACTTAAATATGACTACGATAAATATGTACATTAAATACGATTTACGATAAATTGAATATGACTAAAATACGAAATATGATATGAAAATTGATAATACTAAAATATAATTTAAAAATAAAAATCATTTATTTACATAGAACTTCACATACATTTTCAATTGCATAGAATCTAATTTTGAACTTCACCTTAGTGAAGAAATCATTATATCTCAACATATATGTATAAAACTCTTCCGTGAATGAGTGCCAGACTGGTAGACAAGGCACAGGCCAAACTAATGAACGTGGAAGGCTGAATTTTGCATGTTTGGGTAACGTATGAGAATCACTATGGGATAATTTCATGAAATTCCCTCATCAAAAGAAAATGAGACAATACGTTCCATAGTCCACGCAAACGAAGTACCGGACTTCAACATGTTTATAATAAACAAAACACAACAAAAATATCAAAGAGCTGAATACATCAATCAAAAAATTTCACAGAACAAAATATGAAAGTCAAATAAGGTTTCGAAAATGTAAGGGAAAAATAGTGAATCTGATACCATAGGTTTGGAACACACCTAAATTGAATTCAGGGTAACCATTTCCATAGAGCTTTTGAGTATAAAACCCTATTACGTTTCATACTCCAAAGCTGTATAGGAATGGACACTTTTATTCAAAAGTAAAAATCAGTGGATTTATGAAATTTTTCTTTTCATGTCTATTTGTAAGCTAGGCTATATCGGCTATATACCTATATATATAACCTATATATAATAAAAATATATAATTAAACATACACTTGGTTCATCAATTACCATTTTTACCTTATTATTATTTTGTTTTCACTCATTTTCCCGTATATAGCAAAGTAGACAGAGGGAACGTAGTGTTAAGACACTCCGTTTCTCACTTTCCAACCAACGTTCAAAACAATACGTGTTGAGTGGCGAAACTCAACGCCGCCCTTATTATTCTTACCAAAGCACATATCAAACAAGTCAAATATTTCGTTCCTCTGAGTGGGAATCGAACCTACAACCGTCGTGTTAACAGTCAGACGTTGTGCAAAATAATAGACCATGCGAATATTGCCATAAAGAATACAAACATCGCCGTAAATTGTTCAAATGAGCCAAGCTATAAGGTTTGAGGTTACGTTTTGAGGCTCCGAAGTAAGCTGGCTTTTTGAAAATATTCTACTTATAACTAACTGTAAGGGGATTTATCCGGAAGCTCAAGACCGTACAAAGTGGAGTACGTTAAGTCGGTAGGCAGACCCTGGCAATTAAGCTTGGAACTGCCAGATAGATGAAGAAGAACTATAAAAAGATTTGAGTAAAAATAACTTTTTTTTTTAATTACAACTTATTAAAAGATATTTTTCTAGATTAAGTAAAAAGCTTATGAATGGCTAATTCTATAATAAAGTGTAAATAATATTTTAAACATTTTTTTATCTTTAAGTATTTCGTGGCCCCAAAATCTATTAAACTAGCCTCCATTCGTTACCACGCTACGCAACACATTTGAGTTATACCTCTAATATGTGCTATTTTATAAACGATCTCCACATTTCTATGATTTATAATAATAATTTAAAAGCTTTCTTTTAATTCTTTTGTGTTATTTATGTTTTTAAGAAATATTAATTATCATTGTATATTTATATAACAGAGCAGGCAGAGAGAACCTAGTGCTAAGACACTCTGTTTTCCGCTTTACGTGCAAATCGAAGACTGCACGTTGAGCCGCGACACTCAACAAATATTAATTAAAAGTCAGTCAGTTTAATTAAAAGTCATTAAGATAATTCCTAATATTTTGTTAAAATGTCAGTTGATGCTCAATCGAGGAACATTTTTGGAGGTAGAGGTAGAAGTAGTCATCGATAGTAAATAAAAATCTTGATTAGAGGTAAGTTCAGAGCTGATGTACCAATCACTAGGATCTCACTCACTAACTAAGCCTCACTACCTAAGCCGTATATAATAAGCGTAAAGATAAGTCTATACAGGTATATTTTTAATACAGAATTCAGTCAGATCTCTAACAATCTGCCTTCTCACATACATTTTCTATTATCACATTCAGACAGCTTCAGATCTTGCGATGGTGATGATGGTTGATTGTTGCAGCACTAAAGTGCAGCGTTTAATTCCGCCGCTACACACTACATACAATTAGTACGGGAACGGACAACGTTATGTCAATTTTAATAAACTTACCTCTCTACCAGTTTTTAATTAGATCAATATATTATAACTATATATAAAATACATTTTATAAACGATCGTTTTATTCCTGTCCATTAAAGTAATCTGTGTTAATTATAGATTGAAAGCGAAAATAAATTGAGACGTATGTATATGATACTAGAAATTACTTTATAAACTATTAGGAGGACCACCGAAGATGTGTACACCGGAATATTACATAGCAAACTGTTGCAACTTAGTCACAGTGCACACGATAGTAGTAAGTTTGAATCCTGCCGTTGTTCCAGCGTAGACATAACAATAGATATTATATTTAAAACTTCCTATACCAACTGACTAATTGTAATTTGACATGTAGATTTCATAGGAAATATGGGACCCAAAAAACGGGAATTGTAGAGTTTTTTTTCATGTTAAAGATCACAATTGAAATTACAAAAGATACAAGTAGTCAAAACAGTAAATTGCAATATTTTTAAAATTCACGCAAACGTAGCTGCAGGCCGACATCTAGTTTAAAATATATTTATTTATTAAATCTAATAAATTTCGGATAGAGTTAAAAAATACTAAGAATCAAATGAAAAATTATAAGAATGTTATCTTAGCTGACTGACCAAGAAATAGAGAATATATTATACAAACAACAAAACAAAATGTTTAAAATTGTACTAGACAGATTTAACTAGCTCTCATTTGGACAGTACAAGTACCTACAGATATAATCGTGATATAAAATGCGAAACGAATGAAGGCGACCAAGGTCCGCAACGCCAACTAGGTCAGCGAGACCGGTTACATATGCATGCATATGCCAAAAATTAGGATACTTTACGTTAGGTTTTATATTGCTAGAAATAAATAAATGTACACCGTCGTGGTGCTGTTTGAAATTGTCTAAGCGAGATTGTTTTAGATTCAAATCCCAGTTAAGGTAAAAATCATAAGGTAATAAAACGTACATAGTACTATAGTACCACCATAGGTATAGGGTTATATCTTCACGCATATAACATGTCAGAGAGGGGAATCTTGTGTTAATTTGTGTCTGTCTGTTTGTCTGTTTGTACACGCACATCTTCGGATCTCCTGATCGAATGTAATTTTATTTTTGTTGTATATCTGTTACGTCAGGATAGGAACTAAGTAATAATAGATTTTGAAGACTAGTATACCTCATGACTAGTAGAACCATAGACCTAGCAAAATTATTAAATATAATGAAATGCCGCCACAATAAAAATAACCAAACGAAATATGAACTACCCAATGACATAAAAACCAAAGATCTGAAACACCTGATGTAGAACTACAATAGAAACTATAAGGAACCAGAAAATGTCGTTTTAAAAAAGTTGTTGAGGGAGATGAGCATTTTTTGTTGAAATATGAAAATCTCAGATGTGGAACACCTCATGAAGTACCATTATGTCCAGCTAAACTATATCGTCTACTACGTCTTTTAACGTAATGGACATCTTTTATTGACACTTTGGTGTATAGAATTCTAGGATCTGCATTACCTGATGTAGAACTACAAAAGATAAGACAAACTATAAAAAATAAACCAAAAGTCGGTAAATGTAAATCATCATTTACCGACAAATTTACGAATCAAAAAGTCCACGCAAACGAAGTTGTTCATAACATAGATATCCTGTTTGATAATACATGGTGGACTTTTTAAGCTTTCCGAATATAGTAGACAATGCAGAGACAACCTAGTGTTAAGACACTCTCTTTTTCACTTTACCAGAATTTGAATTCGGGCCACTGGGCGACATACACAGTTAGAAATAACCTCCTAGAAATTTCTGTAATCACAAAATTTGAGAATAAACTGGATATAAGATTTCTATATATTGTTAATCTGTAAGTATTTGACAATTGTAATGAATAAAAAGTTCTTGATCGGCACAGTGTTTAACTACAACAGCAAGGGTCGTGGGTTCGATTTCTACTTGGAGGATGAATTATTTAATTTCCCCGCTCTTGATAGAAAAAAACGCTGTGATAAATTCCGTGGGTAAAGTGGGTAAGTGGCGTTAAGTGGGGAACAGAATTTTTTTTAATTGATTGTAACTTCAAATACAAACTGTATACTTTCAGGCATATTATGTAAACCACTAAAGAACTTACGTAAATTTTCACCTACAATTCTCATTTGAACGTTAGAAGTAACAAATTACATAATTTATCCCAATTTCTGATACAATGGAGTATGTGGGCGAAACGTGAGCTTTCTTAAAAATGTGTCAACTGAAGACAAGTCATGCGAGATGGAGCCAAGATATAATTGAATAAATTTAACAATAGTATTATTCACTAAAGGAATGTTTACGAACAAATCAATGTCTTTGTAGCTCGCAGTTTAAAATTATTTAGTATTATATATTATATTTTAAAAAAATATTTAAAAAGTTATGTATGGTTCAAATTTTTATTTAATTATGACTGTAAACGGGATATTTGTTCGTACTATAGTAGTAGTACTTCACATACAAATATGGAGAACATAGTGTCTTAACACTCCATTTACACTATCTATACAAGATAAAGCGTTAACCTAAAAAATATGTTTACTTTTACACAGTCTAAGTGCAAAACCTAAATTTCGGTAACCGCAAGGAATTTCCTGAATATGTGAAGGAAGTAAATAATCAATGGCTATATCTCTAAAATTAAACTAGGTACCGATTGAAAATTTTTTTTCAATACTAACGTAAACCTTGCTACTAACTAAAGAATAGTTCGTCGTAGTATATATCTGTTACTATGATTAATGCACGATGAATACTTAAATATTTCGACGGATTCTAGAAATAAAAAAAGAACGCACACAAAAGCTTCTCTTTGATTAAGCCAACACGCATGCACGAACAAACCTTGTGTTGATTAACTTGTAATATCGACCTGAAACCATAATAGTTTTGTTTAATAAGAAGAATAGTAAAATAAAATAAAGAAAATACAGGAAGGAAGCAAAATAAAAGTAAATTATATATATATATATATATATATATATATATATATATATATATATATATATATATATATATATATATATATATATATATATATATATTATATATATATTAAAGAAAGAAAAAAATAAATGTTTTTAAAGTTCTTTCCCCATTTTCTGTCCGATTTCACAATATAGGTATGTGTATCGATGGCGGAAGTTAATTCTATATTTTCTTTTACCAGAGCGGGCAATTGTAAATAATGTATGACTCAAGTGGGAATCGAACCCACAACTATTCACAGTCAGACGATAATTTTAAAATCAAATATATAATGTCTAATGAACGGAAAATACAAGACCGAGTGTAATATTCCTAAAACTATAGCTAAATGAGTGTGGACAAAAACAAAAAAACTACATTCTCACTATTAAGGTCAAAAATCAACAAGTAAAATAAAATATAATGTATTTTTAAGTACTCTAATAAAAAAAAAGATATATATCAAAACAAGCACAATTAGGCAAATTATGTTTTATCGAGATATGATTTAAGACTACATTCGTAGTGAAACAGCAAGTGCTTATATTTTTACAGTATTTCTAAATATTGTTACAACTTAAGGTGCAAAATAAAATCTAATTAATAAATATATAGATCAGACTTTTAATTTTTTTTGTCTTTAAATGTCTATATGCGAAGAACAGGAGATTTAACTAACGCCAGGTGGCAGGATAGAGAAAAAATTAACCTTTTTCTCTATTCTGCCAATTAAAAAAAAATAATTTTTGGTGATACCACCTTTTAGAAATACAAAAGTTACACACGTATTTATTTAAAGTCTAGTATATATGTATAAAATGATAAAACTAAAGCTGACACGCTACAGGCAGGTAAGTTACAAACACAAGGGCGTACCGTACGTGCCTGACTGCGAGTGACTAATCTCGATATTTTTCTATGTGTATAATATTTTACACATAGAATTAAAAGGTTGTTAGGATTGTATCATATGTATCGTTTAATAAAATTTGTTCGTCATTATTTACAGTACTTTCCATATAACACTTAGGTATTCGAAGGCATTTTTCAAATAAATGCTAATACTGAAAATGTCCTTCATTATGACCTTGCCTGCCTGCTGTGGAACAAAATTTGATTAGAAAAAAGAAATTATTATAATCAGAATGTTAATATACTCACCCTACCTACTCATAAGTGGTCACAACAGTAATAACGAAGAGGCTCAGCAGAAGGCTTACTCTACCTAATTTAAAGAATCAAAAGCCATAAATCTTAAGAATTCTATTAAAAACCAATTAAATCTCTCTAACGTGTGAGCTAATTAAAAATTAGGTCAGACACAGGATGTGGATCACGCGGGTACCGGAGCGCACATTGCACAAAGGTGTTTTACATTTTGCAATAGATAGGCAAAGTGACGAGCGAACAGGAAATAAATATATGCATATTAGACGATATTACCATTAAGTAGACACGTATCGATTTGATTACGCGCTAAGTTTAAGCATTCAATTCAATTGCACTAAAGTACTACTAAATTAGTTATCACTGCTACTAAATTTGTCTAGACGCCACTTATTTTTATTACTTTACTAGGCGAAGTGTTCATATAACACGATTCCCATTGGGTTACCTTTTGTAAAACTTAATTAATAAGTTACTAGCGAAAATTCCAGTCTAAATCAATTTTAATTCATGTAATACAACACAATATATAAAATATATCTAGATATATTTTATTGCTAAATAAATAAACTGCGTACTCAGCTTTTTATTTTATCCTGATTGAATTATTATTTTTATGTATCTATTCGACGCCGGTTTACCTTTTTAAAAATAACACCCTTCGCCACTGCTACCTACTTTAACTTTACCTAATATTAAGCAGGTAGGCAGTTCGTAGCTACTCTTCTTTTATATTGCCCTAATTAATTCATTTTTTTAAGTTTAATCGGTGTATTTATCTATCTATAAATTATAATAAAAAAAGTATTGCATCGCAATTTTGCTTCGCATTTTACATCGCCGATATTTCTCAGATGAGATTATAATATTCTTATAATAAATTTTAATATAATTAACTGATGCATATTTTTTTAAGTTCTTTAATACAAAAATTAAATTTTAGTGCATTTCTGATTCAACTTAAAATATTCCAATTCTAAGACATTAACAAATTAAGCTTAATAGTTCGTTACATAGAATGAAATCTCTATAGGCACACAGTGCTGAATTGTATTATGTAAGCCCACCACACCCTTCCCCACCCCACAACATATATATGTACTTAGTAGTGTAAGTAAGGTAATTCCTTTTCTAACGGGAATCAAATAAAACATCTGACTTCAACAACACGTAAACACGTATGTAACTTCAATGTTTATAGCTATTTTTACATAAGTACCTTACAGGTCATCGTCATTTAGCTGGACCTCGTTTATTTCCGTTTGCAGGTGTATCGTATCCACCCCACGTCTTCCATATATAGTGGGATATAAAATATTCCTTTTCTTGATATCCATAAGCATTTCCACCTAAACTATGGAATTCTTGATGTTTTGCTAATACTATTATGTAAAGGTTAAATGTTTTTGTGATAACGGTCTTTGGAGAGCCTGGCTGTAAAGCTGACCTAAATTCCAATATAAAGCTTACATCAAAAAGTACTAATACTGTTTTCTTAAAAAAAAATTAAGCTTTATGTTACGCAGAGGGAACTTAGAGATTTACTTTCCGTAGCCATCAGAAACCGATTCCACCATTCCGACTTACTTTCGAGACGAATCGTGCTGTTCAATGGAAAACAATGCAGAGCTTTGAAAACGATGCAGTTTATCCAAAAAACATATACGTATGTATGAGTATGACATTTTTTGTAAAATTATCAATTATATACTTTCCAACAAGTAAAATTTTAAGCCAGAACAACATAAGATCTATAGTTATCTATACAAGCTGACAAAAAAAAAATTAAAAACCAAAATTCAATACTTAGTAAAAAAATTAAATAGAACTAAAAATATTAACATTCAGAGATGACATAAAACCATCCCTCAGATATGATGTACGGGCTCGGACAGCGCGCCGCGTGGTCACCATCGAAACCGTATTGTTCGGCCGTAGCCGCGTGTACCGTATGCACTTAACTGATAAATATTTAAAATAATCTTATATATCGCCTTTGTATTAATTTAATAATTGCCCTAAATTTGTTCTTAATAACCACTTGTGAAATAAAATATTTATATTGCTTGGTATTAAATAAACACGTTAACCTATATTTGCAATTGAGTTAAATGAACATAACAAACGTATAAAAAGCTACGTTACAGTTTTTAGACATTATCATACAAATATATATTTTTTTGCCAGAATAATTACCTATTAAGATAATATTAATAAAAAACATTATTTAATTTGATACTTTAGTCATTTTTTTTTTATTTTTTGCTTTACGCTGCATAAATCAGGTTAGGAAGGGACAGTGTTAAGACACTGCTTTCTGTCCAGTTTTCAAGACATTGCTTGTTAAGTGGCGGAACTCACCAAGCTTTGTCTTGCTACCAGAGCGGAAAAATTATAAAAATACCTTCCTCGTGTGGACTCGAATCCGAAACCTTCTTATTTCCAGGCAGACGTTGTGCCAATACGCCTTATGTTTCCAGTACATTTAAAAAACATTATGCATTCCTTTACCTTGCAATTAGTTAATTGTCCACTGTTAACGGTAATAGTAACACCGTTCTCGTTTTTTGAATAAGCTACTCCATATATTAGAAATAGTTTTTTCATGAAATTAAAAAAAAAACATCTTAAACATTTTTCTTCTAGCCGTACGTTCCAGTAACGACAAAACGTATGCATTTATCATCATAAGAGCTGTATTAACATTGTCACAGTGTATTGTACGTATTGTATTGTATCCCGACTTCGCTCGCCTAATGATACTTTACTATTCCATAATAAAGTATACGGACGGATGCTATAACTTTTGCTGGCAGAATATTGAGGAAGCTTGTATTGTGTATACATATATATTTTTATGCTTTTTAATATTTAAATGTATTGTATATATTTGCAATAGATAATATATTTGCAGAAGATTACATTTGTAAATGTTTTACAGCAATATTGTATACTTTTAACATTGTATCGAAATTTGAAATATTTGTTTGTTTAAACGCCTTAATCTCAGGAACTTCACTTCTATTTGGATTTTTTTATGTCTTGGATAGTCCATTTATCGTGCAAAGGTAAATCCTGTAGCTGTTTTTAGCTGCAAGATATATTACATCACGCTAGGACCAATGGGGGCGAAGTGACACTGACAAATGTTACATAAACGGAAGCTCTTAAGGCTTCCAAGATAATGATGCACACTTAGTTATTTCCATATGATAAAAAAATAAATAGTTAGCAGTATTTAAATTGATATAGTGGACGGCGATAGGCTAAGAGAGAGAGAGAGAGAGAGAGTATTTAAATTAAAAGGATTTTTTAAATACTCCAATTGACACTTATCAAGGAAGTAAACATGTCTTTTCTGGGCATTTCCACAATATTTATATTGTTAATAGAAGCAAAGCTAAACAAAAACTGAATCATTTTTCAGCTATAAATGATCACAGATAATATTTACGGGCGCATGTTTTTAAATTATTTACAAAATTACAATTTTATGCAGCCTCGTTTTCTCACTTCATCCACCACCCATGCAATTATATCATAAAAGTTTATATTATGTTTTATATCACTGTCCGTCCTTTTCACACATTCTATAAAAAAAAGAAACAGATATATATGTTTATAACTGTTTAAAATTTTTACAAATTTCCGCCAATTATAATAATAAATGGGTATTATTAGTGTTTAAATATTTATTTATATACAAAATGTGTAAAGAAATGGTCTTATACAGTCAACGGGGAAAATTTATAAGAGTATTTCCTTAATACTGAAACGAAAGATTATCTTCGATTACAGAGATAAATAGAACAAGAGGACAAATATCTTCAAGCTATATCCCTCCGTTCGCACATCACTCCGTTCTCCGCTCTCCGTCCGAATTAGAAACATGGTATTATTCGTAGTAGAACTCAAATTCGCACTTGCTCTTATTGGTATAAGCTGTCCCCACTATATCCCCAAGTGAGCATCGAATCTAGAACCATCGTTTTTACAATCAATCACCTTCCCGCTGAGTCACAATGGCGTTAGTAAATTAGAATAGCCCATTTTATTTATTTTATATTATAAAAAATAATCTTTAAAATTATTTCACTCTACGCAGTACGAATGTTTTTCGATATTAATTATTTCAGGTCGCAAAGCGTCAGAGCTTTAGCGAGCTTTTAATTAAGACGTTGCTTTAGTATATCTCGTCTTGTTCGAGTAATTAGTCTTTTCATTATTTCTGTCTTGGTAGCCCAGTTATTTTGAAAATAAATAAAAAAAAAAAACAGAAAATGATGCTGTCGTAGCGCTGTAGGACAGCATCTAATTGTAAAAGCAACGGTTCTGGGTTTTATTTCCGCCCAGGGGGACTCCCCTTTCCCTGTGTTAAGTCAGAGTACGCGGTTGAGTTCCGCCACCCAACACGCAATGTATTGAAATCAGGCTAAGAGTGGACAAAGGACTGTCCTGATACTAAGTTCTGTTTGCTTACTTGTCTATATGCGGGATATAACGTCAAGGTAAAACAAACAGAAATGACAACACCAAATTATGCTTTTTTGTTACTTATAACAATTTCTTATACTTATAATACAAGAAGTATGTTTTTTGAAGCAAACATTACATTGAAATAAAGAGTAGAGAGAGAAGATCTTGCTCTGAAGAAAATTGGAAAAAGCTATCTTTAAAGTTGTAACTGATATTATTATTATATTAGAAATATAATAAGCTTATAATCTAGTAGCTTCTTTATCTAGTGTGGACAGTATCCAAGAGGTGCAAACCACAAAAGGACTAGGACCTTTTATGGTCAAACTTTTACCATCGTCCTAAGTTTTTCGATCACACAGTACATACTGACACGTCCGATTTCGTTAATAATAAGTAGATAAGCCAAGCAAAGTCACGGGATAATATATAAAATATAAAACCAAGCTTTTGTGTCAAATACCCGAAACAACCGGACCTATTAAGCTCATAATTAGTAAGTGGGTGTAATTGAGAAAAAACAACGGTATCTGATACAAGTCGTGTTGGAAACAAAATTGAATAACATAATATATATATATTTAAATATCAAAAATGTAAAATGTTTTATTGTGAATTATTATTTTATGGCGTGCTTTTAATGTTATTAAACGTTCAGATGTAAACAAAGTGATACTAAAATTGTCATACATATCGTATACAATAAGCTCGTATACTCCTATAGTATATTAAAAAAAAAACAGCTTCATGCTTTTCCTT
The DNA here is from genome assembly GCA_037127375.1 of Dione juno. Classification (NCBI taxonomy): domain Eukaryota; kingdom Metazoa; phylum Arthropoda; class Insecta; order Lepidoptera; family Nymphalidae; genus Dione; species Dione juno. The sequence continues at coordinate 1,082,803 of JAXRJS010000058.1, read as the reverse complement.
TTTCGGGTTCTGGAAAAAGCATACAATATAATGTTAAAACACTACGTTCTCCAATTTCCGTCCAATTTTTGAGACATTAAGAGACGGATCTCTATGCGATTTGTCATCTACCTAGTCTCCGAAAAGTCTCCTTTTTTTAATTCCTCATTCCATTTAAAAGCCCCTTTGGATATAGATTAACTATCTATGGATGACGAGACTTTTAACGTTACATAACACTTATTCTAAATTTAATTGTATAGTTTGTAGTAAATTGTACTTAAAGTGATGCGTTAAGGTCCGCCACAGAACGGCGAAGAACGGAGTGTCTTGACAGTACACCCTCTGCCGAATATGAAGCTATATAAAAAATATTAATAACATTTTTACTTGACATACGAATTGGCAGAAAACCACATTTCAATATAAAAAAAATTTAAGCTTGTACTAATCAGTATACAAAATATTGATTACAATCCTTATCACAAATCAATTCTACGCCAGACACTCCATTTAAAAATCACTATCTGCCTCCATCTTTCAGATGTACATTTTATCGCGACGAGTATTCCGCAGATGCTTTTTATAGTGAAGACAATTTATCAAGAAGCTTTATAGTCCGCAGTATGTTTTGTGCGAATGGAAAAATATTTCAACTTGGACATGTTGATCTATTGATTTTTATGTTTTTTTTTCTTACAATTTATATAAAAAATAACCATAAATTAGCATAGTATAAAGAAATTAAATAGAACATCGTCTAAGGCTAATTTTAAAATGCACATACCTATGTAAGTATAAAAAAAATATATACCTAGATATATAACTGTACACTCTAGTCTTTTTGTGTGAGATAGCCCATTTACTGAGAAGGCTAATATAGGGCATGTTACATCACTTTAATTGTTTCAATGCAACGCATTATACCTGAGGTCAGAATTACTTAGGGCACATAATTAAGAATTCAAATTATATTCAATTAATCAAATGTAAAAATAATAGATATTGTAAATGGTAGAAAATGATAAAAGCTAGGGTAGAGAAGACTAAGTCCATTTAATTGTGAAGAATATATATATATATATATATATATATATATATATATATATATATATATATATATATATATATATATATATATATATATATATATATATATATATATATATATATATATATATATATATATATATATATATATATATATATTTTGATAAGGTAATCGACAAGTCATAGTAAATTGTGACATTTTACACCCACAATGTTACAAAATGTACAGAAAAATTGAAGACATGTATTAATTATATCAATAAAATCGTCGTCCACCTAATTAAATCAGAGAATAAAGCCAGAAAAGTTCCTAGTAGGTACAGCTAGCGCGTTGAATAATAAAGTGTCAGTGTATCTTGGTCGGCGGTGATATTCATCAAGATGGTAATTCGCGGACAATTTGCTTGCTTTATCTGCGCATAATTATCCGAAACGCGTACCTTAATGAACGGTCCTGATATAATGTGTTAAGGTGTAGGCGGAGAGCGGAGAATTTTATCAAATATGTAAGCGATATAGAGGGAGAGTACGTTGTGGTATAGTGCGACAGTATATGACTGTAAACGCGATAGTTGTGATTTCGATACTAACTTGGAAAAATATATTGTTTTCATTTTCCTAGGTTTCTGGTAAGACAAGTTGCTTCCCAAATTAAGTTCCACCAGAGGAATAAAGCGGTATATGATGAAGTGAATGAAATGTCTAGATGTCTAGTAGGGTTATAGGTTCAAATCCACCTCATCCTATAACCTCTTGTATTTTAATTTACAATTCTAATATTGAAGTGTATGAAAATAAATGTATTTAATAATTTGTAGTGCATAAAAAAAACTTATTATGAACAGCTTATAAAGATTTATATTTTTGTTACTTACAATTAGTTAGATATACATTTAATTTTTCTAATATAAATGACATAATTTATTATATAACTTTCAATTTCACATACACTAACTAGTGTACGCGGTCACCATATTCAAATGGGAATTACTTAGAGTTTTATGGGACACTTGACATACTCTACGTGCCAGAGGTGACTTATCACAGTTACGGTGAGTTTCATCAAACTGATTAACATGATCTAATATGGCTTATAGCCCTCCCCGATATCAGGACTAGACAATATAAAAGGAATTTTACTATTCAATTTATAGTTCCTGAAATTAACGCGTACAAATAAACAGCTTTATAATATTAGGTATAAAGTATAGATTTAGATATTCTCTTAAAAGTGATTTCCATATTAATTTGAAGCGTTACAAGCGTTACAAATATATACCTTATAACTCGCGCCCGAACCAAAGACATGCGCATCCCAAGACTGATGTAGGAGGCCGGTAGTTATTAAGAGTGAGTTATGGCGATGACACCTACAGTATGTGAGAATATAACAGAAGCGATAATTACCCAAATTTAATTTCCGAGAAACACGTCACTTGTGAACGCGTTAATATAAACGATTGCAATTTATTATGGAGAAAATACTATTGCAGGTTGTATTTTAAAAGATTTACTGTTGAATTGATGAGCAGAACGGGTGGGATGAATGTGCGACATCACACGATTTTGCATTTTTACACTCTGGCCCGTGTAATCGAAAAAAAAAACTAAATGAAAATTTAAAAAATAAACACACTTATCAAAAAACCGACCTAACATAAGTATTGGATAAAAATTTTACCCAATTTGGATATATGTATACTATTTTATATTTTTTGAAGTCATCGGGAATTTAATCTTCGTAGGACAATCTCGTACAATTAGGTAGTCTACAAGCTAGAAAGAGTTTACATATAAGTGATATTTTTATACAAACTTTCTCTGGACTCTAGGTGGTACGAGGTTACCAAAAGTCGAGACATACAGAGTCTTAACTTTCGGTAACCTCTCCACTTAACATCCGAATTCTAGGCATTAGGTAGTGAAAACTAAGCAAATATACCACGAAGGCTTTAGAATACATATTACTCAAATAGGAAAAAATCTAAAATATTGAAAAAAACGAATGCAAATACAAAATAATCGCAATACATTGACTGACTGACTGACTGACTGACTGACTGACAAGTAGCACTTAAAAGTAGCAGAAGAAGTTTTATGTGACAGCATTATTACCATATGACTTTCATGGATACGAAAAGTGTTCCATCGATCACTAATTAAGCTAAAGAGTCGTAAATATGTTCGCGGTACAAGAGATTATAGTTATCAGTGTGGGCGGATAAAAACAATAAAAAAAAAAGCTTTTATTCGATACCTTCCAAGTTCGCACTTTCCAATGATCGATGCGATAACTTGACAAGCTTTCACGTAATTTCAGAGACAATTCAAAATACCGTTTTAAAGGAAACCTGTATTTTGTATTTTATATCTTAAAGCATCTTCCTTTTTAATGTAGAACATTATGATAAGGCACAGATAAAAGTATTCAGTATCAAAATATATATTCTATTAAGAAAAGAAAATGTTGAATTTACTTTTTTGTAATACTTTGGAGTTTGAGTGTGTATATTATATATGAATACACCAGTATACTGTGGCAGTCTCTATTTTATTCTTATACGAATAATAGCTTGTACTCGCGCCTCGCTCACGTTGGTGCCCTTAAATACCATTGCCATTGGTAAAAAGTAGCTTTTGTAAAGCCAACATTTCATACATTCATTTTAAATATTCTATGACATTTAGTTAAGGAAGAATGCTTGGAAATATATGCATACAATTTCATGATGATCGGTTGAATAGTTTACGCGTGAAAGCGTAACAAACAGACAGACGCACTTTCCCAATTATAATGGATAATATCTTATACAAATGCAATAATTTAATGGAAATATTGTGAGATCTGTCACTCAGACGGGAATAATTAGCATATCTCCAAGTCACCATAACAAGAAACGTGACTTAACAATTCCGCATTAATAAACGTATATAATATATTTTATTTTGATCCTTAATAATCGATAAGGCGGAAAGCGGGGAACGGAGTGTCTTAACACTGGGTTCCTACGGTTCCATCTGCCTACCCTGCCACGTGCTGGATACAGCGTAAAGCTAATTTAATTTAATTTATTTCATAATCGATAGTCTTTGAAAATATTTTAAGCAGACGCCAGACATGAAGTAAACCTGTAGAACCTTTTTTAATGACATAAATAGGATATATTCCGAATTTCCAAAACATGATAAATATTAATTTTTTTGAACGAAACACGCGAATTTCACGTACCTATATTTCTAATTTGTATCATCATTAGTTTTTCCAAAAATAAGCAACTAATTATAGTATGGTAAGTATATGGTGGTAGCTATATGGTGGGTACTTATATAATGATAGAAATAAATTGCATTGCATTTCAATTGCATGGCATTCTTAATGCGAACGATTAACTTTTTTGGCTATTTCCCCTAAACAGTTTCTTGAAGTGCTCTAGAGATGGCTGCTACTTGGTTTCAACATGATATAGCAATAAAACGAGTCAATTCTATCAAAATTCTAATCTTGCGTTTTGCCATCACCACAAACTAGTGGGAGACCATCGATACAAAATCGATACATTATAATAATTAAGTAATTAACAATATAGAAGCATAAAAGTTATATAAAAAAGTGATTTCGAGACATGTGGGTAGCGTGTATAATTTAAAATTGGCATTTTTTTCGCCACGGCCCACGACGAGATTAGTCAGTATTTCGACATTCCGCCCACCTGCAAATGTGTTATTAACATAAAACGCTACAAACCATTGTGTAATAAGTACAAAATTTTGATTTTTATCTAATGGCAAAACAACATGTTTTTATTAGTTCTATTTTTTTTTTTTGGCAAATGTTATAAGTGGAGTGGTCTAATAAAATATACTAATAGACTTACGCCACTTTGTATTATATCTAAATATGTAAAAAAAAAGAAAATTCAGACTTGATTAGATGCGAGTAAAAATCAATATAATTTTTTTGTTATGGATGACAGAACCTAACCCCGTTTTCCCCTTTCTGCTAGTTTTCTACACATTGTACGTTAACGGCATATAGCTGAGCTTTATCTACCAAAGTAGACATATAAAAATACTTATTACCTCGAGTGCAGATCGAACCAACAACCGTCGCGTTCCCAATTAGACACTTCCACTGCGCCACGATGACCCCAACTTATTTATACAATAAATGACTGCATAACAATATAAATCACTTAATAATCACATATAGCATCTGCAATAACTGTTATCAAAGTGAAATAAAACGCAATAATATATATTATAATGTTCAAGATTATGACATTTACAAGTCTAAGGTGGACTTGTACGACTTTTCGTTACATAGGTATCAATAGCTTAGAGCTTTTTATTTGTAGACCAGACTGAGTACGCTATCTCGTTTATAAGTATTTGTTGAAGCGTCAGTTAAATGTTATATTTAAATTAGTTCCTTAGCGAAAATAATAAAAATATTTAATAAATGATTATTCTTAGCAGTAATCTTTGGGTAGAGGAAATTTGTAAAAATCTCTATACTAACAACGTAAATAAGTAGTAAAAAGCATATAAAAATTTTGACCCAGCTTGATGAGAATGGCTTAATGGTCAGAGCGCTTCGACGGTTTCCAAAAGACGTGGGTTCAAATCCCGCTGCGTTCAAATTTCCATGTTTTCTTTAAGCACTTTCTTTCCTTAGTATGGATGAACACTTTAAATACAATAAAAACTACATCTAGAACTGTCGTACAAAAGTAATTTATATTAATACAGATAAAATCGTACAAGTTGACTCATACCCACCAAGAAATGACAAAATATTACTGAAAATCTGATAACACCGAATGGGCCAAGTCGTAATAAACTATTTATATACGTACTTACCTATATAATATTTCGTGAAACAAAGCAGAACCGACAAAGAATCGCAAATCTTAGCGGACATGAGATAACAATCTCATTCTTTCAACAATGGCCGGCTCATAAGCCTAATTAGTAATATTCAAAGTGCATTGTGGTGGCTATCTGGAAACGTACAATAAGAAAATGCGTTTATCTAGGGCGATACGGTTGTGTCGGACTTAGTATTATTGAGCTTGAAAGCTCGACGTGTAAAGCTTTTGGTGGGTTTACATTGCGTGTTGCTAAAGTACGAGCTTTGACAGTTTCGCTGGGACTTTTCAATGGATGGGGAACTGGTTCGATTCCCACTTCCCAGTTTGTTCAAGATGAGATCGTGTGCAGAATGCGTAATGCGCGGTAGTGCTCACTCGTGTAGCTGTTGTATTGTTTGAGTCCAGTTCGAACGTAAATTGAATGCGTTGTCTCGTCGCTAATTTAGAGAGAATTATTTTGCTGTTTGCGAAAATTATTGGACGTGTTATGTACGTACGATGTTTATTTAGAAATTGTGCTTTTACATTTATTGTATTCTGTTAGTGGCTATAGTAAATATAGCGGTGACTTTGTAATTGATATCGTTCATTTAGTAATTAGGAAGTTATATAATACACACTTTAATAGGTGTTTATTTTAAAAGTTTAAAAAGCTTTGGAAAAAATAAAATTGAAATACAACCATTATGTAGGTTAAATGTACTTACAACATATCGATTAATATATATATTACTTATGGGCGAATAATATACTATTAGTATATACGTATTGATGTGACGATACTGGTGAAAATGTTAATATATATACATTTGACTCTAGCTAGAGTAAAATTTTATTTACTAGTTCTATCTTCTCCACCCATTTCAAACATTGACACAACATGTTGAGTGGCGGAACTCAACGCCGGTCTTTTACTGTGTTACCAGAGCAGGAAGAGTAAAAAAAATCGTTCCACCGAATAAGCATCGAGCTTAGGTATAGTCAACAGTTATCCTAAAGCGCAGTTTTGAAAGCTCTTAAATTTTACAGCTAGGTTATTCAATATGAATAGCAGATATAGCCGTCCTATATTATACGGAACATGCGTGAAACTAAAAAAACATATAAATAGTAAATAGCTCGTACAAGAAGTCGCGTGAAGCCAACGATCTATGTACCTGTGTACCTAGTTATATACATTAATCATTCAGCCATGATATAATTCTTTTTTTTTACTTTTCGCATGTAATATATGAATAATTTTACAATTTATATATTTAATATATATATATATACAAAAAATTCTTTTATTTCCTATCAAATCTACAATTATCGCCATAGTCCATTCTGAAACTATCCAACTGCCCCTATAATATATAAAATATAAATCCATATATAAAACAAACAAAAAGAGAATGAAATATTATATATGTTAAGAAAAAAAACCACATTAAAGGTAATTTTTTACCAAAAGTATTCCTTAATTACAGCTTACGTATAGCTTTTTGGACCACCGACAGTGACAAAATAGGGTGGTCGCAAAAAATTTGAATAAATATCGATATTAATTAGGCATTGCTCAGTATTTTATGCTACTGTAACCAGCCACGTCCCGCTGTTACCGACCAGTTGACATGCTGTTGAAATATTTCACATGGCTATCAGATCCTCGGAAAAATCGATTGCAAACGTTTTTGTGAGTGAAAACGTATGCAATATATATATATATTTATTTTGTTTGAAGTTTGAAGTATTATAAGAAGTCAAGTAGTCGCCTTTTAAGATGTGTGTTTTGAGAAATTAATTACATCAAAATACTCAAAGGAATAGCTTGAAAGATATTCGATGAATGATGAATTTAAATACTAGCGACCCGCTCGCGACTTCGCCCGCTTGATAAGATTTTCTCTAATATAATATACATATATTGTGTATATAATCTTTTTAGATTAACCTTGTTTATCACTGTATATGGAAAATAATAAAAAATGTATTTATATAAAAGAAAACTGTCATTTTATATGTTACATATTACCTAAACGGGAAATGTGGTTTTCCCGCGTAAATCGTTAAGTGCCCTAAATGTTGCTCCACAACCTCCTCTATCTGCCTATGAAGGTTCAGCTGTTCCGATAACTAGCCCGGACAAACAGAAAGACAGCAGACAATAGATTTAAAAATGGTTTCCGTTTTAGTTATACTAGAGGACTTGTTGACGTGTGAAACACGCGTTGCCATAGCAACGTGTATGTAACTTTATACAAAAGTTATATTGTTAGACATATGGTAGTGTGTGTAACGTTTTATTTATATAGATAATATATACTGATTACATTCAATCGTAGGTTTAGTTGATATAGTTATAAAAAAATCAAGCTTCAACACATATACCTGTCACCTTTTGTCATCATCATGTATGTCTCCTGGAGAATTGTGTTGATATAAATAAAACTACTGAACTAATTTCGATGAAACTTGTAAACTGTTCCTTAGGTTGACTTAAATTAACTTATACTTGATTTATATCAGAAAAGATTATATTAACTCGAGTTTTAGATTATGAGAAATTAGTAAACATTTAAACACTAAATTTAGCACACGTGCTTGGAAACCAAATATTATACGATTCAAAGCTATTAAGCTCTTTAAAGGTTTCATTAGAAAAGTGTATATCATAATTGATTAGATCATTACATCAGCGCCTTATGCCTGAGTAAAAATTAAAAAAAAACTAATACAAATAATAATAAAAAAAAATAATATACCATACCTTTCGACTTCGTGATCGCGTAACAACGGTAAGATTTAAGACCTTCCCTCGTGTAACTCCAATGAAATCATTTAGCATTTTTATAGCTGCGTCATAACGTTACGGCTGGACCCATTTGTATGAGGTTTATTATGAAACATGAGGTGAAATATTTATTGGGCAAATGATTTAATGACATGTCACATAAACGCTGACGTATCGATGTATTATGACAATGACAATGTACTGGATGGCTGCATGGTTAGAGCCATTACGTCAATGTGAAATAAGTTATGTGGGTATAAGAAAGTCGGCAAAGATCTTAAATGAAAGTCCAAAAATACTTTTTTCGAATGAGACGTTCTATAAATTTGTAATTATCTAAGAGTTTTTTTTCTCGAATTAAACATATATAAATTATTATATATAATTTATATATACAACAAATATTTATATATAACAACTGTAAAAGAACGTTGGTAACGCAATGGTTCTTGACCGGTGGTTATAAAGTGCAGCGATGAGTTTCACAAAAGGGGAGAACAGGGTGTTTCGACACAAGGTCCTAGGTTCTAGGTTCACCATGCTATATGCAGGATAAATCGTAAAGATATGTAGCCTGTAAAATAATATCTACTTGCGATGATAAAAGCTGTAGCTATAGCTTATTCAGTTACGCTGATAAGGAATCCAAAACGCGCATACAAAACTTGTAATCCGAATTTAAATATTCAAATATTTTATCATTATCTCAAATAATAATAAGAATCGAGCCGCAAAAGTAATTTGACTAAGTACGTCCACATATCATTTAAGAATATTTATTTAATGAACTGACAATTATATGCTGCCGTTTCAGATGCATTCTGACGTTGCGATGAACTGTTATATATAATAAATGGCTGTAAATTTTAATTTCATTTCCGCTACTTGTTTCACCGCTACATAAATGATTTACCTACCTATAGGTATATATATATATATATATATATATATATATATATATATATATATATATATATATATATATATATATATATATATATATATATATATATATATATATATATATATATATATATATATATATATATATATATATATATATATATATATATATATATATATATATATATATATATATATATATATATATATATATATATATATATATATATATATATTCGTCTAGGCAGTAATAAAGGGATATCCTAACTTCCGCTCGGGTGGCAAAGATTATTTACATTTTCTTAACTATAGTAACAATATAAAGCGCAGGGTTGACATCCGTCATTCAACAATGTATCGGAAGGGTGCCAAAGCGGTGCCACTCTCTACCCTCTGCTATCCTACTGTGCGGAATACAGAGGGAAGCTTAAATTAAACCATTTAACCGTATTAATCGTGAATATTTAGGCCTATTTCAGTGTCTTTTTTTAATATCTGTCGTCACTTCTAATTATGCGACGGCTTATAAGTTTTTATTCTTCATGTTTGTTTTTTTTAATTAAGTATGTACTTTTTTCTTTGTACATTCATATATATATATATATATATATATATATATATATATATATATATATATATATATATATATATATATATATATATATATATATATATATATATATATATATCATTCATAATGACTAGCAAAATGCAAAGTGTCTGAGATTTCCTACAGTATCAAAATATACGCTATTAATACGAATGGAATTCAAATGAACTCTCCACATATAGCTACATGTAAGGAAATTACAATTAAGTATATAACTATCTAATAGACATTAGGCCTTTAGTTTAGGTTTAGATTATCGAGTCCTTAAGTATCTAAACTTGAAAATGTATCATGTTTAAATGTTAAATTTAAAAAAAAATAATACAATTGTAATTTTGAATTCGACGTATCCGGTTCTGTCAAAATTGTGTAAGCTTACACATTATACAGACAATTAATATGAATGCAATTGATAAATTATATTTATTTCTTGTACAATTATATATATTTCTTGTTCAATATAAAATTTGTTTAACTTTTTTATTATTTCATATATATTTTTTTTAATATAATCAGCAGCAATCAATCACAAAAGTTTGATAAAATTTGGACATAATTGTATAGTGGAAAGAGTAAAATCAAGTTTCAGTACATTTTATATTAATATAATAATATCTTATCAGCATTTAGCTTATGAAGCTGAAAAATCATTATAATGTCAACGTATTGCCAGTGTGTATGACCAAATATGTGACACCTTAACCAAATATATCATATTATATTTAAATTTAAAAAAATCTATTACGTGTCCAAATTAATAAGTATAAATCGCATTAGATACTTATAAAGGTGCATTCACACGTGCAGACATTAATTTATATACCTTGATAACTAACTGCATACAACTTCGTTGCAATTATATGCAGCCAAGCGCTAACAAGAAACAAACAATAATTAGAATTTAAATTCATTGCCTACACATTCTATGATTTTCCAATACTTTTTACTACGAGCCAATGGTAGGTGCATTTACAGCATCAACGTTCAATTGTTTTATAAATAAATACCCCGCAAAAAATACTACCGATCAATGCAATCGTGCGAAACTCGAAGTGGATGGGAGATACAACTCGGTGGGCAATTTCAAGCCAAATTCCTATTGGATTAAAGTTCTATTTCGTATACGTAAAAATGAGAATAGTCACAGCGATAACCATTTGGAAGGAATTTTAACTTTATTCTTAAAGCAATAGGTTTGAAATTAAAGTATTCAGTTACATCATAGTAAGATTCTATACGATCCGTCCAAACATTTTATACTTTCAAATATTGTCTTATCTATGGTGACGATCTGAAATGCTATCTGATCAAAATGGGATGGCCTTAGATCTTTATTACATGCGCTTCAAAGCGGACAGCTGGATTCCGTATACAGGTGGCGAGTGGCACGTTGATACTATTCGATGACAGGGCGAGTGCCAAATGCCAATTTAAGGAATAAGAAGGCAAAAATCTGTGTACGCTGTGTACGGTTTTTTGGAACGGAGAGCTTAATGACATATCTCTCTAATTTTCGCCCTTATAAATAGTCTTAAAGTTATGAGAATAGATATTATAATAATAATAATAAATACCTACATGGGCTTGCTGTACATATAAAAACTTACATTTAAGTCCACGTGATCGTGATTCATACCAGTCTCAATTGCGCTTTGATTATCCAATCATACTATTAATAATTTTTTTTTTTTAATTTGTAGTAAATCTTGTCCTAACACTATTTTACTACTAGAGGCCTTCGTGGCGCAGTGGCATAGTATTCGACTGTATTTGTGACATAGGGTTCGAAAACGATGGTAGTATTGTTGGACTATTAGTTAAAGCGCGGCGTTGAATCCGACGGAAAGTGGGCCAAGGAATTGGCATTTCCTAACCTTCCTTAACCCTGGGATCTCTCTGTCTATCCTGTTTTATTTGTGGGATACATCGTGATACCAAAAGCGAAAAAAAGTTATCCACAAATTAATTAAAAAATAAATTGTAATATTACATACAAAACTGAATAAGCCAACAATTTCCACATTATACTCTTTAACCAAGACTAGAAACTGTCATTCTGTAACGAATATGACATTTAGAGCTATTGTCTTCCCCATTATATCCTGGATGCTGACATATTTATTGACTACAGTGAAGGCTCCATTAAATCAATTGATTTTGATAAGATTTCTTTTACTGATAAGAATCGTTTAAAGCCTCATGTTATATTTATATATCGATAATATCTAATTTCAGTTACTGTTCTGCGATCTAAAGAAACTTTAAGTTTGGTTTGCTGGATTTATTCACTTCTTGAATTTTATTATATTAGCTATATATAATTAAAACCATACTTATATTAACAGCTATTTAGCGGACATATTTGATGTGCTTGTTCGTACTAATTACTAAATTATTCCGGAATTAAATCCAATCCAAAGGATTTTTAAATTTATATCAATATTAGCTGCTAAATGTTAACGTACTAAATTCATACTATAAATATTATTTAAAGACACTATTAGAACTGATAACTATAATTTTCACCTTAAACTATAATATTATGTTCTACATCAGGAAAGTCCAACCTTTTCTCGGCCAGAGCCGCCTAATTGAAAGTGATTCACGGCTCATTTATAGCATTTGAGAGCCTTTGGTGGTTCGCGGTCCACCGCACTCGTTGGGAACCAGTGCTCTAAATAACAAATCTACTTTGTTACAATACGTCGATGAGTAGATGAGTTTTCTTCGTCTTGTCTATATACTGTAAGAGAAAAAGAGATATCGATTTATATAATAGAAATAAATCCGTCTTCCACATCTCGATCGACTTGAATGAGTAGCGAGTTGTATGCGATCTCATCTGCATGTCGCCAGATATTCATGTCAGTCGGTTGATTTAAATCACATACATACATTATGCATATGCGCATGCATTAGACATACGTGCCATGATGCGTTTGGCATTTTTATTGTTTGCAATTAAAACAGTAAATTATCAATGGTATATTGTTTGCCACTTATATGTAGGTGAAACTTTAATACTTGTACATTTTTACTTATCATCTACTGTATTGCAATCGGTACAGATATAGTGTCACATCACCTAGTAGCTTTCTGCATGATTCGAATAAAAAAAATTGGAATCTCTAAACAAGTACGCCTAGACTTACCGTAGTGTTGATATCTGCCACTTATGATACCAATATTAAAAAAAAAAAACAAATACGAATGGGCTATAGAAAGAGTTCGCATGCTTATTTCACGGATACAAAGACATCGTGTCAGTACAGTAACTAAAAATCAACCCACTGTCAGATCAGAGTCATATACATGTCTACTGCACTATAATGGTGTGAAATAATAAACATACATAAATAATATAATAAATAAATTGAATTCACAACTTCATAAGCCAGGTGTTGCCTTATTATTAAACTTAGAATGTAATCACACGTCAAATGTGTAGGCGAGTATTAATTGACTCACGGTTTACACTATGTGACAGGAAGTTTTTTGTATGTACAGTATTTAATTATAATTATACATAAAAATAAACTAATTTTGCTGTATATCTCATTGTCATCGTATGTTAAGTTGTTAGAATTATCAACAAAAATTATATGATAATACTATGGAAAAAAACGTTTAACCTTTTTTTTATTATTTGTCCATTAAGAACATATGGTGGGTATTTTTTATTACTATTTACAAATAGCCATGTTACGTATACTTTTTATTTGACAAGGCTTAAGAGAGTCCAGTTTTATGTGTTTTATTTTTAATTTATATACAATTTAAATTTAAATATGTTAAATAAATATTAGAGACGATGGCAAGGTGATGGTGATGAATTTATATTGAATTACTTCATCGTAAAACAAGATTTATGGATTGAATCCTTCTGAATGAATATTTTTCAAAGTTAAGAAAATACTTGGATACGTTTCTGTAGTAATGATACAAAATTTTATATATTAATGCTTAGTAAAATGCTTTTTAGCATTAAGCCCGCCTGTTGTGCTTTTTTTATGCAACGCTTTGCAATTTCATTATTTCCCCCCGTACAATCTACAAGACGTCTAGAAATGCCCGATGACAAAATTTTATTACGTACCTACAATTGGTAAAACACTTTAATTAATGAATGCTGTAAGAATTGCAATCTGAAGCCCTGTAGGTATTTTTTTTAATTTCAAGTTTAATCCTGCCTCGGAGGAAATATAACGTAGTGACAAAACACTCCGTTCTACGCTATCCGAGACATAGTGTGCGGACACAATTTCATTTGTTATATTACATCACTCTGGTATTTTTAATTAAATAGAACATTAGTTACTAAATCCATACATAAATACGCCGATATTATTTATTTATACAGTAAAACCTATTTGTTTTGGGACGGAAAATTTCATATTTCCGGCGCGCTACAACTAATTTAGTTATTCTTAATGCAGATACACTGTTGCAAAGTTTATTACAAACACTTTATATACACTTTCAATTTGAATAATATTGAGCTGTTTTACTTAACTTTTAAAAGGCCTTGGTGGTGTTTGTTTCACTTCTCACAATAAGACTTAGATTTTGATGATAAATAAAAATAACATATAAAAAGAAATCAACGAAAACTGTCTATATTATCTTTCCATTTGGATCTAGAACGAATTTCCATATAAAAGATCTAGACCATTTATTTATTATGAACATGTTAAAAGGTAATTATTACATCTATAAAATTCCGATTTCATATCTGAGAAACGTAGATCAATTTCAATGCCACTTAATGACCAAGTGGGCGTTAAGAGAAATACCCAAATAACAAATATTGTTTACAGTTTCGCCATTTTCACTAGACTTACAACATAATTTATACGCTTGCGAATTAAAGTCCTTGTAAAAATGGATTTTTGTTCATTTTATTAATGAATTGAGAAACATAGAATTAACCTCGTTTTGCCCAACCATAAAAGTAAAAAGCGTCCAAAATAACAATATATATATATATATATATATATATATATATATATATATATATATATATATATATATATATATATATATATATATATATATATATATATATATATATATATATATATTTCCATAATTATAATTGGCCGAATTGGAGGCCGTCGCCAGACGTAGCACAGCGTAAGCTGTGACTGACTGACCGTTAAGGTGGTTATTGTGAGTCCCCCTGTGTGTATTGTCCACCTTCGCGGGCTTGATTATATTTAAATTATTTTTTTCCACGCTCTGGTAGATAATGTACCCAATTAAGTTATATGTTCTTATCGAGTTCTGTCGGAATTCTTAATAAAAATGTTTTCGAGTAAAATTTGAAACCACAACAAACACGTTAATTTTGATATTTTACTACGATGCGACGCTGTACTCGCGCACCGAGAGTTTCAGCCGTAGCAATTTATTGATTGTACGTCAAAGAAAAATAGAACTTACGATATTTGCCAATATTTAATTTGCACACGTTTACTACAAACAGTACTAACTTATTACCAAATTATATAAGGTCAACGGGAAGTACCCTCTTGCTTGGCTATGCGGCAAATTTCATACAAATGTGGCATAACGTAGCATTAACTTAGGTTATTTTTTCTTATCTTTAAGGGACCATGGACCGGAATATTAGACATTAATTTTAACTTGATACCTCCACGCGATTTGGAGAAAATAGTCTTGACAGACAGACAGACGGACAGACAGACAGACAGACAGATAGCAACAAAGTAATCATATTCTTTTTTTCCTTTTGAACTACGTGGCTCTGAAAATAGCCACAATTTAATTTATATGCAATGATCCATGGTCTTCAAATTAGCTCGTAACTACTACATCCTTTACGCGCTTTAACCTCCAACTAAATTAGTTGCCAAGTCAAGAAAAATTCTATTCCAATATCCTAGGAACGTTTTAAGCTGGTGTATATATATCAGTAACAAAGTGCTTGACACCGCACCTGGCGTTTTATCATAGACGACAAGTTGATTGCAAGAATTACAACAGAACTCGTTTAGCAATTACAGGATTGATTCACTATTAGCAGACGCCCGTAATTCCTCTGTCAATACGTCTTAAACGTACCACTTGCCTATTTTTTATATTATTAAGTTTCTATAATAATATTTTATAATGTTATTTCAGTGTTTGATAGCACAATAAGATAACTAATAAAAAGCATCCTCAATAAATACTTATTCTTTATAATCCTTGTGACGTTAGTATAAATTAAAAAAGAATATATTATTTTCGGCATGACAAGAGCAAAAAAGCCCCAACTGAGCTTGCCCTAATCACAAATTTAGGCACTGCTCTGAGCTCTATTCCCTACAACACAATGGGTCCGGCAACCGCATGGTCAAATTTTTAAAGAAACTCATTGACTTATAATCCACATCACCTCGCCTACACCACAATAATGTGGAAAATATATATATAGGCAACACTTACTCCTTTTTTCTTTTTTATGCTTCCCCAACATATAGCAGGGTACACATCACATTTTTTTTTTCACTTTATACTTTACATTCGTTTACTTTAACATTAAACGGGGAAACACCGTGCTTTCTCTTACCAGACCAGAAAATTACAATTATTTTAAAAGTAATTATACTTCCGTATGGGTATTATTCAGGAACCGTTCTGCAACCTGCTACCGTACAGCGTGCACAATAAAATTGCACTTCTCGATGACGTTAATCTACATAATAATATAAAGCTGAAAAACTTTATTGGACACGCTTATCTAGAATTGCCTCGAAGAAAAAAAACATATTTCTTATGTCTGGGACAGCCCATCGATTGAAGGAAAACTACAGGCTATATATATTTCATTAAGTTAATTATTTCGATGTAACCGACTGTATCTGTGGTCAGACCACGGGATCTTAAAATGTAATATGTGTCATACAACTGTTAGCTATTTGACTACGGGGGCGACATTGTAGGCAAAAGTTACCTTTTTATAGAATATTATGCTCTTCTTAATGCAACGCAAGTACATTTTGGCTAACAAATTAAAGTTTAACCGTAAACATATAAATATTACCAATTCCCATACATTCTTTGGCCAATTTTATATATAATAAAATAATAATATATTGCTAGGCTGTGTGTCAACACTATCTCAATGTAATTGCTTATCGCCTTAATATTACGAAGTCGATAGTGTAAGAGGTGGAGAGATAAATGGAGCAGATGGGTCCATAGATAAGCTTTATGCAGAGTGATTACAAGTATTTCAAATATCAACATTTAATATTGGCCGAATGTAAGTAATACTGGCGTATTATTTTAATAAAACTTATTAAGAGGACTATTGTCAAACGAAATTTCAGCAGTATATCTACTTGTACATTTGAATCAAGTTGAAGTAAAAAAACATAGTATGAAAAATTTACTTTGCGGCGCAGTGGGACAGCGATTAACTGTTAGCAAGATGGATATGGGTTCGATGGGGAATGGATTATTACAATTTTGAGTTCAGCAACTCAACACACAAAAGAGGCGAAAAGGAGAAAGGGGAGTGTCTCGACACTATATTCTGTCTGCCTACTCTGCTATACAGGGTAAAGCGTGAAGCTGGAAAAAAAACGTAAAAGCCCTGTAACTAAATAATGCTCTTCAGTCGTAATTATTGGATGGTTAAAGTATAAAAAGTTATGATATTTTCGTTACACATAATATATTAATTTATATAATAGATGTTTTTAATAAGATTCAACTTTATTTGTACCTATATATTTGTATTTCTCGACTAGGTAGGTAGGTACTTTATACTGACAGATAAAACAAAAACTTAAATATGTAGGCGTTTTGTAAAATTTATTTTTCATAATGAACCAATGTCAGTTAATGCGGTAAGTTTAAAAGCTACAAGCGCTTTTAGTTAAAAATATCAAAGTTTATTTCTTTAGACCGACGACTAATTTTAAAGGTTATACAGCTGTTATCTTATGATAGAGATCATCTATCATCTGCCACCCCGACCAGAGGTCAATAAAAGATCGAGGTTTGATCCTTGATGCTTAAATATTGACCTCCCGTGAAGTTTAATTTTGAAAAGTGGCGATTTGTTTATATTGCAATAGAGATGATAAAAATTATAGGGAATAAACAAACAAGCGATTCTACCCGGTTTCGAATGCCATTTGTTAGACTATACTAGACTATAATAATACGCGTCGACAACACTAATATAGCACGCATGTACCTACATAATATTAAACATATGAACCTTCATGTTTGTGATATTAAATGTATTAAATAATTATATGTTACTATCTTCTCAACAACTATAGGTAATATAAATCTGTTAATGTAGGGAATATAAAAAAATTTAAGAGGCCGATGTCTTGAAGTATATGTACTATACATATATGTAAAAGAAATGACCTCAACCAAGGTCTCGACGACGATCGGTGCTTGCTGGTGAGGCTTCCGGCGAACTTGGCCAGATCGTCGATCCACCTAGTAGGGAGTTTGTCCACTGATTCCACAGATATTCCCATGTGTAATTCACGTAGGAAAATATCAAGCACTATTCTCTCCATTTTCCGCTCTAACTTTGTTTACATTTACATTTCTTTAGATTTACATACGCAATATCGTAAGGGTGATAAACGAAGGATAAAGTGTATACATATCTATATATTATTCGCCTTTCAAAGAAAAAATGTAAAATAAAAACAATAAGCATCAATTTAAATTCATATTGATTTTCGAAAGTATAATTATTTATACGAAAGTCAAAGTTTTATAAAAGTTAATTTCAGTTGCAGCCACGTCCGTGTTATTAACAGCTGTGTGTTTTACCCATTAAGTATACGTTTTATTCAATTATTTCACACATTATTATAATAATATACCACATTTTGTTTGTTCAAGAAACAGGCGAGAAATCACTTAAAATTATTATCTTCAACGTTACTCGGAACATCGAAACTTGATTATTATTTAACTGCGTGCCAAGTCTCAGTGAGGAAAACGTTTACCGTGTTAATCATTTTATTTATATATTTATATCAATATACAAAAAAAAATTAAACAATATTGCCTATATAGGTACGACACAATCGTACACATTTTCCACGTCTCTAGCTGAACTCTAGAATTAAAAGAATATGGTTTATTTGAGAGAAGCTCTACATGAATTTATTAATATAATACAAAAGAAAAAATTTGCTTTTACACGCACATCTTCCGAACTCTTTTTTATCTTTTTGTAAACGCACATTTACGGATCCGTTTATTTTGACAGATTTTTAATAATTTTTTTTTTATTGAATAGATGTTAGGCCCGAGAAACACATAGAGTGTAATTGATCTTGAAGACTAGAATACCTGATGTATTCCCATAAAAAACTATCAAAGAAATAGAGCTTTGAAGCAAAAAATCAGGGTTATGAGCATTTTCTGATGATATACATAAATCTAAGGTCTGGAACATCTGATGTGAAACTCCAAGAAGTTAGATGCTAAATGCAAACGAAGTTGCAGTCACCAAATAGTTTACTATATGGGCCCTCCTAAGTCTGAGTGGTAGCTTCTATCAAGAGTAACGTTTGTCTTCACCACTCAATAGTGAACAGTACCAACTCTGCACACCAGCGACATGACGACAGGTATTAAATTAGGTAAGTACTATATACCTGGAAGTAATAGGCCATCGTAGCGTCATAGCTACGTCACTGACTGTAAGCGCGATGGTAGTGCGTTCAATTCGCTCGGAGGAACGTAATATTTATTTTTTCCGGTCTGGCTAGAGAAAACGCGGCGTTGAGTTCCGCCACTTAATTAGCAAATACACAATTTATTCAATAAGCATCTTGTTATATATACAAATGTTCATACTGGCCGTTGTACCAATGAGCCGAAGCTCCAATTACTGTGACCGAAGGTCTAAACAGGGCAGCTATATACGGAAGCTCATAGTACCTATTATTGGTGAGCATCGATAAAATTAAACCGTTGATTTGTAAACAATTCCAGGCCAAATGAAGATTTCCTTAGTCATGGTGGAAGTGGATTTAGTTTCTTGACACAATATCTCAAAAAAAAAAGGAATCCAATAAATATGAAGTTAAAGTTGAGTTTATATATATATAACATTTTGATCAATTTTCTCCCCGACTCAGTTTTATGTCCATCTTTCTAAGAAGCACGAGTTGATAATCAGGAATGTTATAATCGCGCTTTCAACAAATTACGACACCGACTACAGAATTCCAAAGACGCTAAGACAAGCCAAGTGTCGTGAGAAAAAATCTACAGTTCTAATGTTAGTAGTAGTTAGTAAAATAACTTAAGAAATGAATTGATAGCATTATAAAAGAAAATAGTACCTGGTTAACTCATTTTGACTGCTTTTTGTGATTTTAATACATTATCTAACCATTTTCAGCATTTTCACACATAGATAGAAAATGATCATATTTTGTATGTAGACTTCTCCTAGGTATATCAAATCGATACATATAAAGAATACATATATAGATACATATATAGATACATATAAAGAATGTCAATAATTGTGATTTTCCGTTAGAGTTGTAAATGTTATTAAAAGAAACCGCTACCATGCCGGTAGAAGCTTTATTAAAAAGTTGTGCACTGAAATAGACTAGGTATGATCTATAAGTATATAATATATTTTTTTTAAATGAATGTCCTTGTTTGTTAAACAAGAAAGATTGTATGAGCGGAGTGTCTATTGAGAATTTACTAGTTGACAAAAAATATATGATTTGCTAATGAAAACTGAATGACGAGACGAATGAAAATTACTGGAAATGCCATTATATTGTTAATGTTACTTGAGGTTTTCACTAAAGTTTCGTTAACATTAATTTAGTTTATATTTTATCTACATAGTGGTCTGTATTTACTTAACTCACTATAAGGTATATAGATATTTTCATCACATTTATCGTACAATTCACTGTAAAAAATTAATAACATCACCACAGTCTCTGCATCGCAAACAAAAATCCATAAAAACAAAACACAAAAAATGCGTAATACTACGCATATAACCCGTTAGATATATAGAAATAACTGCTTTCGAGTAAGAACAACAATTGATTCTATTAAAGATTAACGCCAGCAAAAAGCTTATCATTAGTTTTAATTACGTGATCAAACGGTCAGACTGTCGGGAAAGCATTCGTGATGTTACTACAAGTACTTTACACTTCTCGTTTCTATCGCACATCACTTATCGTACTCGCAAATACACCAATCGAGCGTGAACAGATCGAAATTGTACAGATAGTTATTAAAGAAGTTATTTTAGTTTAAAGTATTAAAATTGAATATATATCTTTAAACAGTACAGTAATATGATTACAATATTCTAAAAGACGAATAGGTACGATATGTAAGATGGCAGTTGGAATTTAAAAATTTAAATTTGCTTTTTTAAAATCTTAAATAAACTGAAGGAAAACTATCAAAATAAATTATAATCTAGATCCACTCTAAGACTAAGAACTGCCATAATTAACTAATCGACGTAAATAGTACATTAATGCGCAACAACAGACAACATTCAAATCATTTTATGCCTAATAATGAACTTTTGTCTGGTCGTCGAACCGTTGAAATGATGTATATACATAGGTACGTTAAAGAAGAAATATAACTAGTACACGTAGGTAGAGTTTTAGTGTTAAGCTCTCCGTTACCCACAGTTGCGGAAAGTCAACGTCGCGTTTTTTTTGTTACCAATGCGATAAAGAAAAATAATTATTTTCATTAATAATGGCGTTTGCAGTAAGTCCTTGTCCTACTGCACCATGATAGCCTTTTTTATTATCCTATAAAGTACTACGATATACAAAAATACTTAAAGAAAACATATAAAAAATTTGATCGCATCGGGATTAGAACCCGCGCCTCATGGACGCTTCCAATACGTGCAAATCCTGCAAAATCGTTTATATGTGTTACAATTTTTTTTCTTTTCTGTCGAACAATAAATATTTTTAATATAATATAAATGTATTATTAATTATTATAGTTACATATTTAATAATACGTACTATGAAATATATTACATTACGGATTGAATAATATAAGAAATAAATAGTCTTATAAAATATAAACGTTTTAATTTATAATATCAGTGCAGAATTTATAATATGAGCGTAAACCAATCGCTTTGAGCTGTAATATTCTTATAAATATTTATTTAAACAAAAATAGTTACATAATTAAATAATTAAAGTAAATTACGATATAAATTTTTTGAAAAGCAGTTTTCCAAAAATATTCACTTGCCTTGACTTAAATACGAAATTTCGTAAAGAACCTACATCCCACAGAACCAGAACAAGTTTCAATACATTCTACAAGATTTTTTAAGTGTGTGTAAAGTGACGTCAAAAGGACAACACTATTTTTGGAAAAAATGAATGTAAAATATGATAATATCTAAGTTACTCAATTAATTAAGAATTTAAAAAAATATAACTTTTCCTATAAATCGTAATAAAACACGTCAAGAATTAGCCAAATAAGATTCAATTGACGGCATATAAATTTCTAATGACACATTGTTTATACAGGTGGTGACATATTTTCTATCATTAATCATATCAATTCAACACGTCAAGCCGTCTCGAACAGAATTAATACACCCTATATAAAGGCTATTGTGAGTCCTAGAGATCTGCATACAGCGTTAGAACAAACCAACTTAGGAGATAAAGACCGCAAACAGATGAACTACTGCACGTTCTGTCGTAAATCTGAGCCATTGAAACGACTATCATCGAGAGGAATTACCGGACCAGTTGCATAGAGCCACGAAATATTGGCAACAGAAGAGCGTGCCTAAGACGATCAGGGGCCAAGGTATTCTGGTATGCATAATATAGTAGGTGCACGTAGTAAAGATTATTCACGAGGCGTCACAATATTTTAAGCGGTTACTTTAAACTGACCCCAGATAATATTGGTGTCGGCTTTAATATACGGTTAAACGAATGTGGAAAAATAAGCACTTGACGTCAACCTTTCATAATACAAATGCCAGGTAATGCTATATTGTAATTGAGCATCTTAACGAGATTACGCAAAATTACGCTTAAAGTTGATTTTATTATTTTATTTTGTAAAACGTATCGTACCTATATTTAAATTTCAATAACGCACAACAATATCACTTTAGGCTAAACACATAAAAATAATATTAATAAAGTGCATATACAACAATAACAAAATGGATACCATTTTTAAAGAAAATTTATAATTTAATTGATGTTTCGCAAAATCATATAGGTATATCTTAAGGCTAAGTGCCTATTTATTGTAAATAACTGTCGAAACATAATACGTATAAACTTTGCATTGTAAAGTCGTTCTCAATTTAATGTGCAATAAAAAAAAGTTCACAATCTCTCCTCTCGCGAAACATTCTCATTGTCAAAGTCATGTAACATTAAATATTAAGTTTATGTATCCAACATAACTTTACTCAATTGATACCTGTACGAAGTAAATCTGAAAAAGCACAACGAAAAACACACGTGAACAAAAAAACAAGTTATACAATGTTAGTAGTTAAAAGTGATTATTTAAACAAACCACTTACCTTTCAGCAGTGTTCTATCTTCTATTTTCAATTCACATGTTTGTTTTCAAAAAGATTGGCCAATCTTATTCTATGTGTCGAGTTTAGTCGAAGAAAGTTGTTAAAGCCGCCTTTCCACGCGAGAAAACTTGTAGGTGGATCATTGAGCAATTACACCGGGTTTACGATTGCAATATTCGAGCTGGACGGGGCGAAAGTAATTATAGGGGCAGGCTGAACAGCTTTGGCATCGACGTACTTAAAAAACTATTAAACGACCGCTTCGAGAATACCTCCGAGGGACGTCCCGAAACGGTCGATTTATATCGATGTAGTCAAACACTATCGGACACACCTCTTTGAATCATTGAAATTACAAAAGCTAAGACCATACAAGTAATGGGACGTTTAAAAATTTATTTCAATAGGGAATACGTCCTGTATGGTCCGCTTGGTGGCGTTCGAAACTGAAATACACCAAAATCCCAGCGAATACGATCACATGGCTTTAGGCCTTTAAGACATATGATGTACATCGATGAAATAATGAGGTACCGCAATTTGGGCCCATCGACCGCCACCCCTAAACACAGATACTTTTTACTGTGCCCTAATCGAAGCTTCGACATTTGTGGCTATAAAATCTGTATAAACTAGTAAGTATAATATCAATATATGGAATATATCATTTAAAGTATGCAAAACTTTGATTAGAGGCACTGGACGGCATACAGGAAACATGTTCCCAAGGATCCGATGGTGGTTGTAAAGGTAAGGTGACTTAAAACTAATCTCAATACAAAATCTGATCAAATTTTTTAACAATTTTATTATTTTTTATAATTTCTTTAATGTCTCCTCCATTTTGTCTACGACATTGTACAAACGCATAATATAAATTATTCGAAACGATAAAATAGGTCATTACTAAAAATAGAGTAGATTAAATCTTTCAAAAAATATTTAAATAAAAAAAATTGTACAACATTGTATCTAGTATTAAAATTACTCTTGCTTATTCTGTTACTTTATTGTACATATTTACAAAAAATGTATTTTACAGTAACAATGATCTAGCGTCTTTAGGTATTATTTCTATCACATTGCCTTTAAAAGTCACTTCTGGGGTATAAGATTTAACAAGACAATCCTCAAAAGCGACTCCTCGTATATCTTTACTAAGTTAGTTGTGGACGAATATTAAATTTAATACAAGTTGGTCCTCACAACCACTAAGTCTAAAACTCACAAATATTATGCCCAGTGATTATTTACTAACAATTATCGATAACAAAATATGTGTAAAAACGATTTCCTATGACAATTCTAACTACAGAAGAAAAAAATTCTAAAAAATTTGCTCCTTTAGTTGTTCCAAATTGTCATATATTTTAACCAGTTCAATAATTTTTAATATATATAATTACAAAATATGTTGTGGTTTATAATTTAAAATGTAAAAAAGCCAAACTGGCTAAACACATAAAGGCGTGAACCATACCTATTTAATGTTAGACATTGTAAAAAGCATACCGACTCACGCTACATACGAGCAAGTAGACATGAGCATCAGACAACCTTTAAACGAGAATTGAATTATTGCACGTCGCACATTTATCAGAGGCCGATGAATAATCGACTCAAAATGCAATAAAAGTCCGTTGAAAACTTAATTTCATATTTAAACATAAACTGCTGTATTTTTTTTTTGTGCATCATGACCGGAATTTTAAGTCACTAAAGCATTTATTACTTTAATAATCACACAAACGCTATGAATTAAGTTTATGAAACTAAATATTAACGTTATTTATAGCCGACATCAACTCTCGTTTAAAATTTTGTCAGTATAATAAAATTTTCATATACAATATTATGCATTTTATAAATATATAATTTGTAATGTAATTCATCAAACCTTTCAACTGTTTTTGCTAAATAATGGACTGAGTTAGGTTTTGAGTATTATATTTGACCATTCAGACTAGTGATTTAACCAAACTTAAGTACAGATAAAGAAACGGTTGCCGAACAAAAATCAAACTGAGATTTCTTTAAGCCTATTTACTAATGTTTTAATTAAAAATGTTTCTGAAATCAATTTCTATTATAGGCTGCAAAATAATACTGGTTCGGACACAACTTTTAAGTACATACTTTTCCCTTACCAATATGTAAGGCACTAAGAAGACACTGGTCCACAGTCATTTCATTTACGCCTTTCTATGTTAGGATACATTAATTACTTAACATCTACATTATTAATTTATTATTATGTTTAACGTCAAATCTCTTAACAAATACGCTCTAGTACTTTCGAGGAATATTGTAATATTGTAAAAGTCTCAAAAATACTCGTCGCGATCATCAGAATCGATCGACTCTTCATTTTATATTAAATAAGTTTAATTTTTAACAACACGAGATATAGCACCAAGAATTTCATAATAATTCACTAATGAAGCGTCAGCCGATACTTTGACAGTTTAAGAGAGATCCATTCAAAAAAACACACATCATGCCTTAAAACTAGTATACGTTACGTTTGATGGATCACAAACACTGTTATGGACACTAAAGCGCAAACTGGGAATGTTACGTTACTTTAATACAGGTATCAATATTCACAGGACTGTGTCCTGAGCGGACGTTGCTAATATTAACTTAAAATATTATAAAAAAATATATTAAGTTTTAAAATTAAATATAAAATCAGAACAATTTTAATGAAGAGATCACCTAATATACATTAAACCATTGCAACAGCACCAGATAACTTAATGACAGTTATGCTCTGCCAATCTGCCAATATTTAACTTAATTAGAGTGGACTATGATTTGGGTGAGATGAGGATGAAAGTGCAAATGAACCTAAATCCTAATCGATGCGTCGAATCAACCTCTTGTACTTACAACTATAGAGACGATGGCACTTTATTAATGGCCTGAGAATTAACCGAGTAAAATGCATTAGAATAAAATCTTATAGTAATAACGCGAAATTATAAACAAAATTTACATAGCGAATGTAAAATGTTACCTTAAGCCTCGCGTCTCTTTTGATTTGGTAAATCGAGTCACGTTCATGTATACGTACGAGTATTACAGTATGTGTTTGTTTCACTGGCAGTCCTCGACTACTGTGTATTGTTCCTTTCTGATGTCGACAGTTTATGATGCTCTTATTATAATGACTCACAGATGTCTTCCAGCGTTTTCGAGGATTCGAGTTGGAGATAAAATACGCGTTCACTAATAGTTAATATAATTTATGCAAAACGACAGCAACCCGAACATTGTTTACTCGTAATAGACGAGACGTGCAATAGCTAAACCAAGAATGGATGAAACACTTTGCTAAATATTATCCTTACATTTACTAAGAACTCGAAAGTTCTTTTATACAAGAGGTTTTTTTTTGTTAACATTTCTTAACAAAATAAATGGCATACAAATTAAATTGATCTTTAAAAAATAACTCGCAAACAACCACTATAAATTATATAAGCTTGATGCGACCCCATCCACTGTCATTAAGCAAAAATGTTTTCGACGAGGACCATGACTTTTTAAAGTGGGCAGCGCCGTACCGTTATTGCAAAATACAGATCGGATATCGGTACTACAGAGGGGCGATCCGAATTAAGCCATAATTTAAAAAGGATATCAATTTCGAAAGATTCTATACACACAAAGTGGTAGGAAACGCGTTTTATAGCTCGCGCCACCTACATGTTGATGTCATCCTCACAACAACAGTTAGCCGATGTATGAATATCCAGCAGAAAGTTTCCGTATAAAAAATGTTGACGTTTTATATTGCACAACGTATCGTATGAATTTTCTTAGCACATACAAAACTATTATCATATTTTATAAATAATTTATTCACAACGCAAATTTGTTTCAGCTCTTGTTTACTCTAACAAAACGAAAACATCAAAAAACATTATCTAAAAGAACAGTATTGCAATTTTTAAGTAAGTGCGTGGGCGGCGTTTGCGCTGCCGTAGGCGGACGGAAGTGAGAGCCCAAGATTGAATCTCGCGTCTTTGTCTAACAATATGAAATTGCCACTTGCTGAAGCGGAATAGACAAGACAATCTCCACAATGTCACAGATCAACAAAACGAGATACAACACTGCCAAGGCTTTTAAGTAAGTTTATGACCACTTTCGATTCAGAATGACGCAACTGAAGATTGGTATTCTCTAGTGGATTTCTACACAAGAACTCATTGAGAAAATATGATGATGCTGAAGCAAAACATGTTGCAAATTTATAGATTTATGTCACGCTATGACGAGATTGGCGCATAAATAGAAATCTCAAATTAAACTTATTTAAAACTCATTCTTAGAATTGAATGGGTTGAATATTAGCATTTTTTTATTATACCTACGTGTAAAATGACTAACTAATGTTTACATAATTAGCTAACTTGTTTTAGTATGGGATCCAACCATAGCACACTAAACCAGTGAATGAATAGGAAGACATTTCAAAAATCAAAATACAGGATAATTGACAGTGCGATTTTCGGAGATTTTGAATAAAATCAAATTTAAAAAAATTAAAAATTATTAAAATGTATATGAGAATATTTTAAGGAAATGAGATAAATATTTTTGTACTACACTTTATGACTTGAACTAACTATAAATCAGTTGAGTGCAAGGTGCGCGTGCGCATTTATAACAAACTGCCTCAAGATTTATGCTGACTTACTATTTAAGCACGTAATGTTCCCGATCAGCAGCATCGCCAATATATTACTTATACTCTAGTCCTTTTAGCATCACAAGTTTTACGCGAAATAATCAAGTGTTATTCTGGTGGTAAATATATTTTCTATTTTCTATTTATTTTTAATGTAATATGGCCACTGTAACTGTGTAATCTTATCATAATTTGTATTTCATTTCAAGATTCATAGCATTTCAAGATAAATAGGCCAAATATGTAAGGCAAATTATAGTTGTTTATAGATAGAAAAGGTATTAGCTGATCGGCGCCAGCGTTTCGGAAGGACGCTGCCCACGCGTGACGCAAAGCAAAAGCTATTATATCACCGCCTGTAGGTGGCCATATAAGGTCAATTGTTCAAAATACAAACAAGTTATCCAATGACCCATTTTATTCATTTATCATATATTGACATCTTTATTACATGTTAACTGATCTAGAACAAAATAAGCATTTACTAAATATTCGGTTTGTTACTATAGGTATATTAGCTAATAAACTACTAAAGTTGTGTAAACGATTGAACAAATTGAAATTTTTAAGGTCGCTAGGATAGTTCCCACGAAGTGTGGCGGAACCAATTCACGGCACGTTCCGAGGATTACCATTTGAAAGCGTTTTGTTTGTAAGCTCTAGTAACGATCAATAGAAAAGTATGATGGATGGATGGTTACGATTTGTTTTCAGAACAAAATAGCCTCGAGTTAGCGATGTACGTCTGTAGAATATATTAGATATCTAGCATCTACATGGGCTATACCATTGTATGGAATGGAATATATATATAAATATATATGTGAAATAAATAGGTCTCCGCGACCTTTATTCACAAAGCTATTCGTAAGCCAAACCTAACAGAAAGTAATTATCTTGAGATAGCCTGCAAGGTATACAGTGCTGAAACGTCTTAACTAAAGCTATAGTTTTAGACGCAGTGTCTTGTTCCCATAGCTGTCACGCAGGCTCTACCTATCGGCGCATCTACACCGCTAGTGGACAATCATCCTAACAAAGCGCGCCGGCTACAATCATTTCCCACGAGATAACGGTCGAGCTGTACCGACAAACTTGAATGTAACGATAACTTGAAACTTACGACGTCCAATACATGCTAGCTAAGAAAAATGAAGACGTTTTCAAAGAAACAAGCAATGGAATACAACGTGTGCACAGTTTTGCCGGTACTGTGCTCAGCAAGCTAGACGTGGAGATAACAAAAGGATGACCCAGAGATAACTTGTATATTCACCCGATGACAGGAAAACATTGTTTGCGTATTCGAAACAACGGCTTTAAAATCCACCGTCATGGTGTTTCAGGTCCAATAGAATTGAATATACACACCAAACATAACCTTATAATTTATTATAAAAACATTTGTTAAAATATAATTTTTTTTTAATATTATTTATGCAAATGAAATTTTGATTAGTTGCGCTGTAATACAATATCTATGAAGACGGCGCGGTGACGAGGCACGCACGGTTTACGCTATTCCCGGCGGGCCTAATTTTAACCATCTGCGTCTCCCAGTCTAGTTTTAGGAAGTGGGCCGATGCCGTTTCGCCGAATCAATCCAACTGAAGCCATACAAACAACTGACACATCAGTATTAATCTATGCAAAGCGTTTAACGTAATTGGATTTATATGAAGCAAGAATAAAGCAATGATCAACTGTCAATCATTAGATCTATCACAGATGTTTGTAAATAGGTTGGATCGGCTACATAATTGTGGGTCCAATTATCGAATGACACAGACTTCAACCTCCGGACGATCCCGGGCTATCTATAATGGATGAGCACGTCCAATGTCGATCCAGTAAACGAGATCGCATAAATGCAAACGAAAATACTAGGTCTGCTATGACAATTTATACAATAATTCATTAATGCTATCTCCACTCTGTTAAGAATTAGAAGGCATTGGGGAATCTAGGCGCGTTCGAGAAACAGCGAATAAATTTCAATTAGAGCAATCAGGACGCTCAGTCGCGGAAGTTTCTGGATCCGATGGGCACGGGATAGTGTAGCTGCACCTTGCATACAAAACGTCAAGCCTAGCGCATACAAAGGAGGACCTCCGCCGCAAATCATTACAATTGCGGTAAAGGAGATGTGAGCAGAATTGTGTTAGATAGACGCAAGATAATGATGTTAGGATTTCGGATTACTCAACTGAGACTTGTGCTGACGTGTTTAATAAGTTAGAAAGTACTTACAAAAGGTACTATATAAGAATGCTGGATAAGTAGTTCAAAACTAATCTGAATTATAATGGTTAAACGCTGTTAAATTAGATATTCTTAACAGTACTAAAATAAAACATAATCCCGATTTGCTGAACGAGCTCATGACAATTTGTAACGAGAGACATGAACCACTGACGTAACGTCTGTAACGAAGTCCCTAAACAATGATATAAGCGATCGCATCAACTGCCGCGAAATATCTCAAGCTGACAAGCTGACCCAAGAAGCTAACTTTACATTCGCCGACGTAACGAGGGACGCCGGCTCGCCCATTGTATTTGTGCCTACACAATTTATTTATTCGACGAACATTACGAAGACACAAAATCTGGTACATAAATACATGTGAAAGCACATATCAAGTATCGGAATGCAAACAGCGGTGCTCGTGTCTGAATTATGCAACAGAAACGCGGGCAGGTCTACCGTAATAGTGGACGAGTGCAACGAGTGGACGAAAGCTCCTAAAATAATACCAAACGCGATCCGAAATACACCGATGCGGAATCGCTCATGAAACGTTCTTCTAGTGACCTATATATGGACTTGATATGCGATGTACAAATGTAAAAAAAAATGATAGATCAAAATGCTGGCTTCTATCTACTGTTCCCAGAAATTGTAGAGAGTTTATAAGTATAAAAAATTATTTACTTTAAATAAAATAGATAAATAAAATTTTATTACAGTTATATTTATTAAAAAACATTGTGTACTATTAATTGAATTTAAATGTAAAGGTAAATATCAAGCCTACGTAAGCTCTTATAAAGTATGTCGTGTTTATTTTAGTCACAAATAGTCTTTTTATATCTTTCCACAATGATTAATTCCCGGTACCATTTCCAAGATGACAGCGCAAGTCGTGCATAAGAAAAATCCAAACTGTTCAAAATCTCTTAATTTGTCCAGCAAATAACGACATTGCGAGATCGATCAAATGATTATTATCCTTATATAATAGTTGTCGAGAGTGTATTTCGTCGAGGAGACCAGCAGAGTCGATAATTACAGGATACACCGGTATTTAAAGTGAATATTTTTGCAAAGATCAAAGAATTTTAAAGAATGATCTACGTCGTTTCATTAATAAGTGGAAATAACTCATTGATGTAAAGATGTTTTTTATAAGATTCTATATAAACAAATTAATTGACTCAATTTATTTGTAACATAATTAAATTGGATAATATATTTTAATATATTAAAGCTTTGCACGTAATCAGTAAGACTAATCGATAGATAAAATAAATGAGAGGGAGATGTATTAAAAACAAATGTTAAAACAATAATACAAATGAAATTCAAAATCAAGATACAAGCGCGATAAAGAAACAAAAACTAGAACAATAGCTTTAGAGAGGCGCTCATTAAAGGAACAGTATGGAGACCGATGATATTGTAGCTAATCCTTAAGCCACACGCGGCGAAGATTACAACGCACCTATTAGTCAAATTAGCTTTATTGTTAAATCCCGCCAGACTTGAGCAATCGGCTTATACACCAACAATTATGCCATACAATGAGATGAGTCAACAAAAATTGCCCGGGCGTTTATCAAAACAATGGTATTGATAAGTTAATATAGGGAGGCGCGAGACGCATAACGAGCTGTGTCTAGAATAGAGCGCGTGTCGCACAGAATACGTTATGACTCAGCGACGCGACGCGAGCTTGAAATGTAATAAAAAAGTAAAAATGCCCAAGCGGCAACAAAACAAACATTTCATTTTTTAATTATATACGTGCCTTGAAGTATAACGTTACTATCTGTAGTATGCGAACACTACACTGAAAGTGAAACGTGAATATGTTACGAAACGGCAAACATTTTGGAGATTAGGCGATCTGTAGCGAGGGCAGTGACCGAATTCCGCATTTATACCGCTAATTCATGCAAGAGCATCCTATGTGGCCGAGCTACAGGCGCAGACTCTATCATTTATATTCACGCCATATCGCGACCAAGCTTTAGAATATTTAAACTATCAAAATTATGCAAACAACGTCAAGTTTATGACTGGAGAAAAGGCTCTATCAAAAATAATAAAATCACATACAAGCACAGGTACAATGACTCTTTTAATTTACATATATGCGACAAAAACTAAGATATAGAGCGGGGTATTAATTAAAATAATTAATGCATTCAATTTCTGTTAAAACCTCTGATACACTTGTCATTTTTCAAAGCTAATCTCCCAGAATCGTAATTACCTCGTGAATATATTGTGCGGGTCAAACTTTGAACAAGTGAACAATGAGCATTCATGTTGCTCCGGACATGTTATTCCCGCACGTCAAGTGTACTAACCGATGAAAGATTTTTATCATCGCTTGAATCGAGAAAGGCGGCGTAATCGATTTCAACATATCAAAGCTGACATGTAATATTTTATGAAGACTTAGAGCCAGACATTAGTAGTATCAAGGCTGAATTGTTAGCTTTGTTACAAGTAGAAAAGCTACCTGTAACAACTAAAAACGAAAAACTTCAATTCAATGAACAAAAACATTTGATATAAAATGACGATAGAAACGTTATGATTTACACTTGTGTAGTTTTGAATGAGTTAAACATTTTATAGATACACAAAAAGAAAAGTTAATTTTATTTTCAGGTGGAGAGAGAATTTAAATTTACTTTGACAAAGCATTAGGTAATTTATGTAAACTAGAAATAATTTTCAATTTAATTTTATAATCCGGCTCACATACAGCCCGGAGTTCCAAAGCTTTTCTGAATCTTACTTGTTTAAACATCTGCCAGTAGCTGTTTTACTTTTATCTTTTATATAAAAATCAATATAAAGTATACCCATTATATTTATTACTACAAATGTTGTCATACTAAAACATTGTCAACTGTCACAATGGTATAACACGTATACATTATATATACGGTTTTGTACCAAAATGATAGAATATTTTTGAAAACATATTGTAAACCAACTGTTAATTTGATTTGAGTGAGTGGTAGAGGTAGATACTCAATTATTAGTGAAGCACACTTACACCGTCTCGATTACTATGGTTAAAGTAAAATGAAAGACCAATTCATTGATAATAACGAACCAATAGTTCCACACGAAACGACTCCCAATCCGAACCATCATTCGGAAATCTACAACCGGTTTCTGACGTTAATTATGAACCGATTTTAAATATGATTACTCGCTACCGATCGCTTTCGACACCACTGATGATAGACATCGACTCCATTCATAGATTTGGACGAATGATTTATTAAATATCGCAGACAAATTGATTTTTGGTGAAACGGTATAATAAAGAAGAAGAACACAAAATAAATTGGTATTAAAGACGAGCGTTCAATGGTATACATTTAATGAGTAGTAACACAAGAAGTGAGAAATTTAAATGCTTCATGTTGCATTATTATGTCATTCAATCTTATTTACCTGTCAATTTCGATTATTAATAATTTATGTGCAACACTCGAAAGTTCGTTGTGCAATATTCAAGTCGAATCCTCCAAAACGATGTTACCTTAAGAGCTATATACAATTTAAAGACTACTGTACTGTATCGCGTTATTTTTACAAACTTAACTAGAACGTGACTATTTCCATTAATCGATTAAATATCGATGCCAATTAAATGTAAGTTGTAGTTCTGAACTACCGTTGTGGGTGATGAGACATATGGGGATGAGAAAGATGAGCGTGAGAGTATGGTTGTCCTAACGAGCTGAGTGGGAGTGGGGACGGGCACGGAGGGTGCTGGTGGTACTGTTGCAAGGGCGACGGAGCAAGCCCAGGGTGGTGCTCTATCGGATACTGCGCTGAACCGGCGTACGCCAGTTGCCTCACCTTCATATCGTCGTCTACTACGTTATACGTGAGCTCGGTTTCCTCGAAGCCGGTGGCGGCCATCCTCTGCTCGCTCGTAGTGGGCGGATCCGGTGAATTGAGACACGTCTGGATGAGTCTTTTCCCCGAATCCGAAGTGATCATTGGTTGAAGCTTTCTCGTGGCAAATGTGTACACGTGTCCAGTTTCAGAAGCAACTAGTAGCATGACTTGTGTTCCCGTCAATGTCGATAACTCGTAAGCCTATAAAAAAAATATAATACATTACATTACTATTACTTTGGGTAGTCCGAAATAATATATAAAACAATTAACTGTATCGTTTGTAACATTTTGTTTGAAGAAAACATAATAATCATAGTTCTTGAGAGCATTTGTACGTAACAGGTTCCATTTGAAAACATTTACATAGCCTTAGACTGGTTAACATTTAAAATGACACATTGTCGTTAATTTAGATTCAGGATCATTATCGCAACAACTTGCTCTAAGATACAAGCTTTGGCATATTTAAAATCGAGATGAGATTTTCAAAACGTAGGTGTATTATATCTTAACCGCTATATTTTGGTAGCTTTTATCATTTTTACTCATATACATATATAACGTATATACATACATGTGTGTTTGAAAACAGACGTCACTAGCTTAGATTCGATTCGATTAACAAATTCATTCGGATTATCGAAAACAACGTTTCCAACCTTTCACCTCTCCCACGCTCGTGCAAAGTAAACCTACATACATTTTCGGGAGCTCACACAGCTCTGTTTATATTTACTTCGGGAATTATCACGCCTACTAGCGTCATCTACTCGGCTTGGAACAATTTACATATAACCAGGCTGATTTCGACTTTAAAAGTTACAAAATAAAGAAATTTGTTTTTTAAATTCTCGAAGATTGACAGAACGGAGTCAGATATATCGGTGGCGCCTAAATTAGTGTTAAGCAGAAAGTAAACCTTGACGTATTACGAATATGGATTTATTCTTTATTGTACTTTTAACATAAATTGACATGCTTATTTTGTTTTTAAAATTTGGTTAAGTTGTAATTATTTACACGGTTATTAAAAAATTAAATTGTCAGATTAAAGAATACAGTTAATACAAATTTATGTTCATATATAAATGTACCTACACATATATATGAACATAAATTTGTAAGTCTTTATTTATTAATGATTTATCATGTAAAATGTCTACTTTTAAATATGATTTTGCTGTTACCGATCCTACCCTGACCATAAATAACGTTATCTTTGAAATGTTGTTAATATGTAATAAATTTTTGAACATGATCGCATTTAAAGTTGTTTTGTACGTTTTTAACTATATAAGGAGAAATTACTATTTCATAAATGGTTTACATGAATTTAAAATGCAAAACGACATATTCAAAGCATTGAGTCAACTTGGTACAGATACGAATACGACAGATACGTCGACTGTCGACTTCAACATGCTATGATTTTGAGTTTGATTCAAAGTCGGGTGAATGCTAACATTTTAAATATTATCATTCTATTATAGGCATTTTACATATTCATTGTAGGTATTCCGCTGACGAAATAATTTTATTTTATTTTTAGTATTTGTTACAGCGGCAACGGAAATATATATTTTGTGAAAATTTCAGATTTCTAGCTTCCACGGTTTATGAAATACAGCCTGGTGTCAGACAGACAGACCGCAGAGGTATAGGGCCCCCTGTTTATCTTTTGGTTACGGAACCTTAAAAAACAAAGTGAATTGGCTCTGGTTCACATATCCTCACTTACCCCTGAATGATTCAGGACTTCGGAGACGTTGATAAATTCGAAGTAAACACATAGAGATATTCGTAAACAAGTGCAGAATATGATTAGTAAACTGAATCACAATAATTTGTTATTATTATAACTACTGTTTAATGGAACAGGTAAAACCGATCGCAATCACGGCAGCTCATTTCCTGTTTAGATACGCCTTGCAAAATGTGTGCATTATATATACATAGAGCGTGCATAAAAATTGAGCCAATTATCAACTGGCAACTGTAGACGTTTAAGATTTACATATTGATGATGTAAATAAGATGATTATGAACGAAAGATGCAATCGTGGCGCAGTAGGAAAACGTCAGACTGTAAACGATGGTTGCGGGTTCGATTCGCTTCTTGGGGGAATGTGTATATTTAAATGATTTATATTTCCCCGCTTTGGTATACAAAGCGGGGAATAAGACCAGTCCCTAAACACGCAATATCTTAAAAATTGGTAAATACTAAATAGGCATAGAGTTCCCGAAGGCGGAGTGTCATAAAGCTAGGGTCCCTCGGCCTACACTAGCAAAAGTAAAGTTTATACTAAATATTTATTTGTTAACTATGTAATTTTTAAGAAATTCCATGTTTTCTTTTTGTTCCACACAATTGATTCAAAAAGTAAAGTCTTTAAAATACTGTGAATATGATTTGTCAAATAGAAGCAATGTTACTAAAAGACGACAACTAATATAATATACCCATGTAATTTCATAAACCCTCATTATACGTAGGTAAAAGTTAAGTAAGTAGGTTAATAAGATATCTAGGCTCAATAATATCAAAGCCTCATGGGAATTCAACTAATAGAAACCGCATACAACCAGTAAAATGGTACCACGTTATCAGTATCATCATCAGCTCACAATACATTTCGATCGCGTTTGAAACCTATCACGATCTCGATACACACAATATCACAGACGGACAGACATGCAAATGTCAGATGATAAAAAAACAATCAATCACATACATCTACGTTTGTTTGAACAACTGGCATTTGAAAATGACTGTATCTCCATAGATTTATCTAGGAAAATATTGCTTTACAATTAATCTACTTTTCTATTGAATTGTGTTTTAACTTAACGTCTCTTATCTCAATATTGAGCGGTATTAACAGAGAGTCTAGTAAAAGGCCCTTCCCGCCCATTTTACGGATTCTAATGATACCTTCTGTCTTACCAGAGAAACTACTAAGCCATAATAAGAATAAAAACGGTTATCTGAATCTAATCTACTAGCGTCATGTCAATGCATTGTTAGCCAATAAAAAATAATATTGCACACTGTATGTCGTTATACCACCAGGGTAGCCAGAAAAAATGTAGTGTGGAAACATTCTGCTCTCCATTTTTCGCCCGAATTTGGTCTATTACGTGGCGGAACTCAACGCTGTGATTTGTCTTGACAGGGGAGTAAATCAAATTAAGTCCTCCCAAGGCATCTTTAATGCTTGATTCAATTATCGCGTTTACAACCAGACGGCATATTTTGGATCACTGTAGCCAGCTTTAGAGTAACGATTTAAATAAATTACAAAACTAAAATTTTTATCTAATTTATGTAGATATAACACTTGATATCAGTGACCAACGTTGCGTGTACATCAAAAGATCAATGGCGTCAACTGCAGCATGATACGACAAGACCGAGTTATCTCTCATTATACGTGTAGATAATCGCCATAATTGATTAAGTTGGAGACTAACCGACGAACCGGTTTAAAAAAAATAGGTTTATTATTGGATTGTTATTGGATTTCACGACAATCTATCTTCAACTTAAAGTTTCATTGATAAAGTCGCATTTATTCTACAGTTACCAACATTGATATGATTGATTATGAGATAGTAATTAGCGCTGACATTAAAAGCTTTCAAGAAATATACCAGGCTGGTACAAAATACGTCACAATGTGTCCCATTGTTTTCGATATCGAAAATGACAATTACAAATGTACGTTTAATGAGCTTAGCTTGTAATATGATTAACGAGCGAAATTTCTTCTTGTATCGACATTAAAAAATTGCAAAGTATATTTTACCGCTATATGAAATTTCTCTTGATTGAATGCTTGAAATGGCATCCAATTACTGAAGCTCTTGGCTGTTATGGGATTTCTTTGGTCCGATCTGAGGATCATAACGCCTTCATCACTGACAGTTATATTATTTTATAGTTTAAATTAGGAATATGCATTAAAGCCGCCGACAGCTTTGTTAAAATATTTCAATTTAAAATAAACTTCAATTTATATATAATCTATGACGTTAGTGAACATTAAAGAAGGATTTAGAATAAGGAGTAAAAATAGTTTTAAACGGTAGGGCAAAAAAAATTATAACTTATTGATTTTTGAAGATTGTAACCTACTTACTATTTAAACGTGACAAAATATTTTATGGGAAAAACGGCGCGGGCAAAGTTGCGAGCACAAAGCTTATAACAAGTAGTATTGATTAGAGGAAAAGCTCAAGACTTTTTCTTTTATATAAATACATACATACATATATATATATATATATATATATATATATATATATATATATATATATATATATTATATATATATATATATATATATATATATATATATATATATATATACATATATATATATATATATATATATATATATATATATATATATATATATCTATATATATATATATATAACTTATTGATTTTTGAAGATTGTAACCTACTTACTATTTAAACGTGACAAAATATTTTATGGGAAAAACGGCGCGGGCAAAGTTGCGAGCACAAAGCTTATAACAAGTAGTATTGATTAGAGGAAAAGCTCAAGACTTTTTCTTTATATAAATACATACATACATATATATATATATATATATATATATATATATATATATATATATATATATATATATATATATATATATATATATATATATATATATATATATATACATATATTATACATATATATATACATATATATATATATATATATATATATATATATGTATATGTAATTGTTATTTGTTTGGTTCAAAAACTTTCTATAGGTTATTTATGCTTAAACCGTACTTAATACATAAATTGTTGCACATAAAAAAAAAAGACATATAAACCACAAAAAGTTTCTTGTCCGTCAGTTTCTGCATATCATTTTATCACAACCGTTTAGGCACGTAAGTTTTTCCACTCATAAAAAAATCATTTTTTCATTAAAATATTATATACGATAATATCTTATTTAACTTGATACATGATAACGCAATTATAATATTAAGACATTATCGATAGCAGCGACAGGAAACGAATAATGTACTTAATTTCATACACATTATAAGAAAAAGGGGACGCAAAATTATCATCACACATGATTGACAGATATACTAAAGTGAAATTCTTTTGGAAATCTTCATTACTTTATTGCAAAAGCGCATGCATTTTTTCTCTTCAACATAAGATGACATAAACAGTCCCGTCACAAATTGCTTGACGAGTCGACTGTTTAATGAATATTTTTTTAAGCTTTCAACTTTGTTTCTTGAAATTTATCTTGCAATGCGGTTTTGTAATAATTGTAAGTATATAAAAATAATTAATATTATATAACAAAAATCTATAATTGATAGTGCTTTTAAAATTACGTACTTACTGTTAACGACATATAAAAGCTTAAAAGAATTTTAAAGTAGCTTGATGAGAACGTATGGCTTAGCGGTTAGTGCGCGTTGACGGGTTCAAATCTCGATTTGTAAAAATGTTTTGTTTTCTAAAAAGTAATTTTTCTTTACTTAATATAGGAAAATACTTTGCAACTAAAATATATCAGAGCTTTTTGAAAGGATGAAAAACGACAATTGTCTGTTAAAATCCCACTACGAGGTGATTAATATTCATCATACATGTTATCACCGAAATAACAACCATTAACCAAAATTTTACTAGAAGCTACGAGGAAAGGTTGCATCATCACGAATAGGCGCCTAGTAAGGTAATCAATGTATATATATATATATATATATATATATATATATATATATATATATATATATATATATATATATATATATATATATATTATATATATATATATATATATATATATATATATATATATATATATATATATATATATATATATATATATATATATATATATATATATATATATATATATACCTATATATACTAATACTAAAACATTAGAATACACACGATAAAACATTTGTTCTTTTTTTTAAATATACTCGTACCTTAAAATTTTGCTTTTTACATTACTTGAAATTAGACCCACATGACTATGTAGACATCATTTCTATCATTAAGAGTCCAGTCATTTCTTTGAACTGCACAGTGAAATCATTGTGCTTATTAATACTAATGAAAATGACAAAAAGTACCTACCACATATATCCCTGAAATACCCACATTATAGTCAGATACCTTCCAATAATATGGAACAAAAACGTCCGCAATAAAACAAAATATACGCTAATACCTTTTATTGTACCAAAACTGGAGTAACTGCCTGCAATAAATGTTCACAGTGTGATTTTTACTTGGCTATAATTTTAATAGCAATAAATAAAACAGTAGTCAGAGTGAAGGCTGAGTAATTTAATTGCATTTGTAAACTTTATGTTCTGTACTTAATATTAACATAAAAATTAAAAAAAATATTTATTGATTATTGTAAAAAACATTTAAGTATATTGGTTTTATTTGTATCGTCTTATTTATGATATGGTATCATCTTTTTTTTTCAGGTTCAAACCATATTCTTTTTATAGCACGGTAGGCATAAGGAGCTTATTGTTAAGACACTCCGTTCTCCACTATTGCCCAAATTTTGAGATATTTAATGTTAAATCAATGAAAAGTCAGCACGTTCTATTACCACTGGGAATGGTGTATAGTTGTAAGTGTTATCTTGACACGAGTCTCGACTAGACAAAATACAGCGTTTAGTTCCGCTATTGACACACAAAATATCTATAAAAAAACTAAAATGTGTGTAAGGCTTTTACTTTTTGTGTAAGGGTTTAGTACTTGTAGTGATTTTTTTCTAAAGTCACTACAATTTTTATATAGGTACTATAACGTCTGGTAAAGCTTACATTATCAATAGTATCCATACTACAGATACCAGAGTACTACGCACAACGTTTTTATTGTGATTGTATAATTAAAATTCATCTCATGTTCGTGTGTAAAGGAAAACTTATTATAAGGAAACCGGCTGGAAAGTTCTGAGAAATGACATAAGTGGAACGTACCCTCTTACATTTTTCTTACTGAATAGTGTAGTGCAGAAGTTGAAAAAATAATTATCAAATCATTGCCATAGCATTATCGAGTAATTTATTTCGTATATAAATGTCTGTAGAGATTAAAAAGCAGAAACAAAATCGATAACATAAATTCATAAAAATAACAAGAAACTTTTCATCGAAAAATTGAACAATAATCGATTATTTGCCAACATTGTTATATAATTGTCAATTATCTTTCATATAATTAAAAAGAACAACTGTATATAGTAACCGTATATATTATATTACATAGGGTGTTAAAACTTTCACCCAATCAAAATACTTCCTACCGTTCGTTAGGCTAATTCCTTGTGGCGTAACTTAATCCGGCGAGAAAAAATTAATTATACACATGTGCTCTGATTGACAGATCCGCTTTTCAATTGGATCGTACAACAAACCACTCAAGTTGTGCCTACTTCAAATAAAAAAACATTTAAACGTTCGACGCCATCTTGTCGCCATTAGTACATTTTCTGATTTACCAAGCAAGAAAGTAGTATATTATATACACGCGAGGATATATATACATTTAAAATATTTTCGATTCCATGTATTTTTGACTACACAAGGCGCGGCGTCAGGATCTGCTATTGAACACTAGATTCTCTTGTCACGCAAGAAAGGTATTTAAATATGTAAAGCTAAAAAAAATACAAAAATTGTTAAATTACAATTACAGTTGAGTGAGAGAGTATACGATTTTTGGAAAAAGCAAAATGCTCCAGTTAAGTCAAAAGTGATTGTAGTATCAGGTGCAAGAAATCAAAAACCTGAATCTGCGCGTGCGCAGAATAATATCCAACTTTGAAAACCTACTGATTAAATTAATATTTCTTTATAAATTAATACATATACATATATAAATTAAAATCCCTTATTGAGTGACTGACAGATAACGAACAACCATAACTAAGCAGCGTAGAAACTGATATGAAATTTAGCACATTATAGGGTCTGTTCGGGGGGTGATCTATGAAAACTATAATATCGCTTCTATAATAACGATGGACTGGAACTTTCTGATGGCACAATATAAGTGCCAATATATTTAAATTATATGCAACTTTACAAAAATCATTATACATATAAATTTTAAGTAATGCACAAATTAAAAGCTTAAAACCTTTTTTAATTGTCCATAAGAAATACCAAAAAAAAAAGTACCACGAAAATAATAAACGCAATATTTTTTGTTGCTCGAACTGGACCGCTTTTACAATTTTAATCGACAATTGGAATGTCCTTTAGATATGTCTGTCATAATCTATATTTAACGCTGTTCTGTCAAAGCTTGTACCTACGGGTATTATTGATTACGAAACGTGTTACATTGAAGTCACCGCAAAAATTATTTGAATAATATAAATATTATTATGTTACATTTATATTATACATTATTGACGTTAAGTTATTATGATGTGATTTATTAATTAATTTTAATTCATTAATAAAGACTACAGTATCGTGTGGAGCAATTGAAAAATTGGCTGGACATGCAATTACGAACGAATTTGTGGTTCGGGTTTATATCTGGTTCGGGGAAGTGTTTGTGGGTTCGATCCCATTTGAAGGGATTAAATGTTTATTTCGCCACACTAGAGACAAGTCACGACGCAGTACTCTACCACTCAACACGCACTATCTCAAATTGAGACGGAAAGTAGAGGAGTAGTCCTTGTTTGTTACATACAAGATAGATGTCATTAACATGAACAATGCATAATTTAAAATGAAAATACTATGAGCTGTATAATACAAGAAAAAATTACCATTTATCATAATTTTGATATTTGCAATGATTTCTTACAATGATCAGATTATATCTTTCTCGAGATCAAATAATAATATTTGTAAATGAAATTATGTAAGTAAGTACTTACAGTAAGAACTCAATAGTAAATAATAAAGTTTAAAAAATTTACAATGCCCCCAACTCGTGTGTCCTAAACAAGAAACCGATGAAAGATCTGGTTTTGCTAAGAAAGCTAATAGCTTTATTAGATATATTCATCTAGCATCTTACAACTTTATATCAATACAAAAAGTGATTTTATAATTTTTTTTTGGAACTTTTACGTT
Organism: Dione juno; assembly: GCA_037127375.1. Classification (NCBI taxonomy): domain Eukaryota; kingdom Metazoa; phylum Arthropoda; class Insecta; order Lepidoptera; family Nymphalidae; genus Dione; species Dione juno. The sequence continues at coordinate 1,039,027 of JAXRJS010000058.1, read as the reverse complement.
ATATATAGGAAATACATACGTAATTAGATTTTCTTAAACACTTAGTAAATATACAAAAATGTCCATGTCATATTATATTTTACGAGTATTTTTATTTTTACCGTGTGTTTTATACAAACACAGAAAAAAAACATCTAATATTTTTTTTAGCACATTCATTCACTCCTTATCATGAAAACCTGAGTAAAGAAAAAAATATTCCGTTCTACGCTTTTCGCCCGAATCCGAAACATTGTATATAGAATTGAAATCATAATAAATCTATATTAATTAAGCTTGAAAGATTTTATTATGTTATATTTTGTGATTAAAGTGTTAGGAAATAAATAAACAATGAAGCAATAAAGAATAATTGAAAAATGTAAAAAAAAACGCAATTGTATGAATGTAACTGAAATACAACAAGAACTGAATCAATTATACATCGCCATTAATGACATACGGATTTATTCTCCTTTTATAATAATTTATTAATAATTTAAAAAAAAAACATGCTATTTCCCGCTTATAGCCGAGTAGGCAGATGGACATAATATTAAGACACTCCGTTCCCCACTTTCGAGACATTGAGTGTTGAGTGGCGGAACTCAACGATTTCTCTTGTTACCAGAACGAGGATGAAATTTTGCGACGACATGCCGCTGAGATATGAACAGCTCACGAATGTATTATTCATTATACATAGTATATTTGCTAAAAATTAGTCAAATAATATCACCATTTTAGTTTTGATCACAACAATTCAAAAATTATACGAGTATGGGTCGTTTTACAACAATATGGAGATATTGTCATTCATAAACCGGAATTCACGCGACATTGATTAATTAAAACTGAATAGTAATTAACTTAGTGTCTTTAATATTTGGCAAGTGTTAAAATTTTAATTCAGCCAATGATATACAGTTTAATTATAACTGTTGGCTGTTCATATATTCAAATAAATATATTTATTTAATAATATTTTTTCCTTAGGCATTCAAGACCTACTTTTGACAAAATTACTTACAGCTCATTATTTTAAATGAAGATCAATATAAAAGTAGCCTGACAAGTGGCGATATAAAATAACTGTCGAATTAAATATAATAATATAATATATTTATACTCATTAATAAATTTTTACAAGCAATTTGGTTACTGCACGTAGGTAGATAGGTAGGTAGGTAGGTATAATAAATATAAAAATATCTGACTTTATGATTCAGGATGGCAAAAACAATTCGGCGAGGCATTAAGCGATGTGACATTTCTCGACAAGTGCGAGTTGGTACGATGTGGAAAAAAATCACTAATTGCAAGTACAATGGAGTTCAAAGCCGCCGCTCTTCCCACGGAGCATCCCGGCGTGCGTGCCGAACATTTCGACTGCGTTTGTCTTTTATTGCCAAAAATTAATGTACAGTGAACAGTACTTAAGTGCAATCCATTTGGAGATTGCACGGACGAAGCGCCGGGTCAAGAATTTTGGCGAAAAACCATTGGCAGAAACGTACAAAATTTCCTTTTGACTGACGATTTGTTTCACATTGGACTGAAATCACCTACTGCCAATGAAAAATGTGACAGACACCTTTCAACGAACAAAAGCTTGACAGAAATTAAGCTTTTAGAAGTAACGAATAACACAATAAGTACTATATTAAACGTAAGTAAGTTAAATAACGTCATATGGTCATGAAATCGCGTTATATAATTGTTAACAGAAGAGCCCTGGCGCCTTATACAAGTTATGTAATTTCACAATTTACGTTTTAAGTTTTTGAAGTGCTACGTAATTGAAACTTCGCAACAGCTTTCTTTGTACTGCCATTCATTTTGTATGTTATGTTTATTAGTTTTTTAACATTAATTGTCAAGCGATATGAACTAAAATAGCCCAATTTTCCGTTCTTTAAACAAATTTCAATAGAAAATAACATTTTATTAACCACTCACTGAACATTTAAAAGCTCCTTTTAATCATACATTTATGTCTAAATTATTATAAGCTTGGGTCAGTAATCAATTAAACTACAAAATTATACACCAGTATACTAATGTAAAATAAATTCGAGAAGCAAATATGCATTAAAACAAATACACGGACTAATGAAATGCAAAGTGCGCCCGCGGCGTTAAATTGAAGTCGTTTAACATAGTCCAAGTTACGATCTAGTTCACAATAATTATCGATGTATACCTGTATTTTCATCAAGATGTTACATTTGCCTTCGTACAACAAATATACTCATTTGTTGTATGTCGAAAGGTCTAAATATATTTAATTTAATTTTAAATATAAGTTTATTTCTCCATTCTATCAGGATGGTCAAATTAGCAACGTCAATTAATAACCGAGTTATTAATATGTATACGAAATTAAGTCATAATTTATATAAAACTACGACCATATAGTCATAGAAACATTATTATATATAAAAAACAAATGTATTATCGAAAAAAAGACCAAATATCTATAAAACGTACAACAAAAAGCTTCACATAAGTATACCTAAAACAAGAAATTTGTGTGTCACCTTCAAACATTTTGATTTCTTTTCTTTTAAATACATATACGTTTCTATAAATATACGATTGGTTATCAAATCGTATAGGCGCTAAAGTAAAACTATTTTAGCTATTTTGTCCAATTAATATTTAACCTAGTGCCAGTTATCCTATATGTGTATACATAAGTACTCAGTTAATAACTAGATTTTAACTAGTTATACATATACTGACAGTTCAACAGGTTATAAAATATTTCAAATCATATTTTATTGAAATTTGTTGAACTGGATCTCTTTTAAACATGCATTCTTCTATGGTATAATGTTATCTCCATTCAACGTGACATTGGCGAAGTGAAAAAGAAGAAGAAGAAGAAGAAAAAGAATAAGAAGTAATCTGTTAAGATTTACAAGACGAAGAACTTATTTAGGGCCTTGTTGCTTTCACTGCCACTGTGAGAGAAGATACCCTTACAATTGCTTGCAATCAATACATTGGTGTAGGTAAATTAAAAAAGTGAATAGAATAAAAGAATCATTGTATGGTAATTATGTGTTTGACTATAGGTATATGCAATTGTTGTGGGTTCAAATATGCTTGCTTTGTATTTTTTTCCTAGCTTCACATTGTATCTCATATTCTAGTCTAAGTAACCAAGTGTCAATACACTCCGTTATCTCATGTATGGCGGAGCTCAAAGCCGTCTTTTATCTTCTTTATTAGTAAGAAATCATAAAACCAATGGTGTTTTAAATGTTGTTGTAAATGTTGTTTCATCTTATACACGAAACAACACACACGAGCGAAAATGAAGTGATAAATAAAATGTAATAAAGTATGTAAATATAAGCGTACACAATTTTGTTATTGCTTGTAAAATCATAATTGCTAAGAAAATTTATTGGGCTCATTTATTTGATTTACATTGCAAAATAACGAGCGATTGCCCTTCAACTTCCACATAAGAGTTTCCTGCTCCTCGTCAGTCAGTCAGTGGTGTGTGAAAAAAATAATATATACATATAAAAAAAAACTGCTAACATAACGCATTTGTCAATCAAAGCTCCACAACCAGGTGTCCATATGTATGTAGGAAATATTTTCATATACATATATCACAGGTCTATGTAGGGGCATAATAAACATAGCATGAATAATGTAAAACAGTTCCAATCTGTGAAATTAACAATCGTTAATACTTAATCAGTTGCCATATAAAGAATCAAATTTAAACTAACAAGACACGTGTTTTTTATCTTCACACATTGTGCTGGTTGGCAGAAATAATCTTACCATACCTACTGCTTGCTATCTTAGGTGACGGAGCTCAACACCGCTCTTTGTATAACAAAAAACACTAAAATATCATTTAAAATTCCGCCACTCAACGCGCAACATCTCGAAAGGCGGAAGCGGAGTACGGAATATCTTAACACTTCCCTGTGCTTACCTGATACAACGTGAAGCTATATATAGTATTTTCAAAATATTCTTAATAATATAAACAGATTTACCGTATACTTCCCAACTACTCCACAATAACACAGGCACGTGTTGTAGTAAAAGTACATCAAGCTACGGGGACTGAGGAAGCCCCAAAAACAGGTTATGAAAGGCCAGGTTGCCATATTTGTGAGTGGTTGTCGAGTGGATTAATCGTAAATGGTTTAAACGAGCCTTCTGCCCGGACACGGGCCACGTGTGTTTGTCTGCCAGTTCTATCTTTACGTCATCCTCACCCGCAAGTAACTGAAGGCAAATGGTCTTTCGCGTAAAAGTCGTATAAAATGCCTCTTCATCAAGATACTTTGATTTTGACTTCTGCGTAAGTTGGCTTTGTATATTATGCAATTTTGTACATATGTTGCAAAAACATTTAATTTAATGGTAGAAAATTATTCCAGAAGAACAATTAACAACAGTGAATATGATAACACACGACGATAAAAGTTCTTAAAAGTAGAAATACGCAAATCAAGTTATTTAGCGTTGGTTTATTTTGAGTTGGTCAGAGACACAAAACTTGATTACCAAAAAAAGGGTTACAATTCAGTATGAGCCAGCCGCTTTTCTTGAATAGCGGTACAATATGTAAATTGCACACAATGATATTCGACCAAATGCTAAAGTAGCGAAAGCTCATGGAAATGACATAAAATACGTTCAAATTGTATTTAGATAAACACTAAGTCGAAATCCTATAATTTGATTATTAATTTAACAAAAAAAAATATTTATCACAATAAGGACGATTGGATGATATGGCGACGAGGTAGTAGATGTAGACCGAGTAATGGCTAGACCGATTAATTTAACCGACACTTAAATAATAATTACTGAGCGCTGCAACCAGAGCATTATCGTAACTCCAGTAGCAAGTGGATTGCGTCCAAGAATAACAACTTTGGTGCATTTAATATAAAAGTGTTTTGTGAAAGGTAGCACGGTAAAACAGCGGTTTTTAAAAAGGCTTTAATAATAATTATATTATACATATGATAACTTAATTACTGGCAAAATTTTGAAAAAAAAATTATCATAAACAACATGACACAATTTAGGTCCAAAAATATTTTGTATTAATTATATCAATAATATAAATGGAGATTTTATGACTTGAAAGTATTTATGAAAGTAGCATAAATATAAAACATATTATTATAATGCTTATTGTGAAAAGTTTTTAAGCAAACTTAAATAACAATAAGATTTAAAAGCAACGATGTCCAATTCATGAAACAATAGGCCATAATTGATTCAATAGACCGATACCTTCTACGTGAGCAGTGCATAGTTATAAGATTACGGCTGGTGTCACATGCAAATTTAATGACACACAATTGCTATCAATACCAATGGTGCCGATAATTGGCCGTTTATAGGCTAGTTACCGTTTCATTCATAAGCAGGCGCGAATGCTTTATGAATGGCTGTCCAGTCTATGCCCTTAATTCATTGTGTCAGCCGAACAACTTCCATAAGTTTCCTGTTCTCCGTTGCCATTTATCGAATCTTAGCTACGCAAACTATCATTTTGTAGGCGCTACCTCGACCTTGATTTATTAAGTTCATTGAGAAACATTACTAAGTATAAAGCGCGTCCAATTACCTGCGGATACGACCTCACTTAACATCCAAGTTATGGTTGCGAGCGACGCTACGTAGGTAGCACCGCAATACAGTCATGAATTTGTTAAATATACATTCGATTCACTACTTGTGTGGATTAAAAAACAAATATCCGAGCTAATGACCGAGCTTATAAGCGTAAACGCGTCCATCTGTTGATAATTCCCTGCATAATAGCTTTTCATGGTTGAATATATTTTAGTGGTAAATAAACAAGCTTTATCGGGGATCTCCACAATGCAACGGGTCCGAGGGTTACAGGAGCCGACTGAGCCGCCGCAACGGTGATACCATCACGCCGATATGCATCAAGGAAGACCAGTTGTCAATACATTTCACCTACGAACCAACCAACTTGATGGCTTGTCTCCGATCAGAACGAGTTCCCATGAATTGTATTTGCTTAACGACACTTTTATACCTCTGTATGACATGATGTAGATATTCTTGCATATATGTTAATTTGTTTTCCTTGTACTTGTATATTTTTGTTGATAACCAATTGTTATAGAAATATATATCACTTTTAAATTTATATTAAATGTAAAATTTAATATTAAACTATCATTTCAATGAAATCGTATGTAAATAGCCCGTTATTTCTTTAGATATGTGTATTCACTGGACAATTCAGACGTCTGTGCCATTGGTTTAACAAAAAGTTCGTATGAACCAAGCGTCTCTAAGAGATGCCGCTTTCCCTAAAAGGATAATAATACGTCGTTTCCATGCACTCGACCCACGGCGAATCCTCGGCTCTTCGGGAGAAATGTAAATTGTCCTGGCACCTGACAAATAGCTTAATTAACGACTAACACGCGACACGTGAATTATTGAGATTATCCGAATGGTTCATTATGGAGCTGGCAGCGCACCGTTTATTATGCACAATTACAACTAGTTTTATGGTCGTTAAAGCATCAGTAGGTCGCTCTAGATTTTTTCTCTGTGACTATAATTAACGTATGATAGCGAGCACATTCTGTAAGGATCCTTTACTTATTTACTTACATTGTAAATGACTATAGTAAATGATTATATCAAATATGCTAAAATTTTAGATAGAATGTTATAAACAAAGCGAGCTGAAGGAAACAGCATGAGTGCCCACGTGTAGTAGTTTAATAGAAGCATTAAAATTTCAAGGTTATAACAGGAATTATGTAAAGAGATTTGTTTTTTTCGCAACGCAATGTATCAGTAGGCGTCACGTGGGCGCGCACGTGATGACTTTGTGACTCTGTGGCATAAAACTACACGACCGTCGGCGTGGGCGACCACCGCAACACTGACTACAATTCAATAAAGCCTGCTAAGCTATAATCTAAAATGAAGCGTTTCAAAACTTGAGATAATGACTAGTAATAACATGACCTTTTTCTAATCTTAGCACATCGTCTGTGGCTGTCGTATGCTTAATGTGGGCAACTGTCAACGTTGATTTAATGATCACGGCCGCAAAAAGAAGAAACAAAACGTAGTTCGTTTGAAGGTAGCGCCCGTAGCACGCGACGTCCGTGGTGCATTCCAGTTTCACATCAAAACGTCAACCATTCCGGGAAACAATGACAGTAAAAACAGTTTGGTGGTTCAATTGCATAACAACGCTGACGAAACTCGAGCTTTCCCACCGAAATCTGGATGTTGGTTGGATTTTTTAATTGACGAAAAAACAACGCGACGCTGTGCTCGAGCCGCAATAAAATAAAAACTTACTCGTTAATGTTTTATGTATGATATTCGCGATGCCAATACATTATGGATGGGGCCCCGCTGGCTACGTTCGGATATTTTGACGGAACGCCAGATATCGAGGGGCACTATGGTGGGCGAGCTTCTTGGTGTTTTTTCGTGACAACTCTAACTGATAAGATCTGCTGCCGAATAACGACCGTGCGTGGTCGTGTTTCCATTATTCAGAATTTAGTATGTTAAATTATTTAACAAATAAATAATTAACTTTGTACGTCCAGAATTCCAATCAATTGCTTTCGTTCGCTTAAGATACATAAAAATTGTATTTATAATATAATATTTCTGATACAAGCCCGCCTTGACACGTATACACGACAAACAAAGCCTAGAAATGTTTAAAATGTCTGCGGAATGGTGATTAAAATGTAAAATGACTTGGCATTTATATGTCCACATCACTAAGTGGCTAAAATGAAAACAATTTCAATTTACGAGCTTAATGACCGAAACTTACAACTTGTCTCGAAGGACCAATTTCATCAAGCCAGTAGTTGCAGGTGTCCGCGACTAGGTTGCTCATAAAGCTTACGTGCTAAACGTAATTTATCCCATACATTAAGGGATTATAGTAATTATGTACTGTTTCGCAGCACAGCGAATAAATTTCTCGCTTGAACTCGGAGTGTATGGCTTAAAAAATATATATAGAAACTGTGAACTGGTGCGTGTATCGCGAATTACATATTAATATCTATATGAAGTAATTATAAATGTGATCACATATAAGACAAGCAAGTTGCTCATTCAAATGAAATCTTCAACGCGAACTGATTAACACAATGCCCATATGTACAGTAAAAAGCGTCGTTAGACATGGCAGAATGTCGTCCATCATTGTTTGCGGTTACTAGGTAACGTCGAAAAAGAAAGGGAATAAATGCAGATATTTGCCGGAGGAACGCAGTCGTAAAATCCCACGGATTGATTCCGTACTCGAGAACCGGCTTCTGCCACGTCACACTTACGCATCAGTTTACACATGGACATTAAACCAAGGACTGTTGCGTTTGTGATTTGAGATATATATATATATATATATATATATATATATATATATATATATATATATATATATATATATATATATATATATATATATATATATAAATATATATATATATATATATATATATATATATATATATATATATATATATATATATATATATATATATATATATATATATATATATATATATATATATTAAATTGAAATTACTCATAATGATACAGAAATAAATTAAAATATATGTAGAAAATTCACGTTCAATAATTCAGTAGATCAACTAGGTAAATATAATTTAAAAAGTTTACAATTTATAATGAAATAAATAACATTTTAAACAAATTTACAAAAAAATAGCAGATGGCGGGCATATAATTCAATTAACCTTATAACATATATATACATTGAATAAAAACCGATCAAAACAAACAAAAGAAATATCCCCAGTAATTGTATTTGAACGCTTGAAGTTCATACATTGAGTTTATCAACTTTGTTTGTCCACAAGGTGCTTGCTGCTCATTACAAGCGATAATGACTGGATCTATCTGCAAGTGTAATGCGATCGTACGGTACGGAAAAAGACAACTTATTTCTTATCTTAAATTAATTTTATGAGTTTTTATCATACAATGATAGCGAATCACGGGATATTAAAGTGTAACCAAGTATTATATAAATATATATATACATATATATATATACTATATATATATATATATATATATATATATATATATATATATATATATATATATATATATATATATATATATATATATATATATATATATATATATATATTGTATAAATATGTAAAGTAAAAATAACGATATAAATACATATATGTAGTTTATTTCATATATGACTCAACATTTCACTTTAGTTACAAGTTATACCGCAATTCATAATAATTCATACAAAATATGTCATATTTGTACATCTGCAAGCATTTATAATGGAACTGTAATATTTAATTACCAAACTATGAACAAAAAATCAATATAATCGGTTTGAAAACATTATTTGTATTCTCATTTAGTAAATTATGGGCGCTTATGCAAGGCATGGCGACGAGAATAGGTTCAGAACAAATAGCTTTTAAGAAACCCAACTTTGACCCTAATTACTGTGACCAATAAGGTTTATAATTAAAAATACAAAGCATCTCCTTACGTTGCCTACAGTATAAGCCTTCAAGTAATTACACGGAGATCGTCTTTAATTAAAATTTTCGGATACTTCGCGAAGTTTAAACTTCAAAGGCAATTTTCGTACTCTAATTACTCACTATATTATTTTTATGCTACAAAATTTTGTTGCTCCGAAGCTTTTAAGAAGTTCACTTTTGAATTTTCTCTTCTTTTAAAATTTTTTTAAACGTAATTCAAACTAAGAAACAAAACATCATGTGGCACATGACAACCCTCCGCTTGTTTAAGAAATCTTTCGTCTAATAAGGCCAGTTTTTTTTTCTAACAAGACCAGATTAACAATATAGACCTACAGCTTCCTTGAAGTGTCTGATACTATAAAATCAACTAAATGGCGTCAAATATTGAAAAAAAAATACTTTTTTATATGCAAACATTAAAATTCATCTGATAACACAAACTCCTTGTTACATTTGATCAGAATTCGGGTAATGGTGCTTTATAATCGTGCGTGCTACAACGATTTTCTCGAAATTCCACCTCGAGAACACTTTGGTCGTGATCGCGCATCCCTTTGATACTTCCGACGAACGACGAATAACTAACTAGCTAACGTCGAATAACTAACCCGGCGGATGAATTTGCCAATAAGTCTGTCGATTAATCGGACAATGTCTGTCCCAGTAGTAATCAGTCCTAACCGACTGTCATCTGTCTGGACCCTCGCGAATAAGATTGATGAATCGATGTTTAATCGATTTAAAGTGCTTCTCGATTCGTGTGCATCAATTACTCTACAAAATTCAAGTTCTTTGTTATCGAACGCCAAGTTTTAAAAGCTTAAAAAGTTTTGAATTTTGTATGTGCTTGAAGCATAGGATGTAATTTAAGTTTTGATAAGAATTTGCATTTACAATTTTGTACACTTATTGAATTATAATATTAAAACAATTATACATATTAATATGTATTAAATAATATAGTCGAAATATTAGACTAAGCATACTACTATAGAAAACTACTAACCATACAAAAAACATCATAATATTTAAAAATATAGGAAAAAAACGCTTAATCACACACAAACACTTGACAAGCAAAAAAAGTCTTAACGGAATTATCCGGATTATACATTTGGTTCAACAACAGCGTAGTACTAGGCGCGCATATCAACGAGGCGTTGACTAGGTGTGAGGGGGCGGGCCGTACGCCAGACGTTCCCTTCCCACCGGCCAATCAATCTAGACCTCCTTTGCCCCGCTTAGAAGAACCAGGCTAGAAGTAAAACTCCGGTCTTCTATAGTGAAATGCGGTTCAATGTAAACTGGACGTATTTGTCGACTTCTTGAGCAGTTATGAGCTCCTAGTAGCTCGACTTGTTTAGGCGGTCTCTTGGTGTTAACTAATATCCTACTATTTTGCATTGCGAATAATTAGCGTTCTTTTTTTTTTATTTAATGTTTAAATTATGTTTGTGAAATTACATATAGGATATTAGTTTTAAGTTCTTATCATAATACGGTAGTGTGACATCACTATCTGTATATATATTTAAAGTTTAGTAATTAATTAAGTAATTTACTTCTCTAAAATTATATTTAATATATACATACATATGTTATATATTAATAAATATACAACATTCTATCTCATCTCCGTTATTTAGAAACTCGGATCGTGAGATATGGGTCGACGCGCTTCGCAATTAGTGCACGCAACGAATAATTGTTTAATTTTGGCAGTTCTATTTGCTTTTACGCTTGTTTTCTGCACATTCGCGTTTTTAGTGAATTTCTACGAAAACTGTATTTTTACTTTACTGTAACGTTTCCGTTGATTTTCTCATTTTTTTCTTTCAATATAAATAACATCATAACAGATTATAAATGTTATATTTTGAAAATAAACACAGATAAAATATTCCACAATGACTTCATAAAAACAAAGGTAGGTAGGTTGAGTTTACATTTGAATAAAGAAAAGCCAAACTGCATGTAGAGCCAAATATGGTCCCAAAAGTACTAGGACGTCAGAAAGTAGTAAGAGTTCCCTCGTGCCTTCAGAGTTTAGGAATTACCTAACAGATGTTAGTTTGACACATTGAAGTTTTTCTATTGAATAAGTGTAATAAAATAGTTGATTTCGATTTTAATGATCGATGGCGGGATCAGTTACGTCTATGGTAGATATACATATAAGCATCTAAACGACATTTTATGCTGATGTGGGTATTTTTAATTTTTTTTATGTAAAATCACAGACAGACAGAGATCTAATGTATAATTTTAGTATATATTAAAGTAATGCAACGTTTACAACTAAGTTTACCTCCTATCAAAGTTGTTAATAGATTCAATATATCTATTAAAAATTAAGCAATTAACTAAATTGATATATGTCTAGTATCAATTTTCGTCAACAATAGTTTCAAATCTCAGAATCTGGCCGTCCCGCGTCCGTGTGGGAAAATAATCAGGCTAGCAATCTACTAGCTAGTTCCTAATTAATTTAGTAATCGCTCGTGACGACTTATTCCGGGCCCTAACCACTAGCAAAATCACGACTCTGCCAAACGATAATAGTTGTTTTAAATTTATTAAAATGCTTCTAAGGACTATATCGGGATTGGTCTATCGGACTGTATAATTTATGACTTTTTAATGATGCTTCGCAAGCAAAGGCGTAATGGCGATGGCTTTTAGCCCAAAGTTAAGTCAAGAAGTAAAATATTTTTTACAGTTTAAAATCGATATTTCAATTATTTTAATAACAGCGTTTGTTCGATTCGATTTATCACAATTGCATTAATTGCTGGGAGGTTGAGAATTTTCGATATTCATGATCAGATTACTGCTATGTGCGGGACCACCTTGCGAGCAGTCTAAAATTTAAACAAAATACAAAATTGCAAGTTTGGAAGCCATTTCGCTGGACAGTTAAATATGAAAGGTATCATAGTTTTCACATTGTTGACTCATTTAGTTCTCTGACCGGTTTTTAGTTCGATCGTGATCTCAGTTCCGTTGACGGTCGTTAAAAATGAGCTATCTCTGGGTTTCCGATCGCAATAATAAAGCTGAATAGTTAATACCTGTCAAGTGGTAATAAGAAAAATACGATTTATAAACAAGATATTACATAGTGAGTTTAGCACTGGCAACATTTTTAATTATACCTTTATTTAACTTTATTTAATTATAGAGAAATATTCATACGACAATAATACCATTACGTACCTACTAGTGTTGGTGGTCTCTCAAAAATATCCAAAGATATCATAAGACTTTTCAAGAACAAGGTTTCATGTAAAAAGTTTCTAAAAGGTATGCAACAGATAATAAAAGAAAAGGACTGACTGATCAAATGTTTTTCACTAACGATGTGACATACCGCTATAAATTGCGATTCCCGCATCGGCTTACGCTACATTGCCTCGGGCTACTATGTCGGGGTACACGACAGCCCTACAATGGCCGACAAATGCCGACATCAGGCCGACGTGTATAATAAAATTAAATTTTTTAGCAAGCTTTATATTTATATAATTTATTAAGATTTTGTTTCGAACTGATTCTAAATATACCCAATGCTTATATAGGTAAGTATAGAGTAATGAATTCTAAAAATCGTGACCAACGCGAAGCAATGCATAAATAGGTTTAAAATTAGCGGTTAATCGTGTGTTATCTGTGTAAAAATATAGACATGATATTTCACGAGTTTAACAAATTACAATAATCTACCAAGTTTAAATAAAAAATGCATAGAATTTGTTTTTATTTTTTCGTTGAAATACAGTTTGTTCATTGAAACTTTTTTTATTTTACATAAAGAAAATATAAATAAGCCATTAGACACTGCAATGGAAACATTACGGAAGTTGATTCCAACAATGTTAGTCACTCGATTGGATCGTTCATGTATCGAATAATGCAAGCTCTAAAGCAACTCCTGTACAAAAGATAAAATATAGCCACTGATGAAATACAAAGAAATATATATATATATATATATATATATATATATATATATATATATATATATATATATATATATTGTTATGTTTTATTATATCTGTGACGTAAGCCTGATAAACAGAAAGCCAGTAGTGACAAATCGATTCTCCAAATATTGAATAATCAGCAAATTAACCGATAGCCATTTTATTCATGTTATATATTATATAATATTATGTACCTATTATATTTTGGAAATTAGCAAAACTTCGATTTCAAAAATGACCCCTTTGTATTCAAGCTTTAAAGCAAATAGCTTTACCACGTGGCAAATCTAAATGGTTTTTCAACTATAGTCATTTATAATAACGAAACATATTAAAAAAAAATGTTATGAAACTGTCAATACCTACTATCATACATTGCAATCAATGTATAGTATGGTAAATATATATATATATATATATATATATATATATATATATATATATATATATATATATATATATATATATATATTATATATATATATATATATATATATATATATATATATATATATATTCCATTTTAATTGAGTATTACAAACAAATAAAGTAAAACACAATCTCGAGTTCAAATCGAATAGATCGATTTATACAATCAACGTGTGTCTAACGAGCGGATACGGATTCTTGTCCGAGTAAACCTTAATATGCCAAGAATTGCCTTTTAGAAGCCATCGCGGCGCAGTGGTTCACCGTGTGTCTGTACCCTCGGAGGTAGATAGTTCAATCTCTACTGGAAAGCAATGAATTTTTTAAATTGTCTTGCTCTGATAAGACGAAGCGCTGCGTTTAGTTCCACCAATTATAATGCAACGTCTGGATTACAGGTAGAAAATGCAGAACATCGTCTTTGGAAACTAGGATCTCTCTGCCTGCCTACTACATATTGGATACGACGTAAAGCAAAAATGTCCTATATTTTAAATGCCTAATATATTTATGTATTAATATTTTCATACAGAGACAAAATAGTATAGTTTATCGCCCACTAAGGATCAAAAAGCTAACTCAAAATATTATAGGATTTGAAGGCAGTTTTAAATATTTTTTTTACTAATAGTTATTAATTAAACCAGTGGTATAGGATTAATAGATAAAATTGATATCAACAATGAAAAAGTCGTAGAGATATTATGTTAAGAATATAATAAATAAATATAAAACTATTTAATATATCGAATAAATGACTTAAATGTAAGCACGATATATTTAGATCTAGATCCAGATTAAAATGAGATCTAGACAAAATAAAGCACGTAACCCTTCATTTGAGATGTAAACCAGATAATCCCACATTATCGGTGCATCAAAGGCTCCGTGACTGAAGATCCGACAGACAACTTGTATGCAAAGGCAGCTTTTTGAAACATTTAGCCTTATTAATTTTTACATCCGCCAATAGTTTACATTTGTTTACGAATATATTTTGTCTGTGAAACAGATAATATAATTATTTAAATTAAAAATAAAATGTAATTATTATATTGCATTCATTTTAATTATATATAGATGCAAATTATTTTTATTTGGTTGTTCTTGTATTTTGTTTGCTATTAAAAAATCTTATATTTATTTTATTATGATTAATAAAAGTATTATAATAGAATAGTTTATTTAAAACACGTTTAATATACATTGAACATAAATACGATAAAAATTTCGCAGACCGTTATACATTTTTTTCCTTATACAGACAAACCAATTAAGTAATAAAATGGACATAATTATACATTATTAGTTAATAAACTATAAATGTTAACCCTAAATTCCAAAAACGTAACACTGTAGTCGGCAATTATTATGAAACAGTGAAATTTGCAGGCTTCGAGTTATTAAAATTCCTCTTTGGACGACTAGAAAAATCCTGTTTGTAACAGACACCTACGCGAACCGATTGACTTGTAAAATGGCCAGAGGCAGATAATGCCACTATATTGTATAATTTATCTGTTCCACTTCACCATTTTTAAATCGTTTATTTCAGTATTAAAAATAAAATTATAAAAGAAAATTTAATTGCTTAGAATTTTTTAATAAAAATCTATTTTACTAAAAGATATTTTTTTTATATTTTATTACATTGTATTTATTTATTTTTGTAATGTCATGTATAACTTTTTAAATTTAATTTTGATACTAGCAGCGCCATCTATGAAGACTAGCTCACAACATATAATGACAGATGACTCAAATTTATCAAAAATATGTAAAATATAGCTTTCAATTGAAGATTTTATTACTAAATTACGTGAGAGTCGATTAAAAATATTTATTTATATATATTTTAGCATAGTTAAAGTGAGTTTTAAATATATATATATAATATCAACATACCCACAAACTTATCAGCTGACACCTGTCAAAACTTTCTGCACAAATGCTCACAAAAACACATAAAAATCGCTTAAAACACATAATTTTGATTATGTCTAATCATAATTATACTATATTAATGTAAAAACAAGCATTATAAGTCACATTTAGCAATATTCCATAAATGTTGTTCTTTTAACATAACCTATGAGTGTATAAAAAAAACTTACTTTTTGTTTTCAAGTCTATGTAAAATTATTACCTCATATATAATTTAGTTTCCCAAGCTCCCTAAAGATATATCTTTCCAAAAATAATAAAGAAATAACCATTTAATGTAAAATGTAGTATTTGTTACAAATAATGTAGTTTCATTTTTTATCTTTTAATGGCCTACATTTTACATACAGTTAAATATAATATATTTTTTATTGTTTAAGTTTTATTCAGGATGTATGTTAGAGTTTTAATATCAAAATATAATAAATTATATTATTAAAGTGAATTAAACATTAATTTTAAGTTGTGTTACTCCGTTCTCAGTTATTTATCTCAAAATAATAAAGATATTATAGAATATTAAACAATATAAAATATGTCATTGTACAACGACTTTGGTGCAATAATAATAATAAACTCCTAAACATAATATGAACTGAAATATAAAATATATCGTCATATTGCGAAAATTCATATAGTATGAGTCAGATAAGATATTTTAAATAATTAGGAGCTTTTCCCACTATATATTCTACAAGGCAATAAATAACACTTTCACACATTGTAATGACTAAAACTCATAGGCCAGCATTATGGAATATTGCCAAAAGTGGTCTCTACGACCCACCTTCTTCATGATTCCTGTCTTCCGCTTCGAGAAAGTAGTGTACCGGCGCAGTTTGTTATCTATATATTCCATTTTGATTTTCACACGACCCTTGGTCTTTTTGCCATTGGACGGTGGTGATTTTTTGGGCTGGAGGGAAGCGTAGCCATCGTCTGCAATGTCGGGCATCGCGCAGTGCTCCAGCCCAAGGCTCTGGGAGGGTCTTTCGTCGTAGCACTGGTCGGAGGGCCGCTTCACCCCGGCCCTCGGCACCGGGCAGGACTGCATACCAGGTCGCAGGCCTCCGCCGCTCAGGGATGTCGGCGGGCGGCCCGCGCCGTACATGTCCGGCACCTCTCCCAGGAGTCCCATACCATAAGGCGACCCGAAGCGGGGCTCCCGCGCTCCGCCGGGCGCGTCCATGATAACCTCGCAGTACGCCACAGTAAACGGTGCGCACACGCGCTACACACACTTCACCGTTCGAACGCCGAACGGAGACTGACCGAAAACGCGAAAGAACCGAGGGCGGGACTGACGGCTCGGCCGCTCGGACCGCGACTGACTTCGCGGCGTTGCGCCCCGCGCGCCTCGACCGCTAGCCGTCTCGCTCGCACGCGCGCCCCCAGCGCCCGCACGAGCGAGACGGCACGCGCGGTCCGCGACGTAACCCGACACATCCGCGAGCCGGAACCCGCGAACTCGAAACGTGCCCGAAATCTGTATTAAAATAGAGGTTTTATTTTGAGTTTATTTCGTAAATAGAAGTAATAGAGCCGGCGCGGAGTCTCGGCGGGCGCTGGGGGCGCTGCGGGCGCTGCGGGCGCGCGAGCGGGCGGCGGTGGGCGGCCGCGCGCCGTATTTAGACGCGAGCCGTGCCAAATATGGCAATGGCGGTCAAATGGGGGCCACTGAAATCCCTCCTCCTCGCAGCTGGCGATTTTCACGTCTAATAATTAAAATTGTCACGTTCCTCATTGTGCATTACATACATATGCGCTGGCATATTATGCCTTTAGATAGATACTAATGCTACAGGTCCGTCCGACAGATATAGTCTCAGTTTTTGTACTCGATTTTCCAGTCTAATGTTCGCTGTTAAAATACAATGCACAGAAAACACGTATCGTATGGCAGTTTGTTTTGCTCTGCATAAAAATTAAAGCAAATTACCTAATTACTCAGGTAAATAAAAATTCACCAAATAAGTCAATTGAATAAATAGATACATCTTACGCAAATCTGAAATGGAAATTTGAAACGGTTTTTCTTGCAAATTATAAGAAACTATAATTGTAAGTAATATAATTTATTTATTTATAATATAACAAAAGGATCACGTGTCATAAGCTTGAAAATGGTTTTCCCAAAAACATACCATATGCGATATGACCCTTATAAAATAACTGTACAAATTAACACTATTGTCGTTTATTTAGAATTTATTGTGAAAAATTGCAAAATGGTGTGTTTCTATAAATTTTATAGCGCTGTTAGAGTATCTGTTAGTTGCCTTGTGTTTCGCCCACAATATTGTTTAATTTGCTAATTTCCCATTTTTAGACCATTTTACGACATAAGCGTTCTTTGACCTGTGTTTTAGTAATAAAATTAAATTTTCTTTACGTAGGTATATATGATATCAGTCAATCAATATATGTAATATTGACGAATGGCCCTATCAGCTTTTCACTGGAACAGATATTCTGACAGTAAATACTTTTTTCTATTTACAGATTAAAAATATTTTTAATATTAACTTTTTTCTAAGTGTCACAGACGAGTTTGTAGTCAGCAATTGTCATCGTCGTCTTGAGCTATTGCGATATCTGTATCTAATCGTACCTTTGACCGACTATCAACAATACTATATCCAAGACAAGAGAAAAAAAAGTACATATTTAGTTTCATTAAATTGACATTGCTTTAAATTTATTCATATATTCTGATGCATATTTTTTTTAATGAAAATTACATGATTGTGTTCAGCCAGATGTTACAGATCTTGTCGAGAATGTCCCCTATTGAATCAACCCTTAGGTATGAGTAGTTTCGCACGAAACCAGTTCATTCCATCGTAAGCTTTAGATAATTTACTTAAAAATTTTTGTTGTTAAAAATAAATAAATATTGTTGGTGAAAAATAGTCAACAATAATATTTTATATCAATATGTCTCCAATTTCTGCCAGTATAAGAGAAAGACAACTAATATAAAATTAATTTTTAAACCTATGTAGGTATTTATGGTGACTTTAATAAATGTATTGAAATAAATTTTGTATTAGTTTTTCGCCTTACTAGCTCTCAATGTTAAATCCTGGAATATGACGGTTGCCTGTAAGAGTGACAAGGCTGACATAATATATTATTTGAAGCATCAGCAGACAGTTTTTCTTTTGTTTTTCGTTTATGTAAATTTATATGATTTTATGTGCAATAAACTATTATTAATATAGTATCTATGTCTTATATATACTTAATACAACGTCGGCTTGGTATGCAGAGGGAATCTGGTGTCTGGTGTCGGGTGTCTATTTTCTCCGCTTTCCGCAGCAAAAAACGCCCGAGAAGGAATCCAAGCCACAACCGTCTCGTTTATAGTCAAACGCTGTCGCACTGCGCCCGGATATCCTACAGCAAGTGTATTATATTCATAGTTTAATATAACGTAAACGGCTAATATGAAGAGTGACGTTACACGGTTATACGATATATGGAAAGTTGATGACTAAGAAACTCTGGTAGAGAGTTTTGAAGCAATATTTTGTGTGTAATTTTACTAAAACTATAATTAATATGTTAATTCATATTATGAATCTCTGTTCCATAATAGTACAAATTATAATTTAAATTAGAAATTCGCGGCAATATATTTAAATATCCGCACTTTGAACCCAATACTGTCGTCTTGAGAGCAAGAGCCTTCCAACTGATTGCACAATTGAATATGTTATAATAACTAATGACGTAGTAGCTATACCTACTTGAATTTGTTTCGTCCATTTCTCATATAGCAGGGTAGCTAGAGGGAGCTCGCTCAAGATACATTTTGAATTGCGAGGAAATAAAAATAATTTATTCGCCCGAGTGGGAAGCGAACCAGCAACCGTCACGTTACAGCCAGACTATATGCCCCTGCACTATGATCTCAAATAAAAATTTTATCTAACATTTTACATATCAATTTCCTTTTAGTAACTTCCAATTATTTAGGTTGATAAAAGCTGTGCCTATTGTAACAATAGCAGTTGTTACATATATTTTAGTTTAGATCATAATGGTTCATTGGGATATTATGCCAATGAATATTATATATATATATATATATATATATATATATATATATATATATATATATATATATATATATATATATATATATATATATATATATAAGTCAACAACAATCT
Organism: Dione juno; assembly: GCA_037127375.1. Taxonomy (NCBI): domain Eukaryota; kingdom Metazoa; phylum Arthropoda; class Insecta; order Lepidoptera; family Nymphalidae; genus Dione; species Dione juno. Next base: position 1,018,936 of record JAXRJS010000058.1, on the reverse strand, counting down.
ACTTAGAGACCAATGTTACTGAATCATGACATCAACTTTTCCCCAAGGAAAAATGTAACGTTGTACTATCTCATGACGCAATGGGTCTACTGAAATAAACTTGTCTGGATGATATTAAATACAGATGACATATAAATAAAAAGTAATTAAATCAAATGCACTTACTTTCCTTTTTTGCTCAGCATTCTTCGTTTTCATCATAAAAGAAACTTGTTATTTTCAGGTGCATTCGCCCTAAAAAGGTGGTTTCATTTCTTATTCTTACATATTTAAATCAAAAGTACACTAACGTAGTATAAAGTAAAACGTACTGATAAAAGCACTTTATAATATATAATAGGTATATGTTAGTACATAAATAGCTTTTGTGTGTCAATTAGTTTTAAAATGATTAATGGCTGCCAATGTTTCGTTGAATGTTCTACGTAATATAGTCATACATGTGAAACTTAATAATGAGCTTTCAACACTACGCGGCTATCGCTTTTTAAAGTTTTTTTTATTTATTTTGATTAGATGATTATTTTTCTGATTTTTGCTATGTTGTTGTTGGAGGGAACCTAAGCGTAAGATACTCTACTTTTAGATGATATAAAATAATTCAAATATTTAAATCCAAAATGATTGTAGTAAAGGAGCATTGAATAGCTAGGACCATAATGCAATATGATAATTAATATATTTTACCTTATAATATAAAACGGGAAGCATATTGTTAGAGCCAATAGTCGCATCGACTGCAGAAGTCCAGACAGCGAGGCGCGTGTCTAACTAACAATACTGTTTTTAGCCTTTCTTTAGAACTTTGGTAGTGTATATATATATATATATATATATATATATATATATATATATATGTAAGTGAATAAAAAAATGGAAAATATGTGTCTTGATATATATTTAATATAACACGTCTAGATAAATGAAAATAACAATAGATAATTGTCAAATATTTGAAAAAAACTAACAAAATTTGGAAATCATCCAAGAGGATCGAGTTAATTCTTTTTCTTATTCATCCATCTATCAAAAGGTGGTAAAAAATTGGTGGTAAAAATGGTGGTAAAAAATCATATGTTAATAAGTATAAATTATACAATAAAATATCTTCGTCACAGCGGTTAATGACGTAGGGAGTACACACTCACATACGACATTACCTAACGCTTCCATATTCCTTAAAGGGACATAACATAAGCTTGAAATACCAAAATTTATACTATATACGTAACGTGTCATAACAACTACCTATATATATATATATATATATATATATATATATATATATATATATATATATATATATATATATATATATATATATATATATATATATATATATATATATATATATATATATATATATATTATTTAATTTCCTCAATTATCAGACGGTTTCTATTTTATATGAAACATGATGGTAAGGACGCTGGGCTTATCGCGCTCAACGAAAATAAATTAAATAGCATTACGCTTTTTCCCGCAAATATTGGGGTAGACAGAGAACCTGAACAGAAATTGAACCTATAATCATCGCGATTACAAACAGCCGCCGTGCCGCTGCTCCACAACGCCTCTAATATTGTACTTACTTATTAAGTAATATTTATGTACACTTAATGTCAAAAATAAATCTTATTTGCCTTATTTATTTAGTAAAACTGTGGAAAATGCCTAACCGAGTGCAATCATTGAAGCTCCTTATGCCAATTAATATTAATATTTCTATTACAATACTCTACCCTGTTAAAATAACACATGGCATTAGATTTTATATTCCACACCCTTATCTTAAATTTACCTTCACAAGTAGCAACGTCATTAGTGTTCCCTACAAAAAAATTAAAATAATATTTATTATCAACATATATCCTTCTATATAATAATAATACATAGAAAAATTTAAAACAATTTAATCCACATGACCAATAACAGCCGAATGATGAAATAATCGATACAATCGCCGTTCGGCGTGAACTAACGAAATAAATCGATCGTGTCAAATCCATCAGATCCTAATCAGCTAATAGATTTAGACAAATACAGTACACAGTTTTGATATGTTATTCGTATACTCGTATACATTTTATATGAGACACGCTTGAAAAACTGATTTCCGCCGCACTATAGCCCATACACTTTCTAAATGCTCGCCGCATTCCTCGCCAAAAGGGGCATGTGCCGTTTGACGCAATGCCATTCAATACGCCGATGTAGGACCACCATTATTTTATTACTATATAAATATTCAGTTTTTTTACATAAAAGCAAAGCGGAGCTGATATTTTGTATCATTATAGTTAATGATTAGTATATTGACGACAACTTTATCTTTTTTGAATTTCTCGGCCTACTAATAACCTGCAAAGTACCTACTGCATCAAGTTCAACTTCTCAACATGCAAAATAGCTCTATTTCCGAATTTGAGCGGAAAGTGGAGAACGGAGTATACACACTACACTAGCTACTGTCTGTCTATCAATTTAAAATAAACTGAATGTATGATCAGTGAAAGCAAAATAATGTTATAATTACTGGTCCTATCATCCTATCCTAGGGGACCCATAAACATATAAAGCACGTTCAGATATACAAATAACATTATAAGTAAAGTTACTCTACACACGAGTACATATATTACAAATATATTAGCTTTACGCTGTATTCCTAGCGAAGGAGACAGAGAGAACGGAGTCCTTACCTACCTCTGTCGCCTCGTACACAATCATCAACCTCTTCATACATGCCCTCTCAGAGGTCTTCATGGTGCGATCGGTTCCAACACCATAAAGTAATATATTATGATTTTAATATCAATTATGTTTTATTAACTGAAACAATAGTAATGTAGGTATTAGCATTTAATAGAGATAAAGCTTAATATTTCTACTATAAGAAGACAAAAGTCATCATTTGTTTTTTTTTTGTGAACTGTATTCTAGAGCTTTATGTCAGAAAAGGTACAGAATATTAATAATACAATAATTGGTATAAAGGAATGACCTTTCTCTGAATTATAATGTTTTTCAGTATTGCTAAACTATACAGAAATGCCAAATTTAATTTGACCATATTATGCTGTTTCTACCTTTAATTGGACAGCATAATAGTAAATGTGTGTGTGTGTAAGTGTGTGTTTGTTTGTGCAGGACTAGCAATGAGCGCCTAGCCAAAGATCTATTTGCATTCCGCCCAAGCGTAGATACTGGATCGCATATTAGGTAGGCGAACCCAAATCGTTTTGCCTGACTCGATCAAGAAATCGATAAATTGGTTTTTAGTTACTTTTTTCTTTGGGTAAAGTCAGTTAGTCATGTAACGGGTACGTCACAATTGCGACATCAGGTCACATTGGATATAATAATATAGTTGTCGTGAATAGGTTTTTTTTGTTTCATATAAATGTACGGTATGTCGTCCATGGAACAAATCTAACACACCTCAGCCTATTTTACAACTTTCATTATTGATTTTTGATGGCAGTGCTTAACACAGCAAAATTAAAAATAATCTTATAAATAAATATTCAAATTAAGGCATAAGAGAGAGAGAGAGAGAGAGAGAGAGAGGAGAGGTATGGAATAAGAGGACATATCAGTCACATGTAATTTAAAAAAAAAACAGATTGCCAAAAATATTTTTGTGTAAACCAATCACAATTAATATTCCACAAGCGTATCCTTAACTCATGGTGACAAAGCGATCTATTCGCCAGAGTGCGGGTTCGACGACCGGCTGATGCCTGAAAATGGTGCGTTTCGTTATTATATTCAAACACCTGCGTCACACCGCCATTGTAATATTATCTGATAGATTGTTCATGAACTAAGTTTATAATGAATGATAAATGACAATAATTATAAAGTCAAATTGAATTCGACATCAGTAAGTTAATGTATTAAGTAATGTAGGTACATTTTTATAGCTTCACAGATCTCCCTTAGGTATATGGAGGGTGAAAAAATCTACATCCGGTATAATTCGGTACAAACAGACAGACAGGCAAAAATTTTAAAAAGGTTATTTTCGTATATATACTGTGTATATATTCATATGCGCGTAGTAAAAAGCGATTATTTTAATATTACAAATTGACACTCCAATTTAGTTTATTAAGTATAGATATAAATGGTCAAGGAGACTGTAGTGGTGCAGCGGCACAGCGTTCGAGTGTACACGCTATGGGTGCGGTTTTAATGTAATGGAACATTTTAATCTCCCTTGCTCTAGCAAAAGACAAAGGTAAAGAACCTCAACAAATGTCTCGAAAATTGGGCGCAAAGAACGCCTGGATCATGTGTCATATATCAACATACGGTATACTTTCTCAGCCTGCCTATATACCTGACAACGTGACGCTATTATTAATTTGTATAAAATTTTCATACAAGAACATGATCTTTTTTACTTCAATTCATATAGACACTAATTTAATGATCAAGACAGAAGCTACCCTTTTATGAAATTTTAACCTGAAACCATCCCATAGAGGAGGCGTTGTAATTTCACTTCACCATAAGAAAATAATATAATTTAATTTATTAAATTAAAAAATATATATATTTAAAAAAAGAAGACCGTCGTGGTGCAGAGGCGACATAGTCTGTCCGTAACCGCGACAGTTTGTGAACTTATATAGCGTATAAACTTATATATATATTTCTGTTGTCTAATAAAGTATTGTATTGTATCGTTTGTGTATGAATTATTGTTATTTTCTTCGCACTGGTAACAAGGAAAAGGCCCGGCGTTGAGTTCCGTCACTCAACACGTAATGCCTGGAATTGGCGGAAATTGGGAAACGGGGTGTCTTAACATTATATTCCTTGAGCCTACAATTCCCTCTGCCTACCCTGCTATGTGCAGGATATTGCATGAAGCACACAAAAATGTACAATATCGCAAAAGCTCGTACATTTTTTTAAGACTGTAAGTTTAATTTTTACGCAAAAAGCATTTCGTCTTCCGCTTTCCGTTCGAATTCGAGACATTGTTCGTTAAATGGCGAGACTTAACGTCTTTGTCTTGTCACATGGAAATGAAAATAATTCATCACCACAAAAAGATTCGAATCCATATCTGTCACAATGACAGTCAGATGCTGTGTTATTGCGGTACGATAGTCTGTAGAGTTTACATATAGTACTACTTTAGGATATAGGGCTAAACTTTAATATATCTGCAATTATCTAACACATATATATATATATATATATATATATATATATATATATATATATATATATATATATATATATATATATATATATATATATATATATATATATATATATATATATATATATATATATATATAATGTCTTAAGTCTCATATAGGATACAATTTACATATAATAAAATGCTATGATATATAACTGTAACCAATTCTTTATGCTTCTTTGAAAGGAAACCCATCAGTTTTCTACTACGATAGCAAACAAATAATCTAAACAAGCGATACTTCCAAACAAAAACTAAGGAAAAGATCGCATCAGTTCAAAATAAAGTACCCAAGGGCCAAGTCCAATGTATGGATACATTTATCGTGTTGCATTGTCGATATATCGAAACTTCGACCGCAAATCGCTCGCTCCTTTGCGGCATTGTCCGCGCTAGCACGGTAAGTGTTAATGTCGAACAAATATGTTGAGAAACAAAAGTAAAACCTACGTCGACTTATACAAGCTCCCTGCGCACAATTTATCGGATAACAAGATTGAAGAAATTTTAATTAGAATGGCCTTTTAATGAATAAAGACATAAACTATGTTTGTAAATTCCAATAGTTTCGATTTGTGGACTGTCCGTGTAATTGACTAGGAGCTAGGCGAGCTAGTATCACTGAATGCGGAAAATGTGTTTAGAATCACCGCTTGGTCTTGGTCTCTATTGTCGATGAGCTCGGCTGTGAATGAGAAAGACATTAACGAGATTTCAAGATAGTGTTCAGGGATTTCAGGTTTGAAGGAAATTGAATTAGCGATTTAACTAAAGTTCTTGATTTGATGTCACCGTGGCGTCATAAGATCGGTTTGAATGCGGCGTAATGACTGGAGCTTAAAAGCTTAGCTATGTTCTAATGTAGTTAAATTAGACATAATATATATTTGTATAATTCAGAACTATTCCAAATGAACAAAGTATGTTGAATAGAATAACATTTGTACATCTAGGATAAGCTCCGTTCACTGCCTTACGTTATGTACCTTACGCTTTAGCTCTATTAAAGTAGCCAGAGAGAACGAAGCCCTAAACGCTACGTGGGACCGTAGACTTCTTTCGTCACGTCCTTGGTATTAACCTCTTCAATCGTGCCCTCCAGGAGTTCTCAAGCTTTGTTTGAGAAGGTCAATACGATATGCGTGAAGATAAAAATTAAACATATTACGCTATAAATGTAAGTACATATATTTCATTTTCCGGCTCTGGTCCAAGCGCGGCGTTGGATTCCGCCATTCAACACACCATCTCAATTAGATCAATTATAGTAGGTAGCTTAAAAGCGAATTGTTCAATATAGGCTTTGCTTGAAGCAAATATAAAATTATAAGCAAATTTAAAAAACTTATGACACCAACATTAAAAATGAATTTACAACACAACAACGCTAACAGAAGCTAATATTTAAATCTCCATATAATTTATAACGCGAAGGCACTCGCAGAAATTACCTTTTAATCGAGTGAAAAAATATTGACAACATAAAATCGATTATTTACACTTGATGATAGGTATCGATTAGTCGCCGCGGGATATTTTGGCATAAGATATATCAGCTTTCTCACTTTAAGTCCTGTTATTTTAATTTAAAAATGTGAGTTAATTGCTATTCATTACGGAGGTAGTGTATTTAAGTATATATTGTAAGAATATTCCCAATAATAAAATGTCCCGGACATTCTTAAGAAATTATAGTTTATATTATTTATGTTTTAAAAAGTTTCTTTATCGTATGTTATCACATCCTTCTCTGTACTTTGTATTTTGAATAAGAGTGTAGTTGATCCATCACACTCCTTTTTCACACTCTATTTGTACTTTTATTTAGATTATTATTATCTTAAACTTTTTTTTATTCTTTTGTGTAAGACGGTAATAAATTTCTTTTTTTTACTTTCACGTTGTATCCCGCACATAGCAGGGGTAGGCAGAGGGAACCGTAGGCAGAAAGTACCCAGTGTTAAGACACTCCGTTACCCAATTTCCCGAAAAAAAACGAAGCCGTCGTGGGCCAGTAAGAATATGAGAGATTCGAAACACTCAGTATTGAGTGGCGGAACTCAACGTCGCATTTCATCTTCAGTCATAACCATCGCGTTAACGATCAGATGAAGTCCATGAAGATATTTCATATTATATTCCAAAAATTTTAAATTATAAATACGATTGTGTTACTGGTTAGGTAAGTACTTAATATAAAAGGGGCCAATTTTGTTAAAATGGGTCTCTAGCAAGACATTGAGGCTGGGACTCCATTTTAATATCTTTTCTTCCATCAACAGTGAGATATGGAAGAAAAAAAAATGGAAGTGACGAAGCAAACGTAATTTTATTCTAAAGATTCTAAAGAAATACTTTTGATAGGTTTATTTACATACAATATATAAAATTGCATATAAAAACGGATAATACAAATGAGAATTAAATCAGTGAGCAGATTTGTTTAGAAAAATAACGGCGTATTTGTAGGTATTTAAACAACGCGACGCTCTGTGTAACGGAATGCTGTGAATTTACGGCTTTTATTTGTATTTTTGCCTTAAAAGTTATTTTATTGTTTTGTAGAATTCTTTATATTACGTAAAGGAATAAATATTTAAAATTGTCGATTTAAACTGCTTGCGATAGACATTACTTTACGTTATTTATACATTCTTCTTTTACCGGTCCTCTCGCCGGTTCTTTCCTTTTTTATGAATTTTTCCCATACAATATTTTCTCGTCGCAACAAATAATCTACAATATCTAAAAAAATCAAAAATGTCATACGACGTTGATGTTTCCCACTAACTGAGAATTCTAATTTCATATATTTTTTAAAACAAAAAACATTTGCTTACTAACTTTTAAACGTCTATTTTAATCTTTTACAGATGAATTTTCCAAATTCCCCTTCTTAGTGTTAATTTACATTCTATAAAGAACCTATGTCCTAAATTTCAAGATTCTGAGTTCAGCGGTGCCTGGATATCTGTATATATATACCAGTCACTTTAGTAAGAAGTTTGATAACGTGAAGTTTTATAACTTGTTACTTACACTTAACGCGAAAAGCGCTTCAATTCTCGGTCACGGTAAATTTTGATATAAAAATAAATTATCGCAAAACGTAATGCAGAAGTTAGCAATAAAAATTTTATATGGAACTAAAATATATATTATCCATAATATAATAAATCTGGACAATTTCTTTGGTTGAATACGCTGATCTAATGAAGTAAGCGCGTACAACATTAGGTAGACCTAAGTTCAAATTGAAAATTCTTATCGAACAGCTACAGGTTTTATTACAACACGCTATTTACCTCGAGTACTTAGAACGTGTCTAGTATCACACACAACTGATGCTAATCTCAATCAACCCCAAAAGCAAAGCCGCAAGCAACAGCTAGCTTACATATAACACTTAAGTAACATTTGGAAATTATTCAAAACAGAAATGAGCGTAAATAAGAAGGCGTGCTTAATTTCCCCGTTCACTCGACCGTAAGTTAGTATAATTTATGACTTAGTTTAATACTATTTAAGGCACAATGCATTTGGCCGCCCACGCATTGAACGCAAACAGAGCGAATGGGAGCAAGAAGCAGGACTGGACCTTTGTGATATACCGCCATATTGTGTACGAGAACTTATTGGATCAACTGTATCAAAATACTCTTAGTACGTAGATAATTTGTTGCGTTGTATTTTATATAGAGACTTCGCAAGCTTGATCCAACTTCTCGGGTTTACTCTGGTTTTTGGGTTTAGAAGTTTTTTTTTTTATGTTTTCCTTTTTAATCACTGCGTTTATGAAAATTAAGGCGATAGGTACTCGCATATGGTGAACGCGATTTATCCCGAGTAAATCTCGTTCTCGCGGCTATTCCGGTATAGAAAAATAGACTGTATGTTGCTCCACAACATCCTCTATCTTCTAGTGAATGTTAAATGAAAATCGATTAGCAAAGACTAACGGAAAGACATTACAAAAATTATTATATATGTTTTTTTTAGATTATGACTTTTGGAGACAAAGTGCGGTGTTGAGTTCCGCCACTCCAACGCCAACAGACATGTCTCGAAAATTAGGCGGAAATTCAAAAATTTTTCTTTTTTTTATGTGATAAGAAGGCAAACGAGCAGAAAGGCCACCCGATGTTAAGTGGACACCCTCGCCCATAGACATCTCCAACCTGAGAGTATGTGGATGCGTTGCCAATCTTAATGGTGGAGAAGATGACTGTACACACGACGCTTGAAAATCCCTAAATTATATTGATCAGGGAACACCTCACGAGGTAGGTCATTCCATAGCTTGCATGTACGCGGAAAAAAATTCTAGAAGCACGCATGTTGGATGCAAAAAACGCATCCGAATGGTGGCGGTGGTATTTGCTCTTTAGGCGGGAGGGAGGTGCGATGGTAAAAAGAAGATGGTCGCACCAAATCAAATAATTCCTGTGAACATCGTCTCGAAAAACGTCTCTCCGTCCGTACACTTAACGATTCTAAGCCGTTTGTGAGTTTGGGTGACTCTGTATTGTCCAGTGGTTGTAATTGATACTGAGGGGCGCCTGCCCATAGGTGGGAACAGTATTCTACGTGAGGACGGACTTGAGCTTTATAAAGCAGAACTCTTTGACCTGATGTAAAGTACTGCTTCGCCCGATTCAGTACCCCGAGCTTTTTTAAAGCCAATTTCGCTTTGCTCTCCAAATGACCCCTAAATTGGACCTCATTCGAAATCTCAAGACCAAGAATTCCAATACGCTTACTAATACAAAGAGGAATGCCATGGAGTTTAGGAGCTATAGTAAAGAGAGATTAAATTGGATAAGGTTACGTCCACCCCACTCCGAGACCTGCTCCAAGGAAGACTCAATATTGGACACAAGTTGTATTCTCTGTGTCTCCACCTCGGCTCGAGAGATATTAGCCCGTCCGTTATAAAAGGCATCGCCCGTGCTGTCATCCGCATAGCAATGAATACTGCACGTTTGCAACATGTCATTAAAATGCAGAAGAAACAGCGTGGTAGATAGCACTGAACCCTGGGGTACTCCAGCATTGACAGACTTAATTTCCGAGCATATACCGTCAACTACGACCTTTATGCTACGCCCATCAAGAAATCTGGTTACCCAATTGCATAATCCCTCGGGAAGACCTGATCAAAGGCCTTTGCGATATTAAGGCTAACTGCCATAGCTTCCCCCTTTCTCTCAATAGCGGCTGCCCAGCGGTAAGTTGGGTAAACCAAGAGGTCTCCAGCACTGCGACTGTGAAGAAAACTATATTGTCGATCACTAATAAGCTGGTTTTCCTCAAGGTAACCGAGTAGTTGGGAGTTTATTACGAGCTCCATCACCTTACAAAGTAAGGAGGTTATCGCAATAGGACGGTAATTGGATGGGTCTGTACTGTCGCCCTTCTTAGGAACAGGGTGAACCACAGCTACTTTCCACGAAGATGGGACAATTCTGGTGGCATAAGATAGTACTGTTCACATTTTCTGGCTTACTCACTTTTCTGGTTCACATAACTTAAGCTATCACAAAAGAGTGCTTAAATAAAACTACCTGATTGTTTCATTATGACTGACTTGCTCATAATTTCACACTATTTGCATGATAATTTATTCGTCGGATAAGATTTTTCTTTCTATAAGTTCGCAGTTTTGTATTTCTCATAACATTTTTTCAAGGAAATTTACAGAGACCAATATAATGAAATAAATAAAAAATATAATAATAATAAATAAAAAAATAATAAAACACTCCGTTACCCACTTGTCGCCTATTTTTTCGAGATATTGCGTGTTAATAAGCGGAACTTGTTTTGCTTTGTTTTCTTACCACAGGTATAAATTAAATTATTAAATATACCCGAGTGGAATTCGAACGCGAGTTCAATTTGTGGAACGATCGCCGTCGTCTAATGCAATTATTAATATATTCCAATAAGTTATAATTTATTATTTGATAAATACCTAATAATGAGACGGTCTGTCTGTGATTAGTAATAAATGTACTAGATATTAATAATATTAAAATGCAGTAAGACAAAAATTATTCTTTTCCCTATACTTATAGTGTTTCAAATATACAATTCAAAATCATACACAAAATATTGTATACTATGATTGGTGGCTCTACATGGCTGGCATCTACTTAGATACAACAAGACAGCCCAAATATATGAAGTAATCAAAAAACAGTAATATAACTTACCAGATCACACTTCATACACCTCGAAACGCAGCTTTTGTCGCTTTGGTTAAAGAGAAATTAAATAATTATATACATAATTTCTAAATAAATAATCAAATTTTAATGAAATTATTGTTGAAATTTGGTTTCTTTGTATTGCCAAGAGTTCAAATGTAAAGGAAAATTAAATAACCATTACAAAATTGATATGTCTCAGTTTATTCACAATATAATATACTCTAATATTTACACTTACATATCTATGTACACGTTCGTAAATAAACATTTACACTATTAAGTACTTACTATCAAATACAACATAAACTGTCTACCGCACACAGTATACAGAGCCACCTACACTCAGATATGTCAATTAGCATTTAACTGACGTTAAATTATGACAATATTTTGCTATTTAATACTAGTGTGATACTAATTGACGTCTCTGCGTATAGTTAATCTCGTTGCTTTCTAAATGCCACTCCTAATGTTAATGTCCATTTAATTTTAAACGCTAGCCTTTGCTTTGCTATAATATAAAAAAAAAGTTCTGTACATTTCAAAACATCACCTAACATCTACTTGATACGAGTATTTATTTACATTCAATTCGCCGACATTATTATTTTTTTCACTAAATTAAAAATTGTAAAAAAAATAAATACAGAAAAAGCAAGGTTTTTTTTGTTTTGTCACATTTACATAATAAATATAAGATATAACGAAGCATCTCAATCAAAAGATTAATGTACTATGACGTCACAAGTTGCAATAACTAAAAATAAATACAAACTTACACTATAATTATTCCAAAATTATAATGAAAATTTAAACAACAGATTTTAATTAAGATTATCAAATTTTAAAAGAAAAATTCATTTAATCTAGATTAATCTAAAATTGACTTATTGTGTGCTCGGCTCGAAACGTTCTTAGACACAGATACAAAATTGAAAATACTGTCCGAGATATATAAATCGTTTCCAAATACTATATTTAGTTGTAAGCTCTCCTACAAATGCTTGCTGTGGTTAAGATTAGGCCGTTTCAAAGGAATAAATATGAAAGCTCTGTTTTCGAAGTCCTAAATAATCGTCAAATAAAAAAAAAACAAATTACATAGCAAATGACAGTTACATGTTGGAAAATTAATTGTGTCAGAACTGATTGTGTTGTCATTATAATAAATTATGCTATACATTATAATCATTATTATTATTCTAAAAAAAAAATATCATATGTTACTAAATTTAAAAGCTGCTACTAAAGTCTAAGCTTACATTATATACACGAATCTATTTACTTAAAACATATAATATAAAGAAGCATTAAAACACGCCATTTTTTTTATCTTGTACTATATATAAATTACGTTAGTACAAAAAATTACAGCTATACACTAAACTTTTCTTATATATATATATATATATATATATATATATATATATATATATATATATATATATATATATATATATATATATATATATATATATATATATATATATAAATAAAAAGAAAATATATCAGTCTGTCCTTTTGATATAGCGCTGGTAACGATCCGACAATGAAGTATATATAATTAAATACGAACAAACATAAATATTTTCGAGACTAGTCTACTAGGTCTTTGGTTACCGTTCAAATATACCTTCCGAGTTAAGAAGTCATTTCAATATTATATAAATTATTAAAATAATATAAAGAATAAATGAGTCGTGTAAAATCAAAGTTTTTTAATGAAGTGTGTGTACAAGTGTCAAGTGTCAAGTGTCAAGACACTACGTCCTCCGATTTCCGCCCCGATTCGAAACTTTTGAGTGGCGGAACCCAACGCCGTTTTATTTATTTGCAACAAATATAATCGTCAATGTTGTATGTTTACTTTTTAAAAAATATTAAAATATTACAAATAAAATAATATTCTTTCAATAGAATAATCTTTTTAAAAAAGTATCAGTATCGGTCTTTGATTTCACACGAAATTATAATATTAGCAAATATAATGATCTGACTGTAAATTACAAGGCTAACTAAATAGGCACATTTATGTATAATTATTTCAACTCGTTGACATTGTCTTTTAATAGACCAAACAATATATTATTATGAAAAAAAATATTTACTTTTGGAAACAAATACTATAAAATACCACTTTAATTTAAATAATAACTATTTTAATAAAATCGTAAAACCTGCAATATACGTCTGTCAGAATATTAAAACATTAATTTGCGTAATATTAACATATAAATTATTAACAACATTAAAGAACCATAGATTATATAAAATAACATAAACATCGATTTTTATTCTCACAATAAAATAATGTTGTCCATTTTTTACAATAACACACTATAGTGGACGATTATTATAAATATTTACTGATTTCGATAAATTCATATAAAGAAGTAAAAGTTAATAAAAATAGATTACAATACAATAATTATTTTATATCTGTTATAAATAAATAAATATATAATAAAAAATAATATTTTCAGTAATCGAAAATCGATTTATTTCGATTATTATATTATTACTAATCGATGAGTCATTCGCAATCGTCCACAGAATCGGTTACCGGCCTTACAAAAAAACCCTACACATATGACTACGTACAACTTGCGTTACAAACATATATAGTATCTACTATAATATAGTATAATAATTAGGAATTATCCTTCACTCAAGCACCGATATGTCGAGATGGACTATTTTTTTCTAAACTAAATCGATTCTAACATTTTTTTAGAATATCAATACTATATCTACGGGCAATGTCAAATGATTTACATCTCTTCGTCACATTAATTATAGTTGTTTTATATGATTTCATAGATTGGTATAGAGTATAACATAGTAAAAATATTAAAAAAATCAATCATAAAAAAATACAACGTTACAAAAAAACGCACGTCTACTGTAAAATAATTTCAACATTGGTTTTTATGTAGCAATTATAATAATAAAAATCTAAATTATTTATGGAATAATGATGTATAGAACTTAAAATTAACTTATTGAATATGATTTATCGAAGGAATGGCAAGGATTAAGGTTTCCATTTGGAAAATCAATATTTCTTATGAGTATAAGATTAAGAAAATTTTATGATTTGATTACAGTAAAATATAAATAAATATACTTTAAAAGCTGCCGTTTAATAAAAAAAAAGGATAAAGCAAAATATTACAATTAACCCTAAAAATAAATGACTCGAAAAATACAGCAGATATTGTTCTATTCCATCAAAATTAAAAAAAGTTATTCATTAAAAAAAAGACTTAATAGAGAATAAATAAATTGTAACAAAAATGTTACAGATATAAATGGTCTGTATTTTAATATTTAATACTTAATAACAGTTGAAGACAATTTGAATATAATGGCACACACAAAAAGTAAAATATTAACTAATAATATTTGGTTTTTTGAATGACAATTAAAATAAACTATTCTCTATTTACATAGTCGGATAATGCTTTTTGATTCAATTACTAAATTACTTATTCATACATATATGGATATGTTTACAAAAACTATATTTACTTTTTGATCGTGAACAAAGCAATATCGATATTAAAATCGACTTATCTCATTGTTCTAGTGATAAGAAAAGTGAAGAGTGATCGATATTAACATCGATTTTTATAGTACAACATCTGTATCGATTCTATTTGGCAGTTTAACCTACATACCCTGGTATTGGGGGGACGATTCCCATTTAACTTCACTTACAGCCTTTCGAAACATTTCTTGATATAATTTATTGTCCAATCCTCAAATATATAAAGGGCCCTCTTATTCTAATATTATTGTTATAGTATACCAAAAACAATGAAATTTAAGCAACTATTCATACATATTGACATTGAAAAAAATCTATTCTATATACATGTAAACAGGTTAAATATATAATAAATATAAATAAATTCACTACAATCACATAATAATGAATAATGTATATTATGATTATATACAAATACAATATCAATTAATAATAAAAGGACCCAAATAACTCACCTTCTACTTTCTAAAATTCCGCATCTTATTTCTTCTTTTCCGGAGTTGCAAAACCCTTTTAACAAAACACACTACAACGCGCCTATATCGGGGTAGACTTGCGGAATACCGGATCCAGTTTCTCGATATTGTAGCGGATCCGCGCGGAATTCCACGGATTTTAAGGCCATATGTCCGTAAATCTGCGTAAATCTGTCTATGCAGGCGGACCTTTGCGACATGTGACGCGCATCGGCTGACAACATTTCTGTGTTAGTACATTCTGGACATTTAAATTTTTTGCGAGGAGTTACCTGAAAATTGATAGGGAAATTTTAACTTCAATCCCTACGAATTGTATGACTGATTGTGGTGATTGTGGTGAGGTCTCGACCTCCCGCACATAGAGGGGTGTGTAGAGGGACAGAACATTCCGTTCTTAATTTTGCACCTGAAGGCGAGACTGCGTGTTGGGTGTCAGACCCCAACGCCATAACTCAATTAATTCATTATTATTTCAGCAACACAACAAATTGCCAAGCTTAATGATTTTCTTTTGGGTCATTAATTAATTTATAATATATTTATCAGTTCATTTTAAATAGGAGTATATTATGGTTCAAAACAATAAATTGCTATTTCGTTTTTCTGCATATTATTTTTTCTTGCACAACTAGATTGACTAAAATAAATCCTTATTAATTTTTTTGTTAAATTCATAAAAAAAAAATTATAATCAATTATTGTTTAAAATTCCACACACCAACAAGTCATTTGAAACATAACTCACCTTAATAGGTGGTTTTCTAGTAATATTAGCGACGAGGAAGTTCATAGCAATGTCTTCACAATTGAAATTGTCGTCCACCCACGTCCGGATCTCGGACGGCATCTTGTACGTGTAGTACCAAGACCATATTTTGTGATGAAACGCTGCCCCCGTTAAAACCTGGAATGTTTGTAAAAAAACTTCGTGTTTAAATAGTAAATTTGAAATTTGTAATTTGACACACTTTAAATTATTTTTTTATATCCTAATTCTTATTGATAGGACAGAGACGGCGTTGAACTCCGTGACGCACCACGCAAAATTTTTTACTGTATTCGATAGGTGGAAAGTTAAATTGGCTGTTACATGCCGGATACAGCGTATGATGGTTATAAGATGGTTATAAGTTATAAGTACAAATGTATCTCACATTTCGGTTCAACAAAGATTTTTTAAGCTTCACATTTACACTTACTAAAAGCTAGTGTCAAGACACTCCCGTGCTCTATCCACTTTCCCTCTATCCTCCGGCCTTTATCCTCTATGAACTTTCAAAAAAAGATATAAAAATTGTAAAGATATTTTGATTGACAATACAGTATCTGTCCGATTTTTTTTTAAAGAAACCGTATCAAAACGCCCTTACCATAGATATCTGATTCGTCCATTCGCTGTGGTACTTCCAGGAGCTAGTGACGTTGTCCCACACGTGCAGGCGCGATGGGAAGCCGACTATTCTGTCGGGGAATTCCCGCCACACATCGAAACTGAAATGTATAGAAGTAAATATTTAGGATAAAGTAATTAAAAAAAAAGACAGAGTCATTGCCTGTTGCGAAGCAGAACTTTTTTATTTAATTCGACTATACCAGTAGAAAATCGAAAATTGTGCCTTGTGAGGCTCGTACCCATGCCAGTACTGTTAGCATAATTTGCTCATAATTATAATATATTGAATGTTATTTGAGTTAAACGGCATTTATAGATGGCGTTGATGAATTAAGTATTGTTTTTGACTTGAGTAGTTCCCATTTATGAATAAAGAGGGCTCTGCGTCTTTTCCGGTTAGATATGAATATAACCGTAAAAGACCGCACTCGGGATCCATATTTGGTAATGCATCAGACGCGAAAAGTCTGTCACTGGAGTGTTGTAATTATATGGATATGGAATTGTATACAAAAGTGAGAACAAGAGTACATGACGTCATTATTATAAAATTGGAAATTAAAATAAATCATTATAAAACTGGAGCCTTTAATTTAAAGCAATAAATGATACTAATTCATTTTAAATATCTTAAATAAACGATCGATTACATATTTTATCTACTGGGAGTAGGATGTATGCACAGAAGTAATTAGCTCTTTTTATTCATCATTAGTTAACATTTTATTAGCTGGCAATAAAAAATGCATTTCAGCAATAATTTTAATGAATCGCCATTAGAAATAGCTGGCGTTCGCGAAAAATCTTTAATTATATGTACACATATTACTAAGTGAATTCAGTGAGATTAAGCACTAAAGATTTCTTTTATTAAACGAGCTTTTACAAGCTTCCTTTTCGTAAAATAGAAATCATTTAGAGTTGTGTATGACACATCACATACATAATTTTAACCCAAGTCAACTTTGGACGCAGATACGGTGGATTAAAACGAAATGATTAACGTGATGTAATGTAATGCCTTTAGCATTCTTTGATAAATGGACTCTAAAATAAAAATTAAAAAAAACAATTCAAATAGATAAGTCCCTAAGAATAGAACATGCTATCACAGAAACTTTTAAATTTTATAATATTAAGTAATAAATAAAAAATAATATATATACAGATAACTAAGTCTGGACAGAAGTTGACAGTTCATTCCTAGATTCAAAAATGTTTGTAAAAGCCTATTTGAATAAAGACTATTTCGAGTTTAAATTTGAAAAATTATATCTTTAGAAAAAAAAAAGATATAAAAACGTCAGATTGCACTATTTTCTTATCTTCTTTTTTATTATATATTTATATCATGCGAAAGTGTATTCATTCAATACTTAAGGCTTCACCGATATATTTTCCATTCAGGAGCGCATACAAATACTTCTACAAAGGAAATTTCAAACAACTTTTCACAACTCGCTCATAATATATTAACTTAAGTACCTACAGCAAAATATCACAACAAATACACACGCATAAGAATTTAAACGTAGCACGAAGAACGTATGGTATAATTATACCATACGCCAATTGGCTCGATCGCTTGAGCAGTATCCGAGAGGTCCGGGTTCGAGTTCCGCTAAATTGAATTTTTCATACATTTCCAAACAATTTTTATTTCCTTACCCAACAAAATATTTAATAATATTACACATACATCATACATACATATATAAAACACGCAATCGTGAAACTAAATCCTAAACAGACCCTATTAAACTTCGACAGCAAAAGACCATTTATCTGTCTGTATATATCTATGAAGTACTAAGTAAGAAAATAAGGACATCTTATCTGCAACCAAACGAAAAAACTTTTTCCATTTATCGAAGCTGATGTAAAAAATCGGTTGTATCCATCTCCATAACACACTGTCCGCGCTCGGTGTGACCAATCCAACGATACGTTGACGCATCGAAGCGTGAACTACCGAGAGATATACGAGAACGATATCGCATTTGACAAATATATGTGAATTTTCTACTTGGAAAAAAAAATTTTATATAATATTTCAATTTTCTTTGGATAATTAATAATTTTAAATAATTCATTTTGTAAATATTAGTAACAACACCATTGATTATTAATACATCAGCCACGTTTAGACCCCAATTAACTAATAACTGATATTAAATTGTATACATAATGACAGTTAAACGCAAATTGACATTTCTAAGCCCAACTCTGTCTAGACCAAGTGATACTAATAGTAAAACTTATGGACACTTTTATGTCTGATTAATATTCCTTATAAATATGAATATCTGTCAGACACGATAAAAACGTATTCGTAGGACGTACATTTTATTCTCACGTAAAAACAATGGCGTCATTGCAGCGTTAGACCGTAAATGCGATGGTCGTGGCTTCGATTCCCATTTTGGGGAATTAATTATTTTTATCTTCCTGCTCTGACAAGAGCGTGGCGTTGACTCCATTCATTCAAATTGCAATATCTTTAATTCGAAAGGAAAATGGAGAACGGAGTGTCTTGACACTAGTCAATCTTTGCATCGCTTAAATTGATAAAACTACCGTTTATAGTAGGTTTTACATGTTAAATATACATTTAGAAATACTAAACAGAATTTTATTGGCAAGTCGTAAATTTTCGTATAAAGCTGGATTCCAAATCCCTTCTTTCCAAATCTCCTAGAATATATATTTCTATTTACCGTTTTACGAACTTAAACATTACTTTATTTTCAACGCCATTAGCTACAGGATTTATTTCGCGAAAAAAAGTTTTACCGACCATTGTTCCAAACAACATCAGTGTAGCAAATGTGTTTAAAGGAGGTCACGATAGACCCTTAGGGAATAATGTTATCAATAAACGCCCTTAGCCAAAAGTGTTAAAGTTCAAAGTCAATTATATTTTTGATACGGTTTTGTCAAAGTATAATAACAAGAATAACCGCGATATCGTGACAGAAAGTCGTAATTTAAAAGCTCTTTTTCGTCAAATGATTTTTATTGATTTCTCTTTTATTTTAATTGTTATTAAAAATATTTTAATTTACATTAACTTTCATTATAACAATACCTAATAGGGCCAGGCCAGGACATAGTCAGATGATTATAAGCTCTTTCACTTGTCAACTTACAACTTCTTGGCCCGTGACAGAGCTCAACGCCACATTTTGTCTTACCAGAGAAGTGAAATGGAAATCATTTATTCCCCCAATTGGGAATCGAATCCACAACTTTCACGTCTATAATCGGGAGTTGTTCCACTGCGCCAATATGACTTAATTTACAAATTATATGTCAATGTTGCAAAATTAGATAATAAAAAAATATCTAAATAATAAAAAAAATCATATCATCATCATACAATTGTAAGATCGTTCATCGGATAAACTTGAAACCGGTTTTTGATCATAATTTACAATTAAGTACAATTTCTCGAAATCGGACGGAGAAAGTTGAAATTAACTTCCTCGAAAAAGAACTCAATGTTGATCTCTCCCTGTACACTTTATTACGACGTTAAAAATACAGTCAAAGTGGTGATTAGTCACTCTGGTTACCATCTTCCGTTTCATCTGAAGACATAAACTGAAGAAAGCGCTCGTATGACACAATTTTTAGTAGCCTTCAAATATTAGTAGGAGAAACGATTGCATATATATATACATATATAAATAAAAATATATATATAAATATATATATATATATATATATATATATATATATATATATATATATATATATATATATATATATATATATATATATATATATATATATATATATAATTATTTTATAATGAGATAGTCTCATCTACTTATATACTTATTGCAAAAAGCGTATAAAAAATAACACAATAATTTTAACGTGGGACCGACGAATAATCGCCCCTAACTATGTCACGATGACGTCATTCGTTATAATAAATAATAAATCTATACAACAAAATTTTAATGAATAGAAAAACATACAACACCATATTAATTGAGTAAACTGACACGTATCTGTTTGGACTATTCATACAAAATTAATATTTGAAACGTTTTTATGTATACACTGTTATATAAAATTGATAGATGAAAATTTGCATTTCAATATATTTATAATCCGAGGCCTATTCCAAAATATAATAAAAGGTCAACTTCGCACTTTATCCTATATAGAATAGAGTAGGCAGAGTGAAACTAGTGTTAAAACACTCCGTTCTCTGCATTTTCGCGTTCTTGAATTCGCCTGCCTACGCTTTATCTTGCGAGAGGAAGTAAAGAAAATACATTCTCTCGACCAGGAACGGAATCCACAACTATGGTGATTAGTCAGCCGTTGTCCCAATGCGCCACACCATGTAAAATAAACAGACATGTCTCGACAAATAATAATTTTGTAATAGTTTTCCTAAAAGTGTCTACATAAATGCTAACAAGAAAAGTTGTAATAAGCATATAAAAAATTCCACGTAGGACGATAACAGCATATATAATACATTTTACATCTAATTTTATATGAAAACTCCAAATGACAAAGATCTACTTTAGTTCACCAGCACATTTTAGATCAATATTCTACTAGGCATATATCAATAATTTCAAGCAATAATTCAACTTAGTTCAATAAACGCTATAACACCGTGTCTGGCACTTATTCATATTTTTATTTTTCACTGACTTCTTTAACTACTTCTATACATTAAGGGCTATTTATAATTTATAAAAAAAAAGATTAATTAGGTAGACAGAAATAATGAAAAGTCATTCTATACGAAACACACATGCATTCTCATACATACACATGCACGAACGCACACGCACGCACACGCACGCACACACTTTTCAGATTATTATACACTTATATTTGAACCAGTAACCATTCAGCGACGGCGACAGTGTCCAGTAATGCACATACATTCTAAGCCAAAATTGTACCGATAACATAGAAATCTTACCAATTAACAATTTTACTGTACTTTTCAGCGCATTTCACAAAAACCTATCTACAAGAAATTTTCTCTCGGTGATTTATAACGCTCCTAACAAAGTATCGCGAGATAGTAACCAATTAATAACGTGAGTCACGTATATAAATTAAAGGAAATTAAGCGGTTTATCAAAACGTTGAACTGTGTAATTAGTATTTCAATGTAGCCCTAATAAATACACTGAGACTGTGTCAGCTTTCTAATATTGATTTGCCGTTCACCTATTTCCGTCCGAATTTGAGATATCGGAGCACAACGCCGCGCAATATTAATAATAAAAAGTATAATAATTTAAAAAATTGGTGTCTTTTTAGTGAGCCCTGGTGAAGGCCTATGTCCAGCTATAGACTTCAAAAGGCTGACATGATGATGACTGACATGAGCACCAGATGAAAGAGATGACGATGATGACGTCTATAATATATCGGTAATCGTAAGTAGAGGAAATCAAGGCGCTCTTCTTGGAGAAATAATTATACTTATTTATTTTTATTTCACAGCTTTGGCTCTCTAATGCCTAAGCACAACGCGGCGTTGAGTTCCGTCACTATATACACAACGTCCCAAATTCGGGCGGAATAACTTGAGACTTACCTAAGACCTTACTATGCGAGAAAAAAAAGCGACGCTGAAATAGACACGGTGAGAGCAGGGCGTTAAACTTTACATAACCAATGTAACATGTTAATTGGTTGGCTTTAGAAGTGAAAATTTTATTTTAATCTTCTCGCAGTATTGTGTAGTATAAGCATAGGTAACCTACATTCCGTTCCATAATTTCCGCCCAAATTTAGAGATCTTGCGCATTGAATGGCGGAACTCAACGCCGCGAACAAATATATTTTATAAATAAAATAACTACACGAGATTTGAATATAGAACCACTGCGCTAAGTCAGGTACTTGCTAACTTTGCGACGATTGCGTTGTGTCCTTACAAAGATATATGATGTAGGCACTAGGCATATATCTTTAGGGCGTATGGAGCTTTTTAGACAAACAGACATCTCCACGCCACATACGTACGTACCTACTTGAAGCAAAGTGTAGACGCTAGACAGAGGGTAAGTCAAGAACTACTTACAAAGTTTCAGCTAATTACAAAGCTGTAAAGGAAACTGGTACAATGTAATACGGACAAACAAGTGTAATACTGCCATTTTTTTACAATTTATATATGGAACACAAAAATACTGTCTCTACAATGCGGATAACGGAGGGCTTAACACTATCTATTTGTAGCCACAGATTAAACAAAAAATATTAGTACAGAATAGCGATAATTTAAAAGATCTATCCAATAACATAACATATATGCTATTAAATTTCATAACACAAATTACGTATATACCGCTAGCAAGTTACTTAGTACACGCACTATGTTCAATTAGCGATATTGAAACGCTTATAATAGTAGCATTTCTAAGTAATTCAACGAATTTACCCTGAAATATATACTTTACGGCGTAATAAATCAACCACAAGATTTAATTAGTGACCATAATTTTATCTCCGTTTAATTTAGTTTACTATGAGCGGGGAAGATTGTTGTCTCATGTCTTATAAGGAAAGCTTGGAATAAAATTATTTAAAAACACACGAAATCTTTCACGAAATAAAACTATAAAAATAATTACAAATTTGAACATAGGACTAACATTTACCAAACTGTATAAGGGCTTAAAAATACAAAAGAACTGCTTCATCTCGCAAACTCGCTAACATCAAGCGTATAATCCATACGTTGTCATCGACTAGGCTACAAATATATTATACATTCACTGAGATATAAATACAAAAATAAAGTCCAGCACTAGGTAGCTGTATATATACCTAGTCCAATAATAGTGAAACAAGAAGAAAAAACAAAGTAATTTGAAAAGGAATCACACAGCAATACAGCGCTGCCTTGACAGATTAATTAATTAAAATGACACGAACTCACCCAAACTCCAACTCATCAGGCGTCAACATGACGATGTCATCATCAATCGTCAGCTGGCACTCCGTTTCAATATCGTCGTACGGAAAAAATCTGTTCGACAATTTGTTCTCTTTGGTCTGTATCACTTTTAGCGGCTTGTTCACTATTGGCCATTCGGAAGCTAGAAAAAAAAAATATATATATATATATATATATATAGATATTAGATGAGAATAGTGAGGCCGTCGTGGCCCAGTTGTACAGCGTCTGTTAACGGTTATGGGGTCGGTTCCCACTCGAGGAATTAATTATTTAATTTCCTTGCTATGGTAAAAAGACGAAGCGCGGCGTTAAGATCCGTAAATTCATTCATCACGAAGTGTCTTAACACTGTTCTGTCTATTTTGTTATATGCGAGGAAAAAGTGTAAAGCTGAGACGCGAACAGTATTATTGATGACGCTGTGGTACAGTTGTGGGAGTGCTCAGAAGACGGTAATGGGTTCATATTCGATAATTTCGTTTAGTTATGATATACGCCTATAGGTAAATATAGTTCAGACATTAGTATGTAGGTATTACTTGTAATTTATCAGATTTATATTTATTGTATTATAATTTCGAATAAATTCTGTATCAGTGGATTGTCAATTATCACAATAAAAGGATAAATAATTAAATTAAAAAAAAATGCGTTATAGATGTTTTTTTTTAATTTTGAAATATTCGCTCGAATATTAACAAAAATAAAAGTAACTAAACGTATTCTGTTGGGTGAAATATTGAAACTTACTCGTAAAGATTTGTAGATAGACAGAATTATTTAATGTTATTAAGTGATTATTACAATTAATATAACATTTTTTTAAATATTTAATGGCAGTAGCTATTAGTTTTGGGTTAATATATTTAACGAAGAACCATGAATACAGATAACAGATACAGAACAGAAGACCGTTGAGGCTCATGATGTATGTAAGTCTGACAGTCACTTAAATTTAATAATATAGCTAAGCATACCACAGTCATTTGTCAATGGGTTCACTCAATTTACCCCATCTCAAGCTGGATATTCAAGAGAACAAAAAAGTATATGTATGGTATATTCCATCCCAAATCGTTCTTCAGTTTTTGCATGATTTGACTTACAAATATTCAAATGTAGTAACTCCGAAATTTTTCTAAGCATGATTTATTTTTTGTATCAACAGCTTACAGTAAATACATAAATATATAATGGTATAAATAATATATATTGGTATAAATGCACCATAAACCAGGTACCTTCTTACAAACAAAAAAATTAAAAACGCAAAATATGCTTTATTGTGGACTCTATGGTTAATTTAACGGTCAAAACACTTTATTTTCCGGCTTCACAATGGAACCCACAATAAATAAATAAATAAATTAATTAATTAACAGTACGATGCTGTCCTGCGCCACGAGAGCCAAGAGATAAAAGATAAAAAGGATAGCAGTATGGTTGCATTATTTCATCCACGCAAATCTCTACATCACACCAGAAGAACACAACACCAGTGAAGAATAAACTGGTACAAAATGAAAGCGTACATTCTTTTTAGTTTTCTCTATAAAGTTACAATTATTATTGTTACTTATAAAAAGTAATATTTAAATTTTATATTTATTTCCATAAACACTGTTCATGTCGTTTAAGTCACATACGAGTGGAATGTGTGCATTCATTTGTAACAAAAAAACTTAACTTTACAATGACGTTGGAAAATGAACCTAGAAGCAATTATTTAGAATTCATTTTAACGCGAGCCAATCCTGATAATTTCACTCTCAGAACGATATTGCAATTGCATGTATAAATGAGCGAATTATTATTATTATATTGTGATGTTAACTGAAATTGTAAACGAGCATTACTTAACTTTTTAATTTAAAAAAGTTTCGCATTGGTGCATGGGACCTATAGACCTCAAAGCCTAAAGACCTCAAAGTCCTTAGTACCAATCCGTAGCTATATATTTGCTTTTGTTTGCAGGCTGTTTTTATTATGAAAGTATTTACTTCAAAAGTGAGAGAAGTTATGACCTTTGTCGTCTAGATGTGGAAATGGCTTGTTCTTTTTAATGTTATTGTTGGTATTTTACCTTTATCTGTGATACTTTGTTTTAATGGTGAAGCATCGGTAAATCATTTTCTAATTTATGAACATTATTAGACCGTCATGTTTTGTTAGCTTTTTTATATAAAATATAGTTGTAGCCGTCGTGGAGCAGCGGCATAGCGTCTGACTGTGAACGCAACAGCTGTGAGTTCGATTCCTACCTAGGGAAATTGTATTATTTGTTGGATTCCATCACACAACACGCAATATCTCGAAAAGATAAAAAGCAGGAAATGGAGCGTTGCAATTAAAAAAGCAGGGCTGCTATTTTTGTGAACACATGTTGCACATTTATAGTGTAAGAGAATATAGTCGAAATTTTTGAACTCATTGCGAAAATAACCAAAGAATGGTACCAACAAAAAGTATAAAAAGTAAGAAAATCTATTAAAACACACTGCCAATAATACTGGACGGTGAGAGGTCATCAACGAAGATTGTACAATGTACACTCCCTAGAGGGTATATATGAAGTGGTTGGTGACCCGATGGAGATAATGCGTGTAGATAAAAAAAAATAGCTGTCAATTATTTCCCGCATATGGCAAGGTCTTTACCTTTCTAACCTTTGTCTTTACCTTTGTAAGGCAAAAAAGAGGGGACTTAGTGTTAAGACACACTGTGTGAAGATAAAAAGCTCATACACAGCCGCATGTATGTACATGTATGTAGGTAAAAATTTTGCAAATAACAGATTTTCATATCACATAGGATTAAAACGTTCATTTCCACGATATCATATAGCATTTAAATTACAGGCTTTGCATTTTATTCAGTCACATTTGTGCCATTCGTGACATTTGTCATTTGTGTATCAGTATTTTTGAAGTTTTCACGTGTTAACGAACTAATTATTCTTATTAATGCAGTTCGAGATTTTTTATTATCATAATTTATAGGTCATATATTTTTATTGGACAGAGGGAACCTAGTGTTAAGAGACTCCGGTCCGTCCTGTTTTTGAGACATTGCGTGTAGTTGCGCTTTGTCTTGTTACTAGAGCAACCATTCCCACGAGAGGGAATCGAACCAACAACCGTCACGTTTACAGTCAGACGAGTTCCGATACCTTCCTGTAGGTCTGACAATACTAAAATTTATATGCGATTCAAAAATATTTATTATGAATTTTACATAAGAATATTCTTTAATTCTATCTTTATATTGTAGTTATCTTTCAAAGGTCGAAACACTAATTGCTGAATGAGTAAAAATTTTGTTAAAATTCACCGAACGACATTTTACGTACCTATAGTAAATATAAAAAAAATAATTAAGGCACTTAATCAAAATTGGTAAATGCGATAATGATATAAAAATATAAGTTATTTTCTAATTATTTATAAGACTTTAATCTACTGTAGATAACAACGTCACGTCGGCATCGTGTAGCGATTAAAATGTTCATACTGTGGACCTGGCTAATAAATAATCTCTATAGTTCCGTGGCCAAATAGTAAAATAGGGAACGCTTATAAATCGGTTACCTGTCGGTTTGTCACTTTATTCTGAACGTAGTCGAAAGTTTGCAGGTGAAATCACAGAAAAGCCTTCTGTGATTCGATCATTTCGAATATTTATACAAAAAATTAAACGGAACTGGAATTATTTTTATTCCTTAAATATTAACGTGGGAAGTCTAAAGCTAGATCTTTAAAATTTTATTTTTCTAAAAATATTTTTTTCTCAAAGTACCAGTTGACAGCTAACTTTTTTTAAATTCGTAACGGAAGATATACTAGATAGTATTTAAATTACTTAGCTACCTAAAATCTTTTAGGTCTTCTGGGTAATGTTTGTATGAAAAGTTTACATATATTTCTTTATTCTAACAAGAATTTCGACGCATTATAATCAGAACGTATCAATTCGCTATTTTTGGGAGGTTAATATACGTTGTCAAAACATTTTTCTTGGTTCAGACTCAGGATATTTTCAATATAGTACGCTTTATAGACATAAATATATTTATGTACATAGAAAATTCAAAAACATCCTGGCTCTCATGCAAAAATGTTTATAAAAGGTGAAATTATAAAAATATAGGTTAAAATAATTAAAATAATTTACTTTAATTTAGCCAAAACATTCATAATTTTTCATAAAGTCATACATTTTCACACATGTAACAAATCATGACAAATTTGATTAAATTAAATACGTAATTGTATTCATGGACTAAGTACGTCAAAATTCTGACGCTTTTATACGATTGCTACATCAAGAACATGTTACAGTTAGCGTCTCTGTTGCGATTATGGAATGCGCATTTAGGTAGAAAGAGAGCTTAGCGCCTGGACACTTTAAATTAAAAAAAAAACCGTAGGTAAGTATTTTAAATATGCGCTTCAAATGAATAACATTTAAATATAAATTTTCTTAACAAGAAAGAAAATTGTTTTAATTTCATTTAGTAATAATTTATTTAAATTTTGGAAATTTGTTATCATTTTATCATTACAAGCTTAAGAGATAAGGTATGGAATAAAATTTATAAGAAAAAATATATATAAATAATAAATTATATTCAGTAATAGCTTCATATAGCAGAGAAGGCAGAGAGCCTCCCCACTTTTCGCCCAACTTTTTGGCGGAATTCAATGACGCGTTTTGTCATGTTATGTAGAGCAAAGACACGAATATAATTAATTCATTTCCCCGAGTAGGAATCGAACTCAAAACCGCCGCGTTTATAGTCAGACGCTGTGACACTGCGCCACGAAGGCCTAGCTAAGAAAATTGAACTCCGAAGTCAATCTTCTTGTGGTACCAACGGTACCAAATAGCGAAAATAAATTAAACTTGACCAACATAAACTTATAAAGAACGTGTAAAGTATCATAAATTTATGTTGGAAACAAAAAATCAACGTATCGCCAGTGAAGTTATAGCTCCCGACTAAGAGAGAAATTGTAATTTATTGTATAGGGAAGGAGAAACTTTGAAGAATTTGTATTTTGTTGTTTTTTGTTCTTTATAGGCGAGCTTTATATGAAAATATGAACGAACAGATTCTCAAATAGTCTATATATTGAAAAAGTTTTTGTTATTTATCCTTGAACCTATATACTATGTACCTACACATCTTACGATTATTAGTCACCTCAATCTAACCTAAACAGTTCCCGGTATTTCCTAGTTTGCAATCTGACCAACAAAGCTATTCAGCTTACATAACCCAAGCCACAGTACAATTTCAAAGATATATTTCATAATAAGCTTTTTATTATGTTAAAACGAATTAATATGTAAGTTTAACAATTATAAAATCAATTAATAATATAATTTTACTACTCATACAAACAGTATACAAACATCCACATTCTGCTTGCTGTAGACACAGTGAAGGACACGAACAGGTAGCTACCAGTATTTTAAAATATAAATATTTACTAAGGTATTCTGATTTAAAATACGGAAAGCTCCAAATTCGACCATCCATGTCTGTCTATACGAGCGACGAAATTGGGGTCATTGTTAAAACAATCGCAATAACACATATGGCAAACTGGAGTTCCGTATATTGGATTGGATCCATATTGTGTTTGAGTTGAGTCACAAAATGTTAAGGTTTCCACAAATGACATTTGGAAAATGGCATCCAGCGATTTTTCGATTTTGTCAGGTAAAGTATATAAATATAAATGGTTTAGGCCATTCTGGGGCAAAGTGACACTTAGATGCTAAGTCACATTTACAGTGAGAGTTCGACCCCCACGTGGGATTATAAATTATTGTTAATCAGATCCACCACCCAAAACGCAAGATCTTAAATTTGTATGTGTATTCAAAAGTGGAAAAAATACGTCTTCTATCTACCTGCTATATACGGAATACAGTGTAAAGATTGATTGTTTGTGATTGTAAGAAATTGTTTTACTATTTATAATATTCATGTGCCTCAGTGAACACGCTCGCTGTGGACTCAAACACCTCTCAAAGAAATGTTTCTAGTCATACATTTTCGATAGGAGTACATTACCCAGCAACAATATGAATAAATGAGCTGATTGTGAAAAAGGAGAGATTTATTATGACATTCTTTTTATCTCTCCACTAATAATGTTAGAGAAATCTAATTGATATGGTCACCGATTTCTCAACAAGGAATGTGTAGATGGAAATTATAAATATAACTTCTATTTTGTTTGTTAAATAAAGCTATTATAATTAGAAAATGTATAAAATGCTTTACAAGGCTCGGCTCGAAAAAGAGCCTTATAGTCTTCTTTTCATTATTGGCATTGGTTTTTCTAAATATTATTTTTTTCCTTTGTATGGAACAACGTTTAGAATATTATAAAACGATTTCAACGTGTCCGGAGATTTGGATTTTTCAAGTAGCTATATTTTGGTAATCAAACATAAATTTTAGAAAATTAATTAATATATTATTTTAATTATTATTACTACTTTTTATTTACTTCTATATTTACTTCGATAAAATTATTGAATGCAAATAATAATGAACGATAATTTTCTCCATTGGCAAATAACTTTATCAATATAATTACAGTAGTGAAATAAAATAGCCTACTTTAAGGCATACTCAGTTTAAAGCCCTTAATTATAAATTGGAAACTGGAACAATTACTCGAGAACCACTTGTATTATTTGTTGGATATTATTTGAAATTTACTTATTTTCGAATATTTTATAAGTCAATGGATGTTGGTTTTAGTATTTTTTAAGTGATTTTTTTTTTCACTTTTTTATTTTTATCGCATGACAAAGTCGGCAGAGAGCACTTTATGTCAAGTCATCCCGCTGTCCGCTTCCTATTCGATTTTTTTTATATTAAATATATACAAGGATTCACTTAATCCATACCCTTTTTAACTTATAATTATTTTGTTTCTTATCATTAATATTAATCATATAGCTGTTTATATATAGAACACTTCCATTCCAATTTAAGACATTATGTGTTGAGTAGCGGAATTCAACGGAATTTTTACTAGAGCGTAGGACTTGAAATATAGTCCGAAGTTATCTCTGTGGCCTCTAGGATGATTATAAAACAATATATATATATATATATATATATATATATATATATATATATATATATATATATATATATATATATATATATATATATATATATATATATATATATATATATATATATATATATATATATATATATATATATATATATATATAAATGTTCAAGTTCGAAATTAAAGCACATAATTTTTGGATAATACCTCCAGAAGCTATTAATGGATTAACTATCATGATCCTTAGTTAAAATGCTGTCCACGTACAAATATAAGATATTGAATAATATAAAAAGTAATATATATTATGATAAAAGCACTTTATCTAACATAATCTATGGGTTGGACCGTATCAGAATTTTGCAATGGCGAAATGTGAACACGTAGCTTAGTTCGGTACAGCGGTTACATATGTAATCCAAAATGGTGCTCATTTAAATTCCACTAGATCCAAATACTCCGAATGAGGAAGTGGAGCATAGAAAGATTTTTTTATGGATTATTCGCTAGACGTAAAAAAAGTAACGGTTCTCGTAACTCGCGAAAATCATTTATTTTAATTTCTGAGCTATGTATTTTAATTTATATTAGTTTCTGAGCTATGCTATAAGTAAGACAAAGTGAAGTGTAGAGTTTCGTCTTATGAAATGTCAAAATCGGGTGGAAAGCGGAGAATGGAATATTTTAAGAATAGGTTCTCACTACTTAATAAAAATGTAACGCGATAAAACGTAAATATCAAATATTTACGTTTCATCGCGCATTTATCATAGTAGAGTTATATTATATTATGTAATAAATAATATAATTTTTTTTTCTTCGCGACCATTTCAGAAACAAAAAAAGTTTCGTATACAAAATTTACCAAATTTTAAAATTCTAGTGATTATTTCAAGATCAATTGATTTTTCGACATCAAAAAGATAACAAAATTTCCATCTTGATAAAACAAACGTACAATTATTGGTCATGTTCAGATTTCCTATTACGTAGTGAGTCACGTCACTATGAGAGGAAACTACTTAGCATTCTATGTATTCACTGTGCGGGTGCTGGACCCGTCGCAGAGCTCTGAGGAGGAGGACCTCAGAGCAGCGCCTTGCGACCCCGAGGATTAGAACAAAGGCCTTGAAATGCGGTTGCGGCCTTCCAACTGTTATTACGTGATGAGCGTCAGAACTCAATATCGTACTTTGTCTTATTTGTGAAATTAACTATTTTCAACCAATAATCACATAACCCTGTTACGGAGCACGATGATATTTATTTATTCTTAATGATACAAGCACACGCGCACAATAAAATAATATATATAAAAAAATCGACTTAAATATCCTTAATTTGGGTATATATTACAGTAGAATGTTTTGTAATAAATCTTAGAAACCACCAGTAGAATCTTGTTTCACACTTTTCGCCCCCGCTGTCGTATCAACACTTCGTGTGGCACTAATTTGTGCAGTCGTTTCATTTTCTTCTTATTTTCGTAAAGCGCTTTTGCTTTTTATATTTTTGAGAAACTTTTTTAAGACATTCAAAGAATACAAGCGATTCGTTCTAGCTTTACCTATGTATATAAATTTTTTTGATAAGATTGTTAGTTGAGACAAGACTGACGTAATACATTATTTTATGTCAAAAAACTCTCCATTTTGCAAGGATGTAATGTAAATATACAATTTTTGCAGTACACGTAAACTACATTTTAAATTTAACTTTCCTCGCCAATTATGAGTACATAATTAAAAATTTTCATTATAGACATATATTTTTTAGCAATATTAACAGACAACATTATATTCACATTCTTTTTTCATGTAGCACTTGGCAAAAGCTTTTCGCCATTGTTTTCTGTGAATCGTGTCCCGCGTTTGGTAGGTGCGGCCATGTTGATAATTAATGCTCTTTGGTTCATTTAGTAGTAAAGGGGTAAAGTCTGATCTATTACAATGGAATGCGAACAAAGCGAAATTGTACTCATCATTCCACGTTCCCCTGGTGTTTCGATACAATAAAGCTTGGTACTTACAGCAGTCGAGATTTTTGCGAACTCAATAGCTTAAACAAGTATCGATCCGCATATTTTCATTTGATGAATATCTATAAAAGTTATATAATACCTTTTTGTTTTTTTTTAGCTTCACGCTGTATACATCGAGGCAGGCTGAGCGCACCTAGTGTCAATACACTTTTTTCTTATTGCGTGTTGAGTGGCGGAAATTTTGATATATGTATCCAAAATAATTACATAAGAATGTTTAAGTTTGAAATGTTTTCACATTAGTTAAACTAAATGCGTCACATACCATTGAAAAGTAGTCTCTAAATTTGTGAAAAAGTGGGGAAAATAGTAGTGACAAGACTCTCTTTTTTGCGCTACAGTTCATTTGATAACGATAGATTTAGAGTTATAAACCCCCTAACCGTTACACGTAGCGGTACTAAAACAATAAAATGATATACACTTTATTTTATTTACTTACTCACGAATCATGATACACCTAATTGTAAATAAACATTAATTAACATTTTCAATTAAAATGAACTGTTCGAAAGTTACAAATAAGTTTATGGAAAACCAATATTAATATAGTTAATGATGTCATTACTACACACTATCATCGGATTGCAGTTCGATATATAAAGTGAATATGAGCCTCTATAGATGAACTACTAAACACGTACAAAAACAACTCTTATAGAGGAGTAAAAATCTATCGTACTATGACTGTATATGACAAGAATCACTTCTTTATGGATTCAAAGATATATATATCTAATACAAAATGGTTTCCGTAAACGACAGAGCTATAGAAGGAAAGCTAGTGTTTAAAATGTATTTATAAAATATCAAAATAACACATAGAAAAATACGTACATAACAACATTAAATTTCATTTGCGTGAAACATAAAACGTACAAACACGCTTTTCTCTGTTCCCGTTGGAATTTCGGGAAATGCTCTCTTTTTTGTTTTTTTTTTTTTTTTGTTTTTTTTTCAATTGTTTCTCTTTTTTTGTTCACCACAGACTTGGCGTCCGCGGCATTGTTGTTCTGGTTATCTTATTTGTATTATTATTATTGGAGATTTTCGGCCTTAAGTAGTTTCAGTGTGAATCGATTCTCTGTGTTCCAATTGGCCGACAGTGTCGTCGAAAATCTTCTCTAAGTTCCCTTTCACTCCACAATGATCCTGCATGCCAAATTGCAGGTATCTTCGCTCAGTAGTTTAGACTGTTCGTTGTCTGTCAGTCAGTCAGTCACTCAGTCAGTCAGTCAGTCAGTTACTTAGTAACTAAAGAGTTTTATATATAGTGATTATAAATATAGTTTATTCATAAACGAAAGCCGTCGCAATCACCGGATTGTAGTTGTCGCGGTTAATCTTCTAAGTAGGTAAATAAAATATATAATAAACAGTCGATGTTTGCCTTTCGATGCGCTGCACTTTTGTACGTTCCTTTGTTTTCTCTCTTAATTCTTCTCTTATAGTAATTATGGTGTAGAGTTTTATACTATATGTCAGTAGTTGACTTAGGTTAAATGCTGTCGCTGGACAGCGGCAAGGGATGTGACTTCGATTCTCACTCTTATAGAATGAATTATTTGAATTCCTCGCTTATAACAAGGCAAATCGCGACGTTGAGTTCCGCCTCTTAACATGCTATGTCTAACACATAAGCAGAAAATAGAGAACGGAGTGTCTTAACACTAGCTTCCCCTCTATCTACTCTGCATACATGCGGTAAATAGCGTAATGCTATAATATTTTATTTTTTATTTGACTTTTTAATAACCAAATCCAGACGACAAAAAACAGTCTGTCACTTTTAAGGTGATGTTGGAATATATTCAGTGGTACCCATAGGCAGGCTTCCATTCATCTTCTATCAACACCGAAGTTACCATACACTTACCACTTACTACCATTCACCGGAAAACCGGTGATTATACACAGGATAGCTCGTTATTTTTGTTCAAAACATTAATTCATAAATTAATATAATATTCTTTATTGTACTAAAAAAAAAACATAAGAGTAACTACATTAAAAAAAGAAAAGTAGTATTTTAAATCAAACTCTTTTACAGCATCATGCATGTTTATGTACTCTGTTACTAATTTAACTTCATTAGCTGGCAATACTAAATGTAACAGCATCATATCACATTTAATGAAATTATTTCTACCAGAAAATCCTCTATTCACTCTCTAAGTTAAATAATTGTCTTTAGATTAATTAAAAAAAATAGCACTAAACAACTTTTAAATAAAAATCTCAACCATTTAAAATGGAAAAATAATTAAAAACTACATATTACAAGTCTGTCTAAAGACCTTTTAAATAGTAAGTGGCTCGATATCAAGTTGAGTCAATATAGCAGATGATCATAAAAGTTGCTCAATGAGAAAAACTCTTTACAAAGTTGCAAATTAAACGCAGCACGAGTTTTTCTATACTTTCCAATGTATATCGGTATACATCACTACATCCAACTACGGTATCTAGAAATAGTTTATATTGATATGGCATAGGTCAGATTTTTCCTTATATTTTTTTTTCAGCTCTTCTACTTATCTACTCTTTCAGCGATCTATCTCCTACTTATACACATAAGTAGGCTTGTGTCAAGACACTCCGTCTTCTGCCCGAATTCAAGATATTACGTGTTAAGCGACGGAATACAACGCCGAGCTCGTTTCTGCCTAAGCGGAGGAAAAATAATTCAGTCCCACGTGTGACGATCAAACCTATACCATTCCGTTTACAGGCAGACACCAGTCCACTGCGCCACGATAACCTCTTGTTTTATTTTCACGCGCCTTTATCTTTTAATTAGATTAGCTTCTCTTCCTTAACCCTAGGGAGTAAGCGGCTAACTTTCTATTATCAAATCTTTCTATTATCAAAAACATTGCCAAATATGACAAGAATTGTTGATTAAATTTGCCAATATGTTTAAGTTATATGAACTAAATTGGTTTAAGCTCATATCATAGCATTGTATTGTTGTATTTTATTATAATAATTTCATTTATAGCATCACTTTTTTTCCTAGTACGACGGCATTTCATTTTCCACTTTTCTTTAAATTCTCGAGACATTGAGTTGGTGGCGGATCTCAACGCCGCAATTTGTTTATGCCTTCTTACCAAAAACTTCTTCTTACTTGAAATAATTCATTCCCCTTAGTGGGACTGACGAGATTACACTATTAATATTTATATTTAATCTCGGTCTAGACAGCGTGTGTTGAACTCCATTCCTTAACGTGCAATGTTAGCGTAACTTGCGGAATGTGGAAAACTTTACTGAACTGGATTTATCATTAAAATATTTAAGAGTGTAATAAATATAATATTTATGAGTAACAAACATACGGTCAAGTGCGAGTAGTACTCGCGCACCGAGGGTTCCGTACCTATTTCAAAATTGTAGGTATTCCGGTGACAGTAAATTTCAGTCTTCTAGCTATCACGGTTTATGAGATACAGCATGGTGAGAGACAGACAGACAGCGGAGGCTTAGTAATACCTTTTAGGTAGAGAACCATTTTAAAAACAATATAATCAATGTAAATAATACATTATGTATGTATAGCCATACTTGTTGTGACTATCGAGTTAGCATAGTAGCGGCGCTGATCAATAGTATACGATTTACATAATGGTACGTTTGAAACAATGTCGAAACTCGAACTACATAAAAATACATTACCAGGCCTACCGTACGTAAAAGTAAACATTTTAGTCGATAACTAAATAGGTTTTAATGACATTTGTAATTGTGATTCTAAAACTATACTATATCTACTCCAAACGAGAATGTCCCAAATAAGTAATTTTACTAAGTGAATTTCACCTTTGAAGGGAAAGTACAAAGTAATTTAAGGCAAGTAATTTAAGTATAAGTTAATAATACTCCAGCTCGAGTTGGTAATATTCAAAATTTTTGATTTAATAAATTATTTATATAATAATCGTAATTTTACAAGGCAACATTTTCTGATGCTTAATTTGATATGTAAAATTGAGTCAACGGCGTCAATTTGACGGCCAAGAGTGCTATACTTGAATTGATACTTGAAATAGTCGAGAATAGTCTGTCGGTAATCTTTTCCAATGTGCTCTATTTTTATAAAATATCAACTCAATCGTTACTAAAAGTTTTCAAAGATTTTACTAACAATATATTTTATACATGTACATATATATATATATATCTTCTGTGCGTGTTTTGTCATACTCATTAAGACTCTAGTACTACATAGCTGAGCCAATTTGAATAAAATTTCATATGTATATTTCAATAGGTTCCTGAATGGTTTGAAAATGTAATTAAGCCCGGGAGGTAGCAATGTAGCCGTTCAGCCAAACCATGAGAAATCATCTATATGTAGATGACTGCTTATTTTCATACCCGCTTATATATTTATAAATCTTTATAGAATGATTTCTATAAAGATTCGTTCTCGAATTATTTTCCTGAATACAAAACAATTTTACAACAGTTCAACGTGTCACGGTGTTTGCGTCAAAGTTATTATCAAATAATGCCGAATTCCAAGTATCAACCTACGCGCTTACATCCCTCGGGGGAACATGACGAATTTAAACTATGAGTTATTACTATACAACAGATAAGCCAGTGATATTGTTGTATACATTTGTATATAGTTATCTCTTTTATCTATTATCTATCTATCTATTATATTAATATCGAGGAGGATCGTCGGGGCGCAAAAGCATGGCCTCTGCCTGTAAACGCGACGGTTTGAGGGTTCAATTCCCACTCGGGAAGAATGAATAATTTTCATTTCCATCGCTCTTGTAACAAGACAAAACGCGCGGCGTTGAGTTCCGCCACTCAACACGCAATGCCTCGAAAGGCGGAAAATGGAGAACAGAGTGTCTTAACACTAGATTCTTACGGTTTCCTCTGTCTACCCTGCCATGTGCGAGATACAGCGTAAAGCTATTTTTTTTATTTATATTTATACCGATATGTATATATAGATCTGTATAGCTGATTGATATATCCAGACATCAAAGTATGGCCCAAACAGCTGATCCTAGAACCAGATTTTTTGCAGATATGTAGACTCTTTGTATAGCGTAAATGAGTACTAAAAAGGGGTTGTGGAAAATGTTTCATAAAAGCCAAGAGCAAAAAGACAGTCAGCATTAGATATGCGTAAAAATAAAAACAAAATAATAATAATATATCTGATATACTTTGCGATTGCGATTTCTATACTTTGTATGACAAAATATATTCAACTAGCTTTCACATGCGCCTCCGTGATTAAATGAGTAGGTATAACTATGAGTTCTGAATGACTCATGACATAATCTAAGTGCAAAAGCCAACTCTGGCGGCTTATACAGTGGGGTACATATAAACGATTAATATGATTTAATATAGCTTATGGCCTTCCAAAACATTTTCTCTATTTAAACCTGTAGTTTCTCAACTTAAAACCCAAGCAAACTTCAACTTCATAATATAAAAAAATATAAAGAAAGCAAGAATAAAAAGAAAATAGAAATACCTATAGATATAATTTCATGATAAAAGATTTTGTACATAACAGGAATTGAGGCAGCGTTTTTGAATGGCGTCTGTGTCTGAAGTGTTTTATCCAATTAGGCTATATGTTCACATTAAGCCACAGCGAACGTTTTAGATAGTTTTTACAACTTTTTATGTAAGCACCTCTATACGAGGCTTTTAAATGCGCTTCACTAAGCATACATTAATTATAATAAGAAATTATTACTATTAACCATAATTTTATATAGATTTTGTTTGATATAAAATTAACATTTAAATTTTTAACGGACGGACAGATTTCACAAAAATATAAGTAATTTGTCAAAATAAAACATAATATATTCTTTATCCTGCATAATGAATAATAGGCTTACTTAAAACACTACTTGACTACCCGGAACTTAACGCCACATTGTTTTAGCAGAGCGAGGAAATCGAACCCTCTACTGCCGCTTTTAGTATCAAACACTGTTCCACTGCGCTATGACGTACTCAATATTTAATTTACATACATATATTCGACCTCGTTTCCATATCTAAACTACTATAGTTTCAAACTGATGCAGATATTATCTAACCTTTTCCATTTAACCGTCGTATGTAACTTTGAGAAAACGTGCCCCAACTGACATGGTGAACTTAAAAGAAAAAGTTTATATATCTTCTTACAAAGTAAACTTTGGTACAGATTAAAAATTCGATTATTTTCTGAAATGTGCTTTGATATAGTTTCACTAGAAAAAAAAAACTTTTTTCTATAAAAATATTCATTATTATGAAATACATAAAGTACATATTGTCAAATATGTAAGCTTGGTGAAGTTAAGAGATTCGATTAAACGTACGTTGTCAGTGACAGAAAACTTAGTACCTAAGTAGTGGTGGAGAACTAAGAACCCAGTGGTTCGTAGCTGTTATAAAAAAAATTCAGGCCATTATGGTGCAGTGGGACATGTGGACGTCTAGCTGTAAACATGATGTTTTTGAGTGCAATCCCCACTCCGAGGAGCGAATTATTTTCATTTTCTCCGCTCTGGTAGGCGCAGTTAGACATACCGCGGCGTTTAGTTCCACCACTCAACGTGTAATGTCTCGATTCCGTGCAGAAAATACAGAATAGAATGTTTTGACACTATATTTACTCAATCTACCCCGCTAAGCAGGAAGTGAGAGGATAAAAAAAGAAAAAAATATTAAATCTGATATACTTACAGGGAGGCGGTTGTTTCTTCTGATTGTTCCACACGATGAGTATTTTGGCGAGGCTCGGCGTCCTAACCAGCTTCCTAACAAGCGTGAACAGGCTGTCTACTCGGTCGTAGGTAAGTATGACCGCCGTAAAGCCTGGCGATTTGGGTGCTGTTACCGGGAGGAATAATGGGTTCACTGGACCATACTGTGGACAAAACCAATTATTATTAAAATAATATCAAAAATCAAGCGTCGTCGTGAAGTGCAGCGATAGTCGTGAGTTCATATTCCGTGTGAGAAATAATTAAAGATTCATTCTTAATATACGACAGTCTCTTAAATGACAGGAAAGAGTAAGTTTTGTAGACATTAATATAAAATAATTTTTCTTATGTATTCGATAACAATTCAGGTATATACGCCCCCGTATATGGTAGGCTCTTAAAATAAGTGGTACACTATGCAGGACACATGGTAAATATTAGTTATAGTGTTAACACTAGCACGCATCACGTTTCAGTAAATATCGCACCTACAGAATATATGTACATATATATATATATATATATATATATATATATATATATATATATATATATATATATATATATATATATATATATATATATATAAGTATATATATATATATATATATATATATATATATATATATATATATATATATATATTATATATATATATATATATATATAGAATAGTTATATAAGGTATTATACTTATACCCTAGCTTATATTAGCTTAGCTAAATATTCGTCGTGATTGTAACAGTGTAACATTATTAGTCTAGTCTGTGGCAGCGCCATATCTGCAATGATTCGGACAAACTTTCCAGCTGTATTGTCTTACTTCTTGTTAAGATACAATACAATGTAGTACATGTGTTACGTTTCATAATAAATTTAGTAAGAACACGCCAGTTGGAATTTGCCTATTTGAATATATGTTGGAAATTATATAAATATGTATATAATTTCTAGAAAATACATAGAGGGATTTGACTGTTAACACGCAATATCACTGTACATATATGATCAAAATCTTAAGAGCCAATGCAAAAAGCGGGAGGACGTTGAACTCTCACTCACACTCCGTTCCCCACTTTTCCGCCCAATAAACGAAACATTGCTAGCTGAGTGGCGGAACTTACCGCCGTGGCTTGTCAGTCATAGCGGAGAGATAAAATAATTAAAATATACTCATTATCCATTTGAGAATCGACCCCACAACCATCTGGTACAGGCACATGCTATCGTACAGCGCTAAGATAGCCTCAAAAAATTATAATAAAAATAAAAAGTTCAAGAAATAACCATTACGAGAAATGATGTCCAAACTTAAGCAATTATAGAAGTAAAGTATGACATTCCCGGTCTTCTATTTTACATTAAAGAGGTATGACGACCGCTGAAACCATTAGAAGATTTTTTTATAAAATATACTTTTTTTATATTAATTTTTCTTAGTATACACATACATGGCATGAGATTGTATGCCATCTTTCAACACAAAGTATTCCATTTTGAGGGGAACGTAAAGAAGGAAGCAATTTACATCACAAATTTGTTTGTCTTCAAATATCTTTATGTAGGAACCTATATTGTACACGTCCTCTGCAGATATGAGTCATCACAAATTAAACCAATTTTGATATACTTGATTTTAATGAGACAGTCATTTCGACATGATTTTTAATTTCTCATATATTTGTTGATAAACAATATACATATATATATATATATATATATATATATATATATATATATATATATATATATATATATATATATATATATATATATATATATATATATATATATATATATATATATATTTCGTTGTTTCCCATGTTGCGGGTATGCTCCATACATATGTATACATAACTTTACATATGACATATTACAAATCTTTGATATTTATTCCATTGATTAAAGTTTCATCTTGAATCACTTAGTCTCTTAGAGAAACCACACTGAAATCCTTTGCAAAATTCTGAAAAAAAATTAACGTACATCGGTGGATGAAACTTTTGGCTTTATAAAGTAAAAGCTTATACAAATAAGTTTTTAGATTATCTTATATAGGCAAGGCTCGAAGAAGAAACTTAAACGTATAAACTTATATATATATATAAAACGTATAAACGTATAACTTATATATATATAATATATATATATATATATATATATATATATATATATATATATATATATATATATATATATATATATATATATATATATATATATATATATATATATATATATAAAACGTATATAAATATGTTTCTTTCCTTAAATAACGAACTTGTCTGTCAATTAATCGTGTAAGCCACGCAGGCAGCGCCGCCCTAACACTAGCGTAAGTGCAGCCGTAATCTATTTAGAGCACAATTCACTTTTATCGAGAGTATCTATGTATCTGTGTTTTTATTAAAAATATATGCCTGCAAGTGTCTACAGGATGCGCATTATCTCAGAAATTCTAGTATACCTGGTGTATTTATCTATTCTGCGTGCGTAAGACTAATGTTAGTAATTTATTTATTTATTTTGCTTCACACTGTATACGTAGCTTCGCACGTAGCAGGCAGAGGTAGGAGGCAGAGGGAACGGTAGGTTGAAGGAACCTAGTGTTAAGACACTCCGTTCCACACTTTCCGCCATTCGAGGCATTGCGTGTTAAGTGGCGGAACTCAACCCCGCGCTTTGCCTTGTTGCCAGAGCGAAGAAAATGAAAATAATTCATTCTCCCCGGGTGGGAATCGAACCCACAAACCGTCGCTGACGCAGACGCTGTGCCTCTGTAGTCATATATTTCAAAATTTAAATTAGTATTCAAAAAAAACATTTCACTTCAATTAGCCGTTATATAGACACGTTTAAATAAATAACACAAAAATCAATATTAATACAAAGGAAAAAATATTGTTTCAATCAGGTGAATAAATATATATAATATAATACAACAAAGATGATAAATTAAATGTAGTTTGATTTCACAGTTAATTAATACTATATCATATTCCATGATAAAAATTACCAGATGCTGTTGGAACGGATCTGGTTTGACAATATATGGTATCGGGTTCCGCTGTACAAATGAATGGCCAAATGTAGAGAACGGAATGAATTAATAAAATTACTTAACATTCCACGAATTCACATGCACATTGCCTTGCAAGGAGAGCTCACTCGGACTTCCGACCCAGTGGAGACTAAGGGAATTTCTCTTAGCAGAGAGAGAATTCTCCTTACATATGTGAGATGTTAAGATAGATCTCAGGACTTAATCGGAGTTTCTGATAGCTTTTTCGTCAATTAATACGTAGATTTACTTTTACTTAATAAATATTTTGTTTAACTTATTAAATATTAGTTCCGGTAATATTAGTTACAGTTTGGTATTACAACCTTTTCATTTGTGCATTGTATAGTGTGAATATTCACAAACGTAAAAATAGTCATTTATTTAGTACTAATTTGTAAGCACTAGTTATGCTAATTGCTAGGGTAATCCATGTTAATAAATTATACTGTCATCCTCAACTGGGAGGGATATGATACCTATTTCTTTCTTACAATCAGTTTGTTACAAAATATAAAATGTTAGTATAACATTTTCCATGCCTTTCCTTTTGCCAAAATATTTTCAATTAAATTCCCTGTTGAAATTTCTGTTATCAACAAAGTGTTCCCGAAATTCTACCTCCTGTTTTTCTTTCCGGCAGGTATAAACTACGTCACTTGTTCAGAACAAAATATTTTTGGTACTTTTAAGCGTTCAAGGTATTTTTTTTATTTTTTTATTAAAATCAGTTCATCAGCTTTGATCACATCACCGAGTTTCGAAATAAGCTTAAGTATGATAAAGTTAAGTTAATAGGGAGCCACCCTTTTAGCCTTCGCATGAATACTCATATACTTCATCTTCTGTATTCAGTGCTGTTTAAATATTCTACTCCTTTATGTTTGAAGAAACAGCTTAAGTTTCTTCATAACACCCACTCAAGTTTGTTACGCTCCAATAGTAACCTATCAATTGAAATTCTTCTTCACTCTTCCACTTTTTTCTCTAATTTCTTTACTATAAAAGCTGCCAGACAGTGGTATTAAGAGAGGACGTGCTAAGACTGCACATCTTATTAAAAATTCTAAAAGATCACTATTTAAGCCAGTAGTTATAAGTACCTATGTATGTATGTATGTATTACATTTAATATATTTATATGTATACGAGTATCATACATGTATGTATTTATGTATATGTGTGTATGTATGTTTATAAATATTTATTTATTGTATTTATTTAATTAATATATATTTTATGTATTCTTATGTATATATTATTTATGTATATATTATTAATGCACCGCCCATCCTCATACAACTCCAATATCTAAAGTTTGCCTGGAAGAGATCACTTTAAGCGATAAGGTCGCCTTGTTGTATTTCTTTTGGTATGTTTTAGTTATTTTATTTATGTTATGTAAACTTAATTATGATATGTAAAACGAAGACGTTATAAATTATAATAAAATTAATATTTATTACAATTTTTCTCTTAAATAACATCTGCACCTGCTATGAAGAAATCTAAGCACTCGGGCTCCGTCCGAACATCTGATGCAAATATAGATACAGACGTCGCCCATAGAATAAATGCTGCGTGGCTAAAGTGCAGGTCACTTTCATGAGACCCACGTATTCTTGTAAAAACAAAAGGCAAAAAGGAAGGCACGCCCGGGGCTATTACGTGATGCAAAACGTTGGACAACCAAATAGCAACAGTTGACTCGAGTCGACTCGACTTAGGTTGCTCTGATTATGGACAAAATAAATGAAGATTGTCATGGTTAGTATTGGACATAATAAAAGAGAAAATTTACATATTGAAAAAGAAAGAGAAAAAGGTCCAATTGTCCATAAGGTCCAAGGTGAAAAAA
Organism: Dione juno; assembly: GCA_037127375.1. Lineage (NCBI taxonomy): Eukaryota > Metazoa > Arthropoda > Insecta > Lepidoptera > Nymphalidae > Dione > Dione juno. The sequence goes on along the minus strand of JAXRJS010000058.1, from coordinate 974,314 downwards.
AAATGCAATAGGGACTTTTTTGTGAGTTTTGTCATAAAATTTTTGTATATATATGTATTAACTAAACTATGTATAATTAGACCAATAACTGTTTATTAATTAAAACATTTGCTTGTATTTATATCTATAGCTTAATACTTGCTATAGCCAGGTCAATATTTTTTGCGAGATATAAAGCTTTTCATAATAGTAACTTAATATAAATAGCTTTTATTATATATTTTTTTTATTTTAAAATAATATTTATAATAATTTCAAGCTATTTATATGTTAGGTAAAAATGTTTTAATATGTCATAGCATTAAATATATAATTATGTAATTATATTTAAATATATAATATATATTGCTATGTTCAAACATTCTAACCTAAATAAAGCTAGTTTCAAACGATGCTTACATCATTTACTCATTTATTTGACATTCAGTGGTAGACAGATTACATACGTATTTGTTTTGTACTTTGATTCACAGTAACTATGTCCATATTAGGCTCATTTGCACAAATAGTCATATTTAACATATACATATATTATATATCGCTGAATCTCGTATGTGGTAAGGTAAGCAGAGCTTTGTCATTTTTTAGTCCACCGAATTTAGATTCTAACGCTGTTCCCCGACTACTACACGATGTAGAAGAACTATAATTATTAGAATTATTTGTTAAAAAATAAACATCAAACAGTGACCGCCCTAATAATAATCAATGACAGACAGACAGGCTTCATCGTTTATAATATTAATTATTTAATACGTTTAATTAATTATTTAATTCTCGCAACCATTGTGAATTGACAGAGACATAAGCTCAAATTTCGGAGAAGATTGCTATCTATGTCTTATTAGGGGCTTCTAAGATCAAATGTTTAAATAATAACAAAATTTCGAGGTTAAGAGAACGCATATTCAAAACCTGCAACGTACAAAAAACTTATTTTATTATACTTTCTGATAGTTTTTATTCTTAAATCTTCTTCTGCCTGGCATTAGCCCCGGCTTCGTTTGTCAGGGTCTGCTTATCGACTAAGCTTACTCCACTTTGCTCGGTTTTTAACATCCTCAGTGGATAACCTATTGGCTCTCATGTCCTGCGTCACGACATCCAGGCATCGCTTCCTTGGGCGCCCAGGTGGGCGTGGGTGGGTTAAGGCACTTCCTTCGGACATAGTTCCTAGGTCGGCGTATAATATGACCATACCATCTCAGGCTGACACTCTTGGAGCTTATCCGCTACGTAAAGAACCCCAAGACTACCTCGGATGAATGTGTTGCGTATGCGGTCGGACCGCGTAACGCCACACATCCACCTCAACATCTTCACCCGGTCGGATAATGTTCTTGTATTTCTATATATCTTGTATATATAAAGTTTATTCTTAAATATATGAACAAAATCCTATTGTTCAACTTCCAAGGTTTTCAAAAGGATGGCGTCCATGGCACTTATGACACCTATGTTTACTTATAACGACTAATGAAGTCATTTCAGTAGTACGATGAAGATAAAACGATAAAAAAATATATAAAAAAAGAAATTACAAATATATTTGTGTAAAACTAACATATATACACAATTTACTATTCATATTTAATACAAATCATAATATTATGTTTATTATATCAGTTTCCTGACGGCCGCTACAATAATAAACTTGAGTCAAATCCAAGTAAAACAACACATGCCGCAATTCTACGATAATGTTAATAATTAATTAATATTTCCCTATAATCAATAGACATCTATTGTAATATAAAAACCAACATATATACAATACAATATGTAATACATTTTTTGCATCAAATAATTTCTCATTTTACATTAATTTAAGAATGTCTGATTCTTCAGCGGGAATCGAATCTATACTGATCGTGACACCTTATACCATGCCTCCATGGCGTATAATATGGAGCGGAAAACGAAGTGAAAAATTTTACGTTATCTCTGCCATGAATATTACGGGTATAAAAAAAAAATTTTAAAAACATCTCCTCTAGATAACTCATGAATCGAACAACAGGTTCGTACGTACATCTAAAATATCAATATTTTTACCACGGAGAAGATTTAGAGTCAATAGTTAATACACTATTTAGTTAAGATTTAGCGTACCTCTATTTACATAAACTTAGTTAAGTTTTGATTAAAGTAATAACTTTTCAGAACAATAGTTCTAGAAGATAAAGAGTTCTATATATACATAATATAATCATAATATTAATATTAATACTAACGTATTTATAATAAGAAGTCAGATAGACGTTTGCATACAAAATATATACAAAAGACTCGATGCGATCACACGTGTTGACGACCGCTGACGTCTGGAGCACTAGCACATACGAATGGGTAAATTATATAACTTTATAACTTAATGACGTCATCGTGGCAGAGTTGGAATGTCTCATTGCATGTGACAAGAGTAGGTTCGAAATATGAATCATAGTCAAGTGAGTATTTACATTTATTACTTTTTGTATTGATAAATATTCTAAGATATTTCTTTTTGGATGAGACTTCTGACTCTGACTGACTGACGGTATAGTGGGTTATATCGAAACCATAACGTATATAAGATAAGATATGGAAAATATTTAAATTTAAAACATGGATGTTTTACACCCAACACGCAATTCAGAAAATGGGGTGGCAAATGGGTGTCTTAATGTAAGATTCCATCTGCCTTGACTGCTATATTATACAGGATATAGCATTAAGTACTCGACCAATTAGGTATTAGTAGGTACATGTTCATGTAGCTGGTTGTCAATTCTGGTTAGAATGTAGTGAATTACGACGATATTGCTAGGCATGCGAGTTTAACGTCATATATAGGCTTGGTTTGACAAATGCACCAAAAAAAAAAAAACAAATAAATATTTGTCTCATCTCACTGTACTTCTCACTTAATGCAAAAAAAAAATAGTCGGGACAAAAAAAACACAGCACTTTCTAAACTATACTGAAAGTAAATTCAACGTCAAAGTAAATGAATAATTCACTAGTGTACACGAGGAAGGTATTTTGGCTAGCAATTAATGTTTGTTCTATCACGAAACTATTTTAGCATAACACTTTTACTATAGCCACTGTTCACAATTAGGACGGAGAACGGAGTTTCTTATATAATATTATAATAATAATAATAATAAAGTGTCTTATTAATATATCTAATATCCAGTTAAATTATACCGAAAAAAGAGAATTAAGAAGTACATCATCATACCTAAATTAAATGTAAAAAGTTCTCATCGCACTGACCCGAGGAAAAAAATTTAAAATGCTAGCCATTTTTTTCAGTTCCCAAAAAAGGAATTTTCGCGATTAACCGCGAAACAGTAAATTTTATCATAAAATTAGCCCGGACAAATGTTGTAGATCAGGTAATTATCTACAAAAAATGTATTAATACATTTTTTCTGAGACCCGTCGTTTTTGATATATAACGATTCAAAAATTGTAAGAGTTGTAAACAGTTGTGCTAACTAAATTGACAGGACTAATTAGTACTAGGTTTTCTCTGCAGCTTGCCCATATGCGGGATAGAAAAGGTATAAAGGTTAATTTGAAAGAGTGCGGAAGTATAATATTTTACGAGCTTATACATACCTAATAGTAATGTTTAATATATTAAATTAAGTTTTCAAAATTGATAATATTTTTATAGATAAATAGACGGTTTTTATATATTTACTATGATCTCTCTTTTGTGGCAATTTATCTTCTCTGCAATCATAGTGGGTGGAACTCGCTAATTACTATATCCTTTCCAATCAATTTATACAGACGTACAAACAATTTCAATACCTATACAACAAAAGGCTTTTCCACGAGTGACAGTGGATTTATACGAGACAATTCACACGCGACCATACATATAGGCGGCGATTATGAATGACCAACCTGGGCGCGGTCTGCGGCTAGCTATAATATTATTTGACACTACACATTACATGATTAATAACAAGTGTTTTTATTATAAGCTAACTTTTATCTGCGGCTTCGACCCTGTGGTCAAAATGATCTGACCACGTGGTCAGTAGAATAAGTAAATAACAATAGTTTTCGAGATAAGCGCATTCTACCAACACAACAACAACTCTTCAGCTTTATAATAAAGGTATAGGAGTATGAAAGATATATATATATATATATATATATATATATATATATATATATATATATATATATATATATATATATATATATATATATATTCGTTGATTAAATCAAGCATCTTCCTTCCAACCTTTATATTGAAGGAGATTAACTAAATATAAGTAGTTTCATATAAGTCGAAAAATATAGTACACCGCTTTTAAAGATAACGAAGGCCGTAATACTAAAATTTCGTTGGCGAGAAATAAACTATATCTGAACTTCCCCTTACTCGAAGCTGTCAAGATTTATAGCCAACATGAAATATGCACTCAGTGTGTGTGACGTGGAAGTTGACACAATATCCTTAGTCACAATAATCTTACATCAAAAGCTGAGATTAATATTAAGAGTGAGTTTTCGAACCCACGGCTTATGAAAACTGTCCAAGTTTATGAAAACTCTCCAATTAAGCCATACGTTGATTGACTTGGTTTTTATTAACGAGTTCGAGTCCCGCTTCGTTCAATGTTTTTTACGTTTTTGAGTATAGTAGTAATAATACACTTTATTCACCATCATTTACAGCTTTACAAGTATAAGTTAGCTTAATTTAGAATTTGCTAAAATTTTGTATGTCAAAGTTCAGATTAAGACATAGAAAGCTGTTATTTTATTCTATTTTACTCTACAGGGAGGAGAGAAGTTAGTGTTAATACACTCCGATCTCTACATACCGGGTCGTTTAAAAAATTACGTATCGAGTTTAACCCAGCACCAAATCCCAAAAAAGGGCTTTGCGTAATAAATGAAAAAACAAAAATTAGAATAATTTTAATTTGCTTTCTCTTTATTTATTTCTCATATCTAGAAAGAAAGATTCAGGTGAGACGCCTAGTAGTTCCACTTTACATCTATTTTTGAAACAGTGCATTTTTAACGTTGCATAACAGTTAAGCTTCTAATGCAGCTAATTTCGAAAATTGGCGGTTACGAGTTTCGAAGGTTAATGCAATTGAATTCGCTTTGGATCGATCAAACAAGATTATTTCAGGCGAATTTTCGAATTTACTCTACTGTTAAATATTTAAATGCATACACATTTTCTGTAATGTATTTTAAATAATATAAAACGGAAATTTAAATTTCATTTAACTAGAACAAAACAAATATTTGACGTATATATAACATTTATATAGAAACACCTCTGAAATGTGATCTACTATACAGTAATACAGTACACAGAATAATCAACAAACATAGGAACTACTGAAAACTTTCTCTTTTTTGAAGTCGGTTAAAAATTAAACTTATTGATATTAGTTTTAACATTAATCGGCACCCAAAGTAATGATTTTACACATTTTTATTTACTTTATTTCAAGGACAAAGACTTAGAGATTTGCGGAATGGTCCATTCCAAAAAACATATACCTTCCGTGAATAATCTAATAGTAGACAAATAGACGGCATTAAACTCACAGAAAAAAAAAAAAAAAAGAATGTTACTCATTGAGGAGTTGTGTCTCCTAACACATCAGTTAGGTAATATTATCAGACGATGACAACAAGAAGCAATTATATGTATTTTATGTGAAACACTTAAGTACGTGGCTAGTGGCTACAAACTGTGAAGATTTCCCTAGATTTTCGTGGGCTTCCATCATCAAATCCTGACATAGTAGCAATGTCATCACCATGGAAGTTTATTTTATCTGGTACATGCCCATAGACATAAAAATAAGAATAATTAAAATCGGTTCACTAATGACTGAGAAATCGATGGATATATCGATGGATATATTTTTAACGAAAAACAATATAGGCGTCGGCCATAGAACCTAAATAATCTAATGTATTTTGTCAAGGCTACATAAATGTTTGTACAATACTAGCTTCAACTTGCATTAAATAGAAATAACTAAGAATTGTGTATATTATGACACCACACATTCTGTTTCCAGGTAACTTCGCTACTTCGAACTTTTATATATATAATACATATATATATAACTATAAATATATATATATATATACATATATATATATATATATATATATATATATATATATATATATATATATATATATATATATATATATATATATATATAATATTCTTTATTGTACTAAAAAAAAACATAAGCGTAACAACATAAAAAAAGAAAAAGTAGTACATAAAGGTGGACTTATCCCTATAAGAGATCTCTTCCAGCCAACCTATGGTAGTGGATGAGTTTTTAAGCAGCGGGTAAGAATATAGTACAAATTATTCTATTCTATAATTAGAAATACATATATAATTAATTATATGTCACACATAAATAAAACTTGATATATACAAATATGGAACTATAATATATACTAAATACTTACTTATTACAAATACATAAATATTCACAAACATATAAATACACACTACACACATACATACATATACATATATATATATATATATATATATATATATATATATATATATATATATATATATATATATATATATATATATATATATATATATATATATATATATATATATATATATATATATATATATATATATATATATATATATATATATATACACATACACACACATACATATATATATATATATATATATATATATATATATATAAAATAAAAAAACATAATACATACATACATAACTGAGCTGAAAATAAGGTTATCACATTGATGACTGTCTGAAAATCAACTTTAAATTTACTCGTTTAAACTAGCGAGTAAGTGCTTTTTTAATTGACATTTAAAGGAAATGATGGTTGGACTATTTTGGATGGATTTAGGAAGTTGGTTCCACAGGGTTGCAGCATACACTGAGAAGGATTTCTGGAGGTATTTAGTATTACTCTTAGGTATGTCTAGTGTCGGTATGACACACGACCGCCTAGAGCGTGTGGGAGTGGGAAGTATGTTAAAACGAGAGCGGAGATAAAGAGGAAAATTTTCATAATTTAGAATTTTAAAAAGGAGTGTAAGTATGTGCATATCTCGGCGAAGGCGGATAGGAAGCCAATTAAGCTGAGCGCGAAATTGAGAAACGTGGTCAAACTTACGCAAACCAAAGATAAATCGTATGGCGAGATTTTGAAGACGCTCTAGCTTGTTTAATAGCTCCTTGGTCACATCCAAATAGCAAACGTCGGCGTAGTCAAGAATTGGCAGGAGAAGAGATTGCGCAAGCATAATTTTGGTTTTGTGAGGGAGGAAATATTGGAGACGCTTGAGAGAATGGAAAGAGAAATGCATGCGTTTGCTAATATCATTAATGTGTGAAGTCCAAGACATATTACTGTCAAAAATAAGGCCTAAATTTTTTATGTTTTTACAGTATTTAATTTCAACTCCCGAATACAAAATTTTCGGCGTTGAGTTCCAACTGATTCTACCTCTAATCTTATTACTACCAATAATAAGAGTTTGCGATTTTTTAGGGTTAACTAGTAAGCCAAATGATTCAGCCCAAAACTGAATAGCAATAAGATCCTTGTTTAGAGTTTCGATGGCCTTAGGTAATTCATTCAAATTACAATGTTTATATAACTGCAGGTCATCTGCATACAAATGATAGGGAGAAGAAATGACTTTTGATATGTTATTAATAAAAATAGAAAAAAGAAGTGGAGAGAGAACGCCGCCTTGAGGTACGCCAGCAGTGAGTTCCAACCATGACGATGTGACACCGTTAGCTTTTACACACTGCCGACGACCGAAGAGATATGAACAGAACCAGTTGATAACTGGAGAAGAGATGTTAGCTGCGCGAAGAGTGCCCAGAAGTATATCAAAATCAACAGAATTAAAAGCGCTGCTGAAATCAAGTAGTACCATCACGGTGAGCTTGGTGTTATCCATAGCACAACGTATGTCCTCAGTGATATTCAGCAACGCAGTAACTGTACTGTGGTAGGGACGGAAGCCAGATTGATAAGGACATAAGAGATTGTTAGAGGAGAGAAAACCATGAAGTTGATTGTATACGAAGGATTCAAGGACTTTGGATAGGAGCGGAAGAACAGATATAGGACGATATTCAGCCACGGTAGTGGGGTTGGAAGTTTTAGGTAAGGGAACGACATACGCATTCTTCCACTGAGCCGGAAAAACATTACTTGTCAGTGAAAAATTTATTATGTGGGTGACCACTGGTGTAATGCTTTCCAACACGGGTAGAATCATGTCGAGACTATATATATATATATATATATATATATATATATATATATATATATATATATATATATATATATATATATATATATATACATATATATACATATATATATACATATATATATATATATATATATATATATATATATATATATATATATATATATATATATATATATATATATATATATATATATATATATATATATATATATATATATATACATATATATATATATATATATATACATACATATATACATATATATATACATATACATATACATATACATATACATATACATATACATATACAGATACATATACATATACAGATACATATACAGATACATATACAGATACATATACAGATACATATACAGATACATATACAGATACATATACAGATACATATACACATACACATACACATACACATACACATACACATACACATACACATACACATACACATACACATACACATACACATACACATACACATACACATACACATACACATACACAGACACATACACATACACATACACATACACATACACATACACATACACATACACATACACATACCATACACATACACATACACATACACTACACATACACATACACATACACATACACATACACATACACATACACATACACATACACATACACATACACATACACATACACATACACATACACATACACATACACATACACATACACATACACATACACATACACATACACATACACATACACATACACATACACATACACATACACATACACATACACATACACATACACATACACATACACATACACATACACATACACATACACATACACATACACATACACATACACATACACATACACATACACATACACATACACATACACATACACATACACATACACATACACATACACTACACATACACATACACATACACATACACATACACATACACATACACATACACATACACATACACATACACATACACATACACATACACATACACATACACATACACATACACATACACATACACATACACATACACATACACATACACATACACATACACATACACATACACATACACATACACATACACATACACATACACATACACATACACATACACATACACATACACATACACATACACATACACATACACATACACATACACATAAACATACACATACACATACACATAAACATACACATACACATACACATACACATACACATACACATACACATACACATACACATACACATACACATACACATACACATACACATACACATACACATACACATACACATACACATACACATACACATACACATACACATACACATACACATACACATACACATATACATATACATATACATATACATACGGTACAAAGCGTAAAGTGAGAAATAAAGCTCCATATTGAACGTTACTTTACCTAAAACTAAAAGTTGAATTATTTCCATAAAAATATTCACAATAACATTCATAACTTCCGCTCAAAAGCTCAAAATCGTTATGTCACCGTTAAAGAAGACGATTGCAAGATATATGTACGGCAACGGCAAGTTCACTTGTGCCGAATCAACCATTACAGCTCTAGATTATTTATTGTACGTCGACTACAATAGCTTTTAAATGTAACAATAAATACAGTCGCAATTCCATAAAGAGGTCAAGAGATATGACTGGAATTTTTTGGTATTTTGAGGTCAGGTTAATTCAATTGGAAAATATTCGATCACAGGCCTCACTATTATGTTTTTAATATGAAAAAATCAAAGCCCGACCGAAGACCAATTGTTGAAACTTTAACGAGAAAAGTTCATAAAAAATAATGTCCAATTACGAATTTATGTTTAGCAAGTAGTCGATCCAATTTTGTACGATTCGTTTAGACCGCGAGTTTTAATTAAAGGCGTATTGATGGGTTAATGATCTAGTATGCACAAACACACATATGTATGTGTACATGCATACTTATGTGTGTATGTATGTATGTATGTATGTACGTATGTATGCATGTCACACAATCTCCCAACACATGCACATAAAACAGAGCTCCTTGTCGACAGCGCACGGGATTAATTTTTAATGTTTCTCCTTAAAGCGTAAAGGCTAGAGTTGACTAGTCCTCGAGAGAATACGGTTATTTTTAGTTTTACGAAGCCAACGACTGACACGTTTATCTAAGCACAATGCCTTTCCAACGTAATGGGCTTATCTTATAAGGCCGAGATTCGATGTCGGATATGTAGAGCATTTTGCATGTTTTAACATCGGTCTCGGTATTTAAGTGTCGCTTCAGTGGATATTTGTTTACTAACTTATAATGGCAAGTTAGCATTTCTAGTAGACTGTTAGAATAAATTACAGTTCATTAGAAATGCTATGGCCTTCATGGCGTAGCGACACACTCTATAAAGGCAAAGGTTGTGTGTTCAATTCTCACTTGGGGCAATGAATTATTTTCATATTGTATATAAGGCTCTGATATACGTGATATAACTTAAGGCTAAAGTTTATATATATACATATATATATATATATATATATATATATATATATATATATATATATATATTATATATATATATATATATATATATATATATTATATATATATATATATATATATATATATATATATATAATATATATATTATATATATATATATATATTTATTTATATATTTAATTTTTAAATACATAAGAGATTTAGATAAGTAATATATTTTTAACGTGCTGATATTTAACGATTTCAAACATTTAGGATGTAACGGGTATGTATGCATGCAGCAGTTACTAGGATATTTTTTTTTATTTAATTATCAATTTTAGTAAAACCATTTCAGCGTTTTTCATTATTATCAAATATAGGATGAAATTAGAAATATAATTAATAATTGTGTAAAATAATTTTGTTATTTGACGCTAACCTTCTGCGCCAACCCAAAGGTTTATTGTCTTTCTAAAAGGAAATTACAATTAATTAAAGCACTCGAAGCGGCTGAAATAACTCCGCTCAATTAAGATTAGGCCTTTCACGTTATCAAGTGAATTGCTTAAAGGGTTTCGTGCCAGATTTTATATGTAACATTCTGGAGCGAGTCGCCGAGATACAACTAAATGTCCTGATTTCGATAATTGAGACTGGAATTAATGTTGCGCCTGCCTGACACATTTGGACCTAGATTGCTTATGATCCATTAAAATAATTATTATTTAATGCCGTATGGAAATTTGGATGAACGTACATAACTAATAGGTATATTAGTAGATTCGGTTCCAGTTTGGAGGATAAGGTACCTAGATCTATAATGTATGAAAAGAAAAACAACTTATTCAGAATCCTAAAGCAATACCACTATGCTTAACACTTCGCTTTTTCAATACAAAGCGTGTTTGAAGCAAAAGCGCTTTAACCAAAGGCATTGTGGAAATTAAATTCACTGGACTCATTAGACGAAACAAAAAAATATGTAGCCATATATACCTATACCTAGTTCTAAGTAATGTCTAATATAATTTTAAAAAAAATGTTCATTGTGAAAATAAAGTAAAATAAAAAACTAAATAAAATATACGTCATGGCGTAGCGACACTGATTATAAATGAAATCGCGATAGTTACGAGTTCCTATTCCCACTTAGGGAAATTAATTATTTTCCCTTTCTTGTTTTGGCAAAGCCGCACAACACGCACGCTCTATACTTCTAAAATTGGGCGGAAAATGGAGAATAGTGTCTTATCACTAGGCTCTCTGCCTACATAAAGAAAATGAAACAAAATATACGAGTATACAGCATCTTCTTCTTCTTCTTGGTATTAGTCCCGGCTTTTGCTAGGGTCTGCCTTCCGACTGAGCCTACTCCACTTTGTACGGTCTTTAACATCCTCAGTGGACAATTCATTGGCTCTCATGTCTTGTGTCACGACATCCAGCCATCGCATACGAGTATACAGCATATGACGTAAATTATATTTCTTCATATATATGTACGTGACCGTATATATATAGGTACCCCTAAAATTCTGCGTAAGCAGAAATAGCAAAATGTCATAAAGAACATCTGATCAGTCTCATATTTTACACTTTTTTATATAAAGATCTATGAGGGAAAAACTAAACGTTTTCAAACAAAACACAACTTGATGATTCATAAAATTTCAAAGTCATTGATTTACTTACATTAAGAATTTTAAGAAAAAATCTTATAGCATTAGAAAAAGTGAGTAAGGTTGAAGACGTTGTACGCACATAGTACGATAGGCAGAGAGAAAATAGTGTTACGAAACTCGGTTCTCCGCGTTTCGTCTGTTTAGAAAAATTTATTATGTGTTGAATTTGCAATCGTTTCATAAATAAAAAAGTTATATCATTTCAAAGTATTTTTTAAGACGAAGCTGTTACAAGAACACTGTTTTATTGAAGTGGCTGAAACTTGACATTTACTTTCCCACGTAGATAACGCTGCGGGCAACTAGTTTTATATAAATCAATCAATGTACATTGTTTATGTTATTTATGAAACAAGAATATTGAAAGCCTTATGCTTGATGGATTTAGCTGGGATATCCAAATCAGCAGATATTTATATTTAAATATACATATATAAATATAGCTAGTTATATTTATATATTATATATATTTATTATACATATTATATATATTTATTACATATATTATATATATTTATTTTATATATTTATATTTTAAACTTTTAAACTTTGCCTGCTTGAACTGTTACATATTTATTTAATAGTCAAGTAAATTGCATTTGCTTATCTTAAATTGTAGCCCATATGTTATTTTGATGAAAAAGCTGTATTACCGCAAAATTTCGTGTAAATTCGTTCAATTTTTTTGTGTGAAATCGGAACAAACTCTCTCATTTATATTATTAGACGGATATATATAATACTAAGGTAAATATATCCCGTTTATCCTGTTCCCGCGGGAACGTCCCCTATTCCAAATTTCATCCCTATCCCTTTAGCCGTTTTGACGTGATTGAGTAACAAACATACACAAAATCACTCACAAACTTTCGCATTTATAATATTAGTAAGATATATTTATTTACTATTTATTTATACAAATTCCTGATAGAACGATGTTATAAACGTAGACATAACTTAAACATAAAAAATATAATTAAAAGACAACCTGAATATAAAGTAATAAAAAAAAAGCTCTCACCAAATGCTCCGGCATATTCCAATCTTCGTACATCCTAGCTGCCAACGGAAACACCTTTTCATTCAGAATTTCCAATGTCGTCAAAGTTATTTTCTCTATACTAGAGAAATACCTTTCGTATACCCATCTAAGTTGCCAATACAATTCGCCTCGCCTCTCTTTGCTTACCGAATGAACTATTTTCAATAAGATTTTAATATTCTCTTCAGGTACAAACAAAGCCAGCCTGTTCCAGTCGACATGAGAATTAAAAGGCATTACAATAGTATCTGCTATTATTATAGGAATACATTGAGATGCAATTATGTCCATCAACACTGGTTGCGCCAATCTAGCACTCCTCACAATCAAACAAAACATACCCTCTTTCAATATATCAGGGTAGTTAAACATTTTCCCTGTTGTATATTCACATCTTTTCGTATAATCTGTTTCTTCCGATTTACATTTATCTAATAACAATAAATCGTTGGATGAGGAAGCTATGCTCTGTAATTCAGCTAGATAATCCTCGGGAATATTTAATTGGGTGGAAATTATCATATAATTCTTTTGTTTTGGTTGTGTTTCATCTATTTTTTGTGCTATCGGACTATATAGTGGTATAGAAATGTCAAAACCATATCTAAATGTCCATGTGTTAAAGCCAGCTCCTGCTATAACAGCCTTGCTTGTGTTAAGATCAATAACTGAGTTGTAGTTCGGCAATGTTCCTGCCAACATGTTAAATATGAGATGATTTTCTCCATTGTTCCAGCTGAAAATAAAAGCATTTTTAGTACTTTTTAATATCTAATCACGAAACAAGAGATATTTCTTTGTTTATTTTTTTTTTATTTTGATAATTATTAAAACAAATAAAAAATATAAAAAATATTAATTGTATAAGTAATAGATTTTCTATTCCAATAAATAATACTTACTGTTCAAGTGTCTGTAGAGCTTGTGAAACATGTTTACTAGAAAAGCTGTTTTGATTCAGTGTATCTATGCTGGGTACTAACAAGCAAGCATCATCTGGATTAGGAGTATAATATTTACTATGTTTTATTGTATGTAAAATTTCGTAAAATTCTTTAGAAAATTGGCATATTGGTTTTGCATCTTCTGTTCTGTAATCTTTTAATGGATAGATATATATCGTTATCTTATCGTGACCTCCTCTTCCACATTTGTAGACGTTAAAGCACTGCCAATAAGTACAGTTTGTGGCGCGTTGTTCTGATACAGGAGATTCACTGTTAAGCGTCCGAATTGGAAATCTCAAGGCATCTAAATCCACAGATTCGTGAAAATCCACTCGAGGTGCACTTCCCGTAAAAATATTACATATCACTATCAATACTAAAGATACTACAATAAACAATAGAAGGCCGACGAAGAACCTATGATACAGAATTTTTCTATACGATGTATACTTCGAATACTTATTCGTTTTTATGAAGGTCTCCGCAGCCATTTGTGATTTTGACGGTTAAAGTAGCATTCTTAATTTACATATGGCACCCATTATTAGCTACTTCGGTAATTTCTCATTCAAAACTTCACAAATTAGTAAAACACTACACAAAGCCTTAGCTTCACAATAATTTTGAGAACTGTCGAGTGACGACTGTCGCTGTGGATGACGGCGATATGACAGTTTAGCTTAATGCTTACAGATAGAAATATTAAATTTGAGACAGACTAAACATTTCTCAAATTCTTACCGTCTTACATTTACTATATTCTAAAATAATTTAAATATTGAGAATTTTATTTTACATCACATTGCGTAGAAACAAATGAATTGTAATATTTACACTACATTTAGTGTAAATATTACAATTATGCTTGATAGTGTTTTGTGAACGCAGCTTTAAATGTATGACGTATATAAGTAAACTTTCTTGTTTTTGTGTCAGTTTTGTGTTGTGCGTAGTTGTGGTTCAGTTTCTGATGGCTTGATTAATTTGATTAACATTTTATTTTTCAATTCCTATTACATATTTTGGTTCGAGCTTGACCAGAAATGGCTTTGCTACCACCTGACCCGGTTTTTACGATTCGTAACGTCGACAATTCGCCTGTGTATTCTTTGGCGTTTAGCTTTCTACCGGGAGGACTCGAAAGGTTACTAGCCGGTTCGAAAAATGGTTATGTTTATGCATACAACCTTCAGGTGAGATCAGTTATTCTGCGTATAATAATTCCATTTTAATATATACATTATGTCGATGTTTGAACTCACGTATACGGCTTCGATATACTGCGTCTTTCTTTGTTTACTACCCTCATTTTGTGACCTAGAAAATAAAGTTGTTACTACGCGAAATATTATGATTCAATAAGTATTTTAAAACTATAACTGTCTAATTATACTTTATTTTAAAAATATTACATATAAATTAAATGTATTGTAATAATAAAAATGTTTTATAATTTCAGACAAACCGGGTCCAGCAAAAAATCAAAGTTGGTCAAGCTCCCATTCTTCATCTCATTCATACAGACAGCCAAATGATAACCCAAGAAAAGGGGGGTAAGTTCAAAATTTTCAACCTAACCAACAGTGGGTATCAAGAAGAACACATTATAGACTTAGATTATCCAGGATTTTGCCGATTTGATGCCAACACAAAACTCGAAACACTATATGTACCTGACACTGAATCCAAAATCTACATTTATAACTTCTCTGGAGAAAAATTGGATTGCTTGAAGCCAGAAAACCCTAAACTTGGGGATGTGATGTGTATAAAGTATATTGAACTTACTAATAACCAGCCTTGTCTTTTAGTAGGCTATGAAGCAGGGTGGCTTCTCTTATGGGATCTCAACACTAGTCAATGTATCAGCAAATTGCAAACTAAAGAATGTCCAATGTCAGTAGATTTTCATGTGGAACAACAGAGAGGCATGGTGGGCAATGCCTCGGATGTGATACAAATATTTAGTATAAGCAAAAAAGACTTAAGCTTGGCCCATAAACTGGATATAAATATAAAAAATCCTGGAATAAACAGAGTTTGTACAAAGAATGATGGAAGGTTTTTTGCCTCGGGTGGCTGGGATGGCCATATTCGCATTTTCTCCTGGTTTTCTTTACGGCCTTTAGTAGTACTTACGGAGCACCGACAAGCTGTTCAAGATGTTGTCTATTCTACCCAGAAAGTTACATTTTGGAATGCAAACATAATGGCAGCTGGTGGTCTAGACGGAGCTATTACTTTATGGGATTTATATAACACTAAAAAGTAGGTCTATAACCTAAAAACCTGAAGCAATGCATTTGTAATAGCCGAGCAATAGAAATAAAAGATGCCTTCCATATACAATTAATACTGTTGTATTATTACACTGGTATAGCAAAAACTTGTTTACTTAATATTAGTCATTCACATTATTTCAATGATATATATAACATGAAATATGAGTTCATTTATTTAAGGCATTTATATTTACTGTAATACTATTTTAAACAATTTCTGTTTGTCTATCATTGAAATTATTGACACATTTGTTGGAATGATGTATTAATATTATAATGCTACATAGTTTTATCAATGCCACTATTGCCTTTGAAATATGTAATAATATCGCTTTAAATGATTTGTGATCACAATGTTTGATGAATTTGGTTCAAATTTAAGTAATGATTCAGTGGCGGTACAATACATAGGTTTTTAACTAATTTGTAAGAGAATATATTAGGTATTATTTAAAAAATATTTCCATCAGTGCCATCAATTTTCGTTTTCAATTAATATCACATTATAATTTTTTGACAGTATTTTTTCATAGAAATACTCCTTTCATGAATGATTGCCACTGGATGCTGTGTGGCCGAGCTGTTAGATGCTATGTGAATTTGTTATACGATATAGCAATGACTATATTACATAAATGATTTATAGCAATGTTTTTGAAGACATTAAATCCTATGAAATTTGTGTTTTGTTTTATTTTACTTGACTTTTTATTTTTTTTGCCTTCTTATGACTATTAATTGTTGGATTGTGAACCTTTTTAATTTAATTTAACTAATTGTTAATTGTTATGCATGTGTGTGTTTTTTTTGTCTCCTCTGTAGTAAGGAAAAAGTATGTCTAGTGGTGATAGGTGCAGTGAAGAGTATTCTGACGGAAAATGGAGAATGGAGTGACTTAACACTACGTTCTCTACCCACCATACTGTACGCAGAGCACAACGTTAAGCTGAAAATAATACTACATAATGCGTAAGCGGTAAAAAATATTCACACTTCAGTGTCAACTAATTTCGTATTGGGAATTGAAGCCAAAAAAATTACTCGCATATATTTAAGTTTTATTGCTATATAGCAACCCTGCTATACGCGCGATGAAATGTGAATAAAACTAGTGTCAAGACACTCCGGTCTTCGTGTTCCGTCCGATTTTGTGACATTACGAGTAATAAATACGAGATATTTATTTTCTATCAATTAATTTTAGAAGCTTTGGATCACTATGCAATGACTCATATTCACTTGTTTTCAAATACATTTAAAATATGTTTTCTCAGGTGCGTTACTAAAAAAAACCTTGAGTGAGTCAAGCTATAAAATATTCGGTTATTTAACCTATTTAAGTGGAAATAAATTATTTAAGTGACAAAGATTTAGGTCACTGTATACAAATGGAACTATCATAATCTCTCTACTTTAGTACTCGGTACAAAAGATACCCAGTAGCTTTAGATTGGAGAAGAAGGAGAAGAAATACAAGAAAATGAGCTGGATATTTCATAAATGAAATCTTTATGGTCCTCATATATTTATATTTATTTAGTTCATTTTGTGGTGTAGGTATTTATTTTAGTCTTAGGACAAATAACAAAAGATTTTTTTGCTGTTTTTATAGAGCTCTATTGGTTTTGACAGCGACACCGGTTGGGGAGGGAAGGTACTCTGTCCTTGAAAAGTAGCAAATACTATCGTGGCTGCTTGAGAGGAAACGTCAAGGGTGGCAAGGGCGGCAAGGGCGTCCCTTGCGGGACTCGAGCCTCCGCTTGCGGCCGACGAGCGGGCTGAAGGGATGTTCCCTATTCTTAACAAGCCAGCCGCGAGTGGAGAAACTGAGATTAATTTACAGGAACCTAGCTTTGTCTAAGATTCTCCAGTCGCGTCTTCAGGTCGCGGCTGGTTTGTTAAGAATAGGGAATAACAAAAGAATGATAATTTATTTATTGATGAAAATTATTAAAAATAAAAGAGACAGCAATTACTTCTGAGTTTGAGGTCGTCTTGGTACATCCGCCGATGTACCACGACGACCTCAAAAGCGTCTGCGTAAACGGTTACGGGTTCAATTTCCTATACATTTATTATTTTTATCGCTTTGAAGATAAAGCGCGTTGTTGATATCCACTCAACATGCGGTGTCTCGAAAATTGGGCAAAAAGCGCGGCACTCATCAAGGTCTTAACACATGGTTCCCTCTGCCTACTTCAATATATGCAAGATACAGCATGTAGCTAAAAAATATTTTTTTTACATCTAATAATGTACTTTAGATCGAATTTAGGATCCATAACTTTCATTGATTAAATCTTTATATTATCTGTCAAGTTATTTAAAAAAAAAGTAAATGAAACATTAAGGCAAAAGTAAAAAAAATACATCATTGGCTTAGAAGTTTATTATAATTGAATTACTAATATCACATTTACAGTGCTCTAATTAATTTTAATGAGATATTACATTACCTTACATCTAGGACTAGCAGCTTCGAAATAATGTTTACAAGAGTTATAATGCATTGTGATATGTATGAATGATTATTTTAAGTGAATTTTACTTATAGATTTTGAACTTAGGGCCTTATTTAGAACGTTTGAGAAAAAAAATTGTAATAATATGCTTTAAATATCCTATTAATATTAATTTAATAGTAAAAGTTGAAACTTGAGATGGGACTTATAATCTGAAAAGTGATTTTAAATTTAAATATATGAATTTAATATATAAAATAATGTTTTTGGTGTTCAAAATCTATATATTAAGATGTTAGCGAAAACTATTTATAATTAAATAGATACAGTTTTAGATTTCTATTGCACCTTATATTTATACAGACGGAAAGTATTTGTTTTATTTATTTATATATTAATATTTTTAATCTACAATCGATTTTTTATCAGCTACATTTTTATTACTGACTGCACAAAAATCTCTATTACAGTAGATATATGTATATAGAAATATCGTTTGTACGTATAGCGTATTATGTGCGTACATGACTAAATGATAAAATGAAAATATTTTTGACCAATTATTAATCCATAACATTATATTACTTAAGTACTTGTATTTCATACATTGATATTATATTAATATTAAGAAAATTATATTTACACTTGTACAATTTTTCTTGACTTAGGAATAAGAGAGTCGTCATCGCTCGCTTCGACTAGTCTCCGTCTTTTTCTCAAAGGTCTCGACGATTCCGATGAGTCACGAGGTTTCGCCACAATTTTCGCCATTTTATTACCAAGCCGTGTTATTTTAAACTTTGGCAACGTTTGCTCTGGATTTATTTCAATAGACTCATTAGACAGATCTTCTATTCTTTCGTTAGTATCATTATTTTGATCATTAATTTCCGAGTCCAATGATTCACTGAGAAAATTTCTAACATTTTCATCAAATTTCTTCTTATCTCCATTCATCGTAAAATCTAAGGGTCCTTCCGTATCGTCGTTATTTGTTTCAGTTTTAACTTTGCTGGCTCGATGAGCTTGCATGAAAGACGTCAACGGTATTGGTATGGGAATTGGTAAGGGTATAGGAAGAATTACGGGATATGGCACCAAGACGGTAACAGGAGGGGTTTGACCCAACTGTGGATAATTTAGAGGAGGAAATAATGTAGGTCTTTCTTGTGGCATTATTCCAGGAGGTAAAAATGGTCGTGGCGCGAATATAGGGTGCCTATGACCGTTGATGTGATTGTTATCTAAGAACACTGGCGGTGGCATTCCAAACATTGGATTAGGAAATGGCGGTGGAATTGGATGATTCATATTGTTTGGAGGAGAGTGTAAGACATTATTGCCAACTGTGATTGATGAAGCTGGTGACGATGCATCTATAGAGGGACTTCGCATTTTTATATCCTGTGCCTTTGGTGTGGAGTTGTGTCGGACTGTTTGCGAAGTCACGGTGGCTGAACATTTAGACGCTCTACGTTTTCGTAAGTTCATCTTTATGTTTCTTATATCTTTCTTTGTTTCTGGTGACTTCTGTAGCGGTCTTTCTTCTGGTGGTTTTGGGTTCATTAATTTTGCCGGTGGAGCTATTGTTATAAGCGGCAGTGGGGATTTTCTTTGGTTAGTAGATGTTTCTATTTTGTCACTACTTGGATTCTTCTCAGTACTTGGAGAAATCGAACGTTCAGATGTTGGTGACACTGATCTGCTTTTACAGTTCTTTAACCAAAGATCTGGTGTAATCAGGTTAGATGAAGACGAAGCGTTCACCAAGTGGGGATTGAGATCAAGGTGCGCTTGAGTCTCTCGACAGAAAATGTGCATCTTGTACTGGTTGAGACATTTATCTGAACAGAACTGAAGCTGAGTGGCACCATCCTGAAAAAGTGAAAGAATAAATTAATATTTTAAATAGTGATTTTTTTTTAAATGTTATGAAATTTAGAGCTGAAGCGGAATGATTGAACCTTAAAACTGGCCATTTTAAGGATTTCTTTTATTATATTAATTTAATTACTATTTTTACTCTTTGACAATATAGTTGCACTTCTTATCACGATAGCCTAATATTCGTTCAAATATACTTACCTGAACTTGATAGTTTTAGGTTCGATTCCCACTAGAAGGCATGGGATATTTTCATCTCCTCGCTTTAATGACAATATAAAGCGCGGTGTTGAGTATGACACTCAATATGAAATATATCAAAAATGGGGCGTAAAGTGGGGGACAGAGTGTCTTAGCACTAGGTTCCCTCTGCCTATCCTACTATATATAGGTATATAGCATAAATCTTTATTGTGCTTACCTGAAAATCTACATATGCAACAGTATGCCGCACATGTCGGCACCAGTCACAGGTTTTCGCGCGTTTGAAATTAGCCCTCCGGGACTGGCTGAAGCACAATTCTGAACAAAACGCAGCGCCTCCCTGTTGTAGTGCTCCGCTTTCGCTAGTTATGCTTTTGTTGCACCAGGAACATTCTTCTCCTGGAAATAGAAAATGGACATAAATTAGTTTTGAGCGTTAATAAAAACTTAAATGACAGTGTAATATTTTAATATCACAGCTCTGTATTGATTATATAATCATTTGTTGATGACTTAGTTTTATAAAGAGTTCTCCTAAGAATAAAGAGTTTTTGCACTTGCTTTGTTACTAGGTACCGTGTGAAACGTCTGGCTGCTAACGTACTAGCCGTTTTGATGATTTTTAAAGTGTTAATCTACACTAAAGATAAAAAAATACTTAAATAAACATAAAAATTTGAACATAGCGGGATTTGAACCGGCGCCTCATGGAAACCGTCCAAGCGCTCTGACCACTAAACCTTCTTCTTCACGCTGCGTCGAAATTCTTATATGCTTTATACAACTTATTACGTTGTTGTTCTTATAACGTAATAGTTATTCAATATCCATAGTATTGAATTATTTTTATTTTGTGCTCCGGTAAGACAAAATGCGGCGTTGACATCCGCCACTCTATATATCTACCAAATTAAGGCAGAAAGCGTTGAGCCGAATGTCTACCCTGCTCTACGCGTAAAGCGTGAAACTGAAAATAAATAAATTATCATCTACTTGCTATTCTCCCAGTTCCTATTTTATATTCGCTAATAATCGCTCATATTATGTATAGCAAGAATTCGGGAGTAAGCTATGATCAAATTTAAAAACGATCGTTAACAAACTGATTTTGTTCTAAAACTACTAAGTTCTTTGACAGTGTAACAAAAAAATATTGGTACCTACTGATTTGAGCTTCGAACATCCAAGACATACTAACAGTAATGACTAATGAGTAAGATTTAAAAAAAAGCTACAGTCCGTCCAGTAATTACCTACACATATACATACATACATACAATGAATAAGTAATATAGCTTAAATTTTTAACGTAGTCCAGTTCGTAACGCGATAGGTGTTCATTCATTACTAGAGCTCGTTTACAAATAAAAACAATGATATCTCGTTATCGGCCTTATTAATATCCCGTAGCGAGCTAACGACCGCTGATCGGATTTGTTAGACATTTGAGCCTTTCTCGCGTCATTATTCCATTTGAATTATTACTGTATATTTATTAAAAATATTTCAGAATAATGATAATAGTTATATTATATTTTCTATATTTTGTTGTGAAGCTATTTTAGTACATCGCTATTATGTTTTAATTAATATACTTAGTATACAATGTACTTTGGTACAGCTGGACTATCACTGAACATGCTGGTTTGTTGAGAGATGGTTTGAATATATTTTAAGAAAAATTATGTCTAGATTTTGAGCTCCAAATTTGCGTATTAAAGTCGCCTGTGGAAATTTCCATATTTATCTTTATATTCATGAGATGGGCTGTATATAATTTAGTCTTTTAGAAATGTACTTATAAAGCAAAAAAACCTTCTATTAAAGATGAAATATATAAAAATTTGTTAGTCGCAAAATTAAATAAATTCGCAAGAAAAAAGTTGTATTTGTCCATTTCAACTACACGAATACAATACGTAGGCAAAATTAAATATTAAAAAAATATTTCTTCAGTTACTGTATATTGTAAGACTGTAGTAGTCATTATAATTATTTCAGATAAGTATAAGTACTTATTGCTATATATGAAAAGTATATAGTTATAATACATTTATCTTACCAGCGATAAATATGTATATAATATATATAAAAATGTATATATATAAAAATATAATTTTGCTTTTTTCGTATCGTAAATCTTATTAATTTATTCCGAGTTGATTTCAATGTAATGAGGCGTTGGATAATTCAAACAGAGAAATTAAAAAATTACAAAAACAATTTATGTACTAGTATTCGAATATATAACATTTCGATATAACAATGTTCTACAGAGCTCGTATTAATATTTTTACTTATAACGTTTATAGTATTCTATTCTAAATATATTTATATTATTTATAATATATTTATGTATCCATGACTATAATTATACGATAATGGAATTTTATAATTATATAGTATATAATATATATACATATGTATTTATATTTACATATTAGTATGTTATACACACTAAAAGTATGTATGTCGTGATTCAGTAATGTATGTATTTATATCAGTATATTGGTTAGAAATATCTATATTAATATATATATATATATATATATATATATATATATATATATATATATATATATATATATATATATATATATATATATATATAGATATAGATATTTCTAACCAATATACTGATATAAATACATACGTTACTAAATCACGACATAAATACATTTACTGTGTATAACATACTAATATATAAATATAAAATACATATGTATATATATTGTATATGTATATGTATATGTATATGTATATGTATGTGTATGTGTATGTGTATGTGTATGTGTATGTGTATGTGTATGTGTATGTGTATGTGTATGTGTATGTGTATGTGTATGTGTATGTGTATGTGTATGTGTATGTGTATGTGTATGTGTATACGTATACGTATACGTATACGTATACGTATACGTATACGTATACGTATATGTATATGTATATGTATATGTATCTTCTTCTTCCTGGCATTAGTCCCGGCTTTTTGCCAGGGTCTGCCTTCCGACTAAGACCAGTCGGTCCATATGAGTGGCGAAGTGGTTTTTTGTGGAGCGATTGCCATCTGACCTCCAAACCCATTACTGGGAGAAACCAAGAAAGGAAAGGGAATAAGAGGCAGAAAGACTTGGAATATAGGGGAGGGACACCACTTACATGGATTGGATCGGGTTATGAAAGTGGTGGCTCGAGGTCCCGGGGTCGCGTACCCGTATGCCGGAAACCAAATATCGGACAGATAATTGGCTGGACACCCTCTGTATATGTATATGTATATGTATATGTATATGTATATGTATATGTATATGTATATGTATATGTATATGTATATGTATATGTATATGTATATGTATATGTATATGTATATGTATATGTATATGTATATGTATATGTATATGTATATGTATATGTATATGTATATGTATATGTATATGTATATGTATATGTATATATGTATATGTATATGTATATGTATATGTATATGTATATGTATATGTATATGTATATGTATATTATATGTTATTATATATATATATATATATATATATATATATATATATATATATATATATATATATATATATAATGGCCCAAAGATTGTCTGTAAGAAATGATTAGTTAGTAACTAGCGGTAAGACCGCCATTTGTGCTTTCATTCTCTTAACTTGTACAAAATCACGTATAGGTATTTTTTCTGTTTTTGGTACAAGCCTCATATGTGTATGAGCGTAGGATTAGTAAGGGCTGGATGGCACGTACATACAAAATTATTGCCATTATATATAACATATATAACACTGGATGCCAGGTCAGTAATTGAATTTTAGTCATATCTTTGATAACCACTATGCAACATTTGTGTTTCCATATTTTTTATGAATATCAAAAAAGTTACTTATAATATTATGGAAAATAAACATATGAAGTCTGTTATATATGATATACTCCATTTTTCGTACTGTGTTCTTTACAGATTATTCAGAGAAAGATAATTTTTATTATATAATAATATTAATTTTTATTAGAGATATAATTTTTCCCATACATTAATTTTCTGTATTTCCTTAAAAAAAATGTAGAGATACTGTTTCAAATAAATTACCGTTTCATTTAAGTTTTAATTTCCAGTGATTCCGAAAGGCAAAACCAATATAAAATCTTAAATAACATTAAGGTACTAAAATTTCAAATTACAAACGCCTTCCCATTTTCAATTTCAAAAACACTCTGTAACTCTATACGTTTATCTGTATCCTATGTAACGTTATAAGGTAACTCTAGCCGCTGTTAATCATCGCGTTTTAACCGCAAAGTTCTACATTTATTCCAACGAAATATCTTATATAATGTGGTATTTGGTATACGATATACGAACAATTTCGCGAGCGTTCATTAGGAATAGTAAACCCGCTTTGATGTATCAAATTCGTAAATAACGCTCAAAACACATATCAATATATCGTACGTGTGAAAATGAATATGTGAACAATTACTTATCAACATAATATACTATACCTTTTTTCACTTATCTATATTAATAAATAATTTTATTATAAAAGTAAAATGTATATTCAATACATTAATTAACTAGACAGCAAGGCTGAATAGCAGTGTTCCTAGAAGAAATTTCATTAAATTAAAAAAAAATCTAATTAGATTATTATCTGTGTCCGTATCCCCGCGCTTGGCGCCATTTCCCGGTAAAAAACGGGGTGCGTTAGAAATCACGATTCGTGGAATGAAAGCTGCAACTATTCTTGGAATAATTCATCGTATCAATTGAGTGTATCGCTTACTTGTATTGTTGTTAAAGGTATAGTTAATTTTTTCTTTATTATATACACATTTTTGTTCTACAATATTGGTTTTTGTTGAGAAATTGCTGTATTATAGCTATAGACATATAGACACTTGAGGCGGAAATTAGATGGGTTCCTTATTTAGTGGCAATCGTTGTAACTAAAATAAGCTGAGACTTGAGAGAGCAAAGAGCAAAAGATGTATGAAATGTGACAAGGTACATATATTTTTTTAATTAATGATGATGTATGAAACGAAAATTAATATACGTTTACATGTAGTATTATTTAGTTTAATTGCTAAAGTAAAATCGTAGCAAGTAAAATAGTAGTAATATTATTAAGTTATTAATTTATTATAATCCTCTTAGATATTTTCAATAACCTACGTGCTTTGTATACTCGTTCGTCTAACCGTAGGCACATAACGTCGAACTCGTCACTATACAGTTTACACCATATAATACTTGTTTTTATAAAATATTAGCTGATATTTGTATTTTTATTATGCAATAACTAGTGAAGCAATCTTCAAAATTAGATATTTATTTAGTTATTATCAGATATTTCAAAATTTACATTTTTTATGTTGGAAAATGCACACCATACTGAATTCTTTTGCTAAGGGGCTATGTTCTTATTTCTTATATATTAGCTTGTCTATTATGCCTCTTTACCTGATGAGGTGTTAACAGCTACAAAATCAATTATATACGGAATTATATATGAACTTGAGAAGCGTTGGAATTATATTTAAAGATTTTTGTTTAGTCTTTTACGTGAATAGTTATGACAAAAACACCATTTTTTAAAGAGTTTCGAATAACTGATTTCATGAGAATCAGTAAAAACGATTACGAGTAAACGTGTAACAAACAATCACACTTATAATATTACTAGCGACCCGTTCCCGGCTTCGCCCGCTTAAGTAAGCTGAATCGCGTTCGTTTTGAAATTTTATACCTACAACATCACATTACAATTCTTCAATTTTCTCGGATTATCTTACATCTTTTCGATTCTATTATTGAAAATTGTATATACAATGTTTATGAGATTTATGCAATAATTAGTAATTATGTAATAAATATATGTATCTAGTGAACATTATTTTTAATTTATATACAACGCATTAATTTGGCTAGTCCTGACAAATACACTCTACTTTCCATTTTTAACATCGCCCATGTATAAAAATACAATAATATTACACTAAAAAACCATTATTTGAACTTTTTCTTTTAAATAATGCAATGGCGCATATGAAATTGAAAGATGAATAATTTACTCGACAAAATGTATAAGACAAAATCACACTGTCAGATAAGGATAAGGTCCAAGGATAAGCAAAGTGGAATAAAGAATGCAAAAAAAAATTACATTATTATTGTTCTTTCCGAATGCATAGAAATATAATACTATTAAATTTATTACAACAGTAAAAAAATGTTGTCGAAAATGTTTACGAAAAAGTTATTAGAGACAGATGTAAAAACACTGACAGAAAATGAATTAACGATTTCTAAAATTTTTGTCTGTCTGTTTGTCTTGCGTAATAAGCGGTTTTCGTTGTCTTTTAAAATGTAACATACGGAATACAACCTTATGAATTTGCAATGAAAAAGGATAGCAGACCGTCTGTAGGATGGCAAGGATCACACAGTCCATGCCAACGAAGTTGCGGGCATCTATTAGTGTAATATAAATTTGCTTTGTGATCATTTGGTATAGCGAGCAAAGAACGGATTGTCACCATTGTTTTGTAGTAAAAAAAAACATCATAAAATCACATACATACCTTTATTCTTCTGTTCTGCTTGCTCTGGACTGTCGGTGTCCTTATTACGCGATGCTGCCCATCTGCGCAGTTCGAGCCTTTCATAGCCGTACCAGCCCAGCAGCTCGTTCATTGCGGTTTCAGCAAACTCCTGTAAATATAAAGTGAATTATTGTGTTACATAGGCCGATTTCGTATTGGTTAACCTTTATTTTGTTGTATTAAATAAAAACATATCTGATATTAACAATATTTTGTATCTTCTACTAATGTATTTGTGGCGAGTTGGAAGTGACAACCTTCTTATTTCTCTAAAAGCGATATGTACCTGTTACCATATGGGTCGACAAATTGACTAACATGTATGGGCAAGTTGCGCTTTAGCTTACTTGATCCGACGCTGCGATTAATTTAACTAAATCGTACTTAAAGAAAACGTATAATATTTCTTTTTAAAGTTCGCTTTCGAAATTCTCGTTCGTTAGTTTAGTTCCGAGAACGCATGGCGCGCGGGTACAAATCCCGAAATATTAAAACGTTTACATGTTTTATTTAACTATTTGTCCTTTATTAGTGTAGATTAACACTTTCTTAAAGTGTTAATATAAAAATATAAATAATAATAAAAAAAAAAAAAAAATGAATTGAATAAAATATTCGATCGATCGAGCCTGTAGCCATCGCGTACTACATACATATTTATGTACATACATACAACCATACATACATGCTTCTTAAATACGCTACAATAACGTCACAATACGTTTCGTGCGACAATATACGATTATTAAAAAGCAAAAATAATTTGGAGTCGTTAAAAAAAGTCATGTCACGCCCTCAGCTACGGCAACACCGAAAATAAAATTTATTTTCATTTATATTAAAACATTGAGATTTGTGTAAAACGACCGGCCGGCGATGACCTCCTTAGCTCTTATTTTATTGCCGACGATCAAGTTAATAAATTCCTAAGAATATATGAGGCCGGCGGATAAGATTGACCTAACTCAAAATGCAATATAAAAATAATATATTTACTGAAAGAAATATTAAAAAATAAAATCAAATAACGCTTGTAACGTGATATTTCAAACCATATTTAAAATTAAAATATTTTTATAAAAGAAATTAAATGATTTAAAACATGAGTTAGGCTCTTTTGCCTTGGCATCCGTATATATGAGTGTCCGAAACAACGGGGCGTAATTCAAGGAATATCTGTGCCACTATAAAAAGATATAACATTATCAAAAGTAGCGTTATTGCGCGAAAACAAAGTGATTAGGCACGTGTCAAATGGTAGTCTCGTATCTACGAGAGAATGATGCCAATAAATTCTCTTTCTATATTATATTTTGTGACTATTGTAGAGCAGTTGCAAAATGTCTGATATTATCAGATCAATGATATAAAATGACGTATCGAGTACCAGTGTGATATAATTGTTCATATATATATTTTTAACTTCACTCTATTGGGGTAAGTCTTATTAGACTAGACTCAATTTTTTTAATAAAAAATAAATAAAAAAAATTGTTTATTAATCCCGGTCTGCTTAACATATTACATTTGAGCAACCTTCTGTATCCCGCAAATACCGGGATAGCAAAACGAACCTATTATTAAACACTATACACTACGTGCTACGATTTCCACGAGAATGCAAGACCTCAAATTTTCTAATTATTTATTATTTTAGTGCTTAAATAAAATTAATATAATGGGAACAATATAGAGTAGTAGAGTTATAGAACTCCAAAAAAAACATAGATATATTTAATATGATTTTGTACCACTAAAAGTAACACAATTTCTTCAATTTATAATGTGTCCGCCTTAATCCAGAAAATATTTGTTCAATAAATTATTCACAAAGTAAAAATAATAAAAATATAATAAAATGTATAAAGATTTATTACTTAAAGATAAAAATTAGTCCATCAAAGAATATGTTGAATCGTAATATATGTAGTCCAATTATTTAAATCCCTGTATATTTCGATGACAAATTTGAATTCACAAGCAAGTGTAATAACTAATAACAATAACAAATCGCATCTTATTTTCATTCCTCGGAATTTTAAGCACTTACATATAAACATTTTTTATATATATAAATATTCAGGACTTATAATTTTTCAGGAGTTCACAGCGATAACTAAGCTAAGATAAGAGAGATCGGCTCTCCTTTTTTCCAAAATAAAGGATTAGGTGACAGGAATCAATGTCGCTCTTTATCTAACCAGATACTACAAGTCGGCCAACATCTACCGCAACTTCTTAAGCGAAATAATCGTGTAGTCAAACTAGTCGTGTATTCAAAAATACATTTTAAAAACTCGACGTTATTTTATAAACTTTTAACAGTGCCCGTTGTCACAAATAAACTGCCTGTCACGGGATTGTCGGCAAAAAGCAAATAAATTATCAAAATCATAAATATCTGTAAAAAATATAATAAAAAGACAAAGGTTTTTTTTCTTTAAGCCTAAAAATCTTGAGCTAGCTTCAACTTTAAAGTTAATTTTACCCAAAATCTACCAAACACTAAAATTTGTTAGTTTTAACAAATTTGTCTCGCAAGTGATGATCTCGTGACACAGTATAAGCACCTTACGCCTTATTGCCAACACAATGTCCAAAATATAACAATTACATAGATTAAAGATACCAAAAACAAAAACTAGCGTACCGTGGGTTACGCGTGGGTACCGTGGGTTACGTGTGGGTTGCGGGCGTAACCCACGGTTACGCCCGCTTGAATTAACTAGTAGAATATATATAACTTGAAAATTTCATCTACATCCGTTCAGTAGTTTTTGTATTGAACCGGAACAACCATCCATCCTCACAAACTTTCATATGTATGATATATATAATATTAGTGGGACTAGAAGGATAATACCAGATCCAAAGAGAATTTTACATGTGAATATTAAGACGATCTTATATTACAAAATCTGTCATACAAGCAATGATCACGTGACACGTCTTAAAGGACGTTCATTATCTGAGCTTTGACATGCGAGCGGTGCTTAATTAATACAAGTACAAGGCCAGTGACGTAGCAAGGTTAGCTTTCAAACGATGTCCAGTAATTGGGCTCCTGTTACTCTTTTACAGGTGTCTAGAATATGTAGGATAGGTATGAGTTTTATGTAAATGTATGGATTTTTAAGTTTTTTTTTTTCTATAGTATACACTGTATTACGCCAGTATTTTTTGTTACATTATAGTTATAATGTGTACTAACCTTTTAATAGTAATTTCATAACACATATTCTTATCTACATCTTGTATATTATATATAATTTATCGATTTAAAAATACGATGTATATCAGTTATCTGGTTATTGAGAAAAGGTCATTATTTTCACACAAATTGATATACCTATTGAATCCTTGAAAAATTTGCAAATATTATAATTTTTTGTACATTACATGTTTGTCATTATACCCCTCATATATATGACTGGACCGATTTTAATAAAATTTTGTATGCATTCTTGAATTGATTTTTGCTTAGCCTGCAATTACCCGTCAGGTGGCGCTACTGCATAAGAATGAATGAATATATCCAGTAGGACAGTACAGGACTAAAAATATGAAATATTTAAAAATCAGTTCTATTCACCAAATCTAAACAAAATACAAATGTGTCCAACAAAACTGAATTCAGTACAACCAACAAGTTAACCGACAGCTACATCAATACAATATGAAATTTATCAGTATTCATCAGAATACCGCCGAAACATAGTTAGTTAGTCGGCGGAGTAACGAAGCTATCTCAATTTACGCCACGTTGCGTAATAATGAGAACTCGATACGAACGCAACAGCCACGGACAGCGAAAACTGCACACCCATTTGTTTGGTTTAACCATGGATTATGCGGTGAATTCGTATCCTTGCTATTATATACGCTTATGTGTACAACACTACGTTATATAACAGTAGACTACAGACTACAGTACAGATAATACGGCGTAGTGATGTTCTGTTTCTCGAAATTATTTCTCGGATTATTTCTTTATGAATTTTATGAGAGGGTTGAAAGAGAGGCTACAGGTAACAAAAAAATTGAGTGTTTTTTATTAAACACTCGTATAAAAGCGAGGATATATACAATAATTCACATCCCACAATAGGAATTGAACTCACAATCGCGTTTACAGCTGTACAGCTAGCCGTATAACCTACAAAAAAAAATATTTATTAAAATAATAACATTACTAAGATAATAGTTTTGTACCAACAGTCCATATTACACTAGTCCTATTAATTTTGGTTCAGCCGCAGAGCAAAATGCATACATATTAATTAACGTACTTTAAAGGCCGCATTATACGTTGTAAATTTGTATATGAAAGCTCCACCGTCAGATATATCCGATGGTAACGGATACTGTGCGTTTTAATTATCGTGGTATTATTTAGATTCACGATTTCCAGATTAATGCTTAACTAACAAACTATACTATTTGGGATATTGAATATTGGTAAAATATTATTGTGGCATTAGCTTTGTTGATTGTAGGTACTAAAAGATTAGAGGTATCTTAACATAAAACGCAATGGTTTTGTTTTTTAGTTTTATTTTTAATTAACCTAGATTAACTTAGACTTAGTACGTGTTCTAACTTGTTGGAAGGTAGTTACAGTTAGTATCTAGACGGTTTTATCTTTTTACTTATCTATAGTATGAATGAAACTTACGAATGAAAAATATTAATTTATATATATATATATATATATATATATATATATATATATATATATATATATATATATATATACATATATATATATATATATATATATATATATATATATATATATATATATATATATATATATATATAAAGTTATAGTAAAGGGATCAATGAATTACCTATGAAATGACAAAAGTACATAGATCATACTTTGATAAAATCAATAAATAAAAAAATGATTCCTCCCACACCAAACGCCAATTTCATATGTAAGGACCTAATATATATAGAAGGTTGTATCTATATTTAAATATTTTACTTTTAATATCACAGTGTAGTGTGTTATTTTTTCACTTTTTGGATAAAAACCATTATTATTACTAAATCAATATTATTTCATTCTTTTAAGCCTCAAAGAACTACATTGTCCATTTTAAGTTAACCTGTAACTAAGCTAGACTTTATAACAAAATACCGTCCCGATGGCCTAATAAATAAAATAAAAGCTGAAATAGATAAAGTCGCAACGGACAACATGTAACACAATCCACGCGACGTCGATATTGTGATATTCAATATAACATAAATGCTTTTAATGGCGGTAGCGAAGGTAAATTTAGGAGCGGGGCAACCCGACACCGTAGTCGACCTACGTAAAGTTTACACTAGAAATTATAAAGATACAATTTTATATATGGAAAGTTTTATAACTATTAATTAGTTACTGGATCTTTTTGATATTATGGGGTGTAATATATGAATATATATATATATATATATATATATATATATATATATATATATATATATATATATATATATATATATATATATATATATCTATATATATATATATATATATATATATATATATATATATATATATATATATATATGTATATGTATATGTATATATATATATATATATATATGTATATGTATATATATATATATATATATGTATATATATATATATATATATATATATATATATATATATATATATATATATATGTATATATATATATATATATATATGTATATATATATATATATATATGTATATATATATAAGCGCGCTTAAAATTTTTAATATTTAGATAATGTAATTTCAAAATAAGTATAAAATATGTTATATTTGTTCTTCAATAATTAAAAAAAATATAACAATATTTTGAATTGAATTATGAAATGGAAATTATATGCAACACAAAATAATTAGTTTCCAAGAATACCACGTTGACGAGTGACGTTTATTTATTTCTGTCAGCCAAACAAATTATTAGAGAAAATATCGGTCAAGTGCGAGCAGTACTCGCGCACCGAGGGTTTCGTACCAATTTAATGATTATTGGTATTCCACTGAGGAATTGACAAACTTAAATTTGCGGTCGTATCCACCTACGTTGTATGAAATGAATGACAAACAGACAGAACAGAGAACAAAGTGATCCTATAAAGATTCCGTTTTTTTTTCTTGCTTAGGTACGGAACTTTAAAAATATATTATTATCTAGGAAATGCTCACTTAATGTTTACCATTAGGTTGGAATAAGGTAGCATGTTCATGATCGTGCGGTCAATCATGTAAATGTTTTTTTTTTTTTTATTTTACTTATATCTCACAATGCTATAATTCCATTAATATAAAAATATTCTTGCAATAAAAAAAATATTAATTGTATTTATAAGTTTAACGCTTTATCAAATGTCAAGACACTCCGTTCTGCGCTTTCCGCCCAAATTTGAGACGCTTGTTTGAGTGACCGTATCAGTGGCCTCAACGCCGTGCTTTGTCTTGCCAGAGCGAATATAATTCATTTCCATGGTATACATTTCTAACAAGAGATAACCATCCGGATGTATGTATATATTAACTACATATAAATTTTGTTTTAAGACAAGTATGCACATTATATTGGAATAGTGTTTTATCTAGACAATTTTTCTATATATAGAAAAGAAAGGCTGAAGTAAAATAAAAGTCACAACTATAATAGTTAATAATGCCTCAACGTTAAGAAAAAAAAAAACTTTCCAACTAGATTTCAAATTCCCACGTGGCCGAGGGTCTCAATCTGTGAGTACCCAGGGGCCAGCCATATTCTAAGAGCGAGTGCACACTGGTGAGCATAAACACTTATATATTTTACGATAACAACATGGTCAAATAAAAAATAGACTTTAGTTTACATCGCGCTTTTGCCAGTGGAAATTCCAATCTACTACCCATCACACAAATTGCAACTGAGTCACTATAGTATTTAATAATATAATATATAAATTATATTATTGAAACATTTAACAAGACAAGAATATTGCAAAAAATTAGTGTATATTATAACACATGAGAGCAATAAATGGTTTACACAACACACATGTGAAACACATGTAGGTACCTACTTAAAGCTAACCAGTAATCATATCGAAATATCTTAGAATTAACTATTAAGTATACACTTCTCCATTATTTTTATTACTTTTTTTTAATTTTTCTTCACATATTTTTAGCGTTCTGTACATCAAAAGGGAAACGGAATCCTTATAGGATTAATTTTTTTTCCGTCTGTTTGTCTGTCTGTATGTCAGGACCAGTTTTATAAAAATTACGTGAAGGCATCCAGCTCAAAAGACTGCCAATATGAAATATGTGACCGTTTATGCTTAATTTTTGCTGCATTGCTGTGCCAAATTCGCCTCGTAATCGAAACCAACAGGGTACTTAGTTTCCGTTGAGCTAGAGTTATGAAATATGGCAACAAGTTAGAACTTATAGTACAAGCAAAGGAATACAAAATCAAAACAAAAAAAACCGAATATTGGAAATTAATGTGTACTAAAAAAACCATTACAAATTGTGGTGTGGTTCATTTCGTACAAAATGAGTGCATACGACCGCAAATTTAAGTTTGCCATGTGCCAACTTTCGTATTTTCGTATATTACGTGCATATGTACCGGAGCGCGAGGCCAACTCGCAATTGACCAATATTTTTTTCGAAAAAAAAAAAATTCTCAACTGGGGCTTTCGAAATAGCAGCTATTATATAGCATCTCTAAAAATATTGAAAAAGATCACGCCTATAGACATGTCCCAACCCATTACAAAATCGACCGATTATTATTTTATTTTTATTTAATAATACAATTAATAATATGACATTTATCTGTAACAAGACACCCACGTGTAAATGTAAGGTAGAAGCTAGAACTCTATGTATATATATATATATATATATATATATATATATATATATATATATATATATATATATATATATATATATATATATATATATATTAGTTAATCAAACAGTTGTACTGGAACGAATGGGAAAGATGCAAACATATCGCGTGTCGATCAGCCAACCTGATAATTAGTCTAATGCCGTAAAATGATAGCCGTCTAATGTGAAAACAAATACGTGTTACAATTTACTATGTAATTAATGATTACATAGTAACTTATCATTATTAAATTGAATACAATAGAATCAAGTAATATAAAATGATGTTTCTTTTCAATTTTGTTCATTTAGGTAACTTGAAATTATATATCTGTTTTAATTCGTATGAAAAAAGCTCGTTGAATTGTACACGCAATGATTCGATTCCCACTTGGGGTAATTGACTATTATCTTTTCCCAGCGGTGGTATGACGAAATCCGTTATTAAGTTCTCGAGTTAATATCTCGAATTAAGAGTATATTGATACGAGGGATAAAGTGTGTAAAAAACCTAACATATTTTTGCATATTGGCATATGTGAATGTAAACTGTCAATACATATATTAGCAAATGTGCAGTAAAACATGTATTTATAACTTGATCGGCGTCGTCCAAATTCTATTTAAAGTAACCCCATAATACGCAACAAGTCCCACCGCGTTCCATTGCGTCTCAAATATCAAGTCAATTCTCATATTCATTATAGCGTCATCTGGTGAAATATTAGAGTTGTATTACTATAGCACTGAACATTGTTTAGGTGAGTTGCTTATTTTTTTTTTAATTTATAATATAAACTATTTATTATATTTTACTTAGAACTTACCGACCTTCGAACTTACCAGGAATACGTTTAAAGTTATTTATTGCGGTAGAATTAGAAACGAGAGGCATAACCGCGAAATCTCTCTATAGTTTGTTAAAAGATTTTGGCCTGTCTAGAACTATTACTAATTAAGTTCTGGAACGTACTTCAAAAGTGGCACTAATCATTTCGAATTTGGTTAGGTAGGGAGAAGAGCTCGGACAAGACATTGGAGGTGAGAGTCAATGCATCTTAAAGGGACCCTTTGAACGTACACTTGGATGCCAAGTCCCAGGTGCTGGTATGAGCTCCTCTCCCTACAACGAGCTCTAAGCAATTTTTCTCCTTTGTTACGCTGTATTGTAAGAAAGTAGAAAAGGGTGTGCTTACGGATTGTATGTTTATTACGTGTGTTTATTACGTATATTTATTTATTTCATGAAATGACCGCTTTAATTCATATACATATATATTTTATTCAAAAGCATATACATTGAGAGAGTGCATAGAGTGAATCGAAAAGATATACTCTCTAAATACTACTCTAAATCCGAGAAAATCGAAGAATTGCAATGTCGATGTCGTAGGTATAAAATTTCAAAACGAACGCGATTACAGTTTACTTAAGCGGGCCGGGAGCAGGTCATTAGTAATATAATATAAATTTACATGTTAAAATAGAAATAATCGTGATCGATCAATTTCTCTGACAATTTATCAATCAAATATGTGTATAATTAAACCCAAATAAAAAAAAACTAAAATAAAAAAATAGAAACGCATATTATAGCTATACGTAGTACAACCTTAACTATTTTTTATTTTGCTTTACTGCACTTTGGATTTTACTGCAATTTTCACAAATAGACAAGAGGAGTATTTCAAGTAAAAAGTTTATATATAATATAATAAACTATAATTTAAATAATACGATTAATTGTATCTAGAATCGTTTTCATTTGGCTACTAACGGAACAGCACTAGTAACATTAATTTCTATGGCGCGTTAGTCGTTAGATCGATAACATCGATATTGTTAGACGCGTCGCCGGTTGCTTTACACGCACATTTAATATATACAATATTTTATTCATTAATCAATCAGTTTAATGTACCTTTATTTTTTTGTCATTGAATTTAAAATGACATTACCTATACATATAACAATATTATCCTCAATATATGTATTCCTTAACATAATTAGGGTTCCGTACCTTGAAAAAAAAAAATGTTATACGGATGACTTTGTTGTCTGTCCGTCTGTTTCTATGTTAATATGACACTGACAAACTGACATCAACATAAATTAATTATTAATAAATCAAAGTTCGAAGTCAATGTAATCAAAAGATACGGATGTTTATAGAGCTAAAGAAGCAACTGCTGAATTTCTCGTTGGCTCTTCTCAGCCGAGCCTGCCTTCCGAGTTCATAGTCGCTTCATGGAGGACTTACACTACTGACTAAAGTGCTTGATATGGCCTAATTGAATAAAGTATATTTTGATTTTGATTTTATGCGGCGTTTTTGCGGCGTTTGTCTGAAATTCGCCTAATATTTATTAGGTTCGCGTTATAAAATCTTATAAGAGTAGGTAATAACCTGTTAAATACCAACCCATGGTAACGAAATTTGACAAGTGACAATTTATAACGCAAACAAAGTAATAAATCGAAAAACTAAAACTGTGTAGTTTATATATATCACAGAAAAACACCTTTAGGTAGATACCCATTTATATGTGTAGTTCATTTCATGCAAAATGAGTGTATACGACCGCATATAAGAACCTTTTGATAAAACCGCCTTTTCACATTTTCCAGTATTACGAAATCTTGTGTTAGAAATGTTATTATAAAATTGGCGCCATGAGATAATTGCGGGATAGTTAGGCAATATTTCTGTATCTATAGTTTGACAAGTCTGTAGAAGAATACGTAAAAGCATATACCTTAATAAGGCAATTTCCCGCTGACATGATTCATATGATAGTGAATAAATATATTTTTAAATTAACTTATAATAGTATACTTATTACCTACAGCTTAAATACTACAAGCGCTTGCAACGCCATAAGTAAGAACTAATTAACGAAGCACATTTCCATTTTAATAATCAATTTCAACTTATTATATTTCAGGTAAACATCCGACTAAAGTGACAATAATCTCAATTATAAAATAAAGATCTATTTATAATCTCAATTACTAGTCTATGAAACGCAGCATCTCCCATATCATCTCGTGTAACCATCCATCGATTCACATGCTCATTATAATGTCTGGCGGAACAAAGCTGGTTTCCACTTACTCTTCAACCAAGGAGTGTTTTGGTCATGCGAGATCGCAACACTTTACACTTGTTTTAGCTCGCTGTAGGACACCTTTGTAAAAGTACACTGAAATTGTATAGATGTGACGCATTATGAGCGAAATTTACATTTTGTAATATAATAGTGCTACGGAAGGAATGTTGAAACGTAACTATATCTATAGTGTAGGTGTTAAGGTAGTAGTGTAGTATATATATATATATATATATATATATATATATATATATATATATATATATATATATATATATATATATATATATATATATATATATAAGTACTTTTTTCCCAGAGATATGTCATTTGCGTCACAATGACGTTGTATGTTTAAGCAAAAGCTAGCAGTCGTCATACTTTTGGAATGTAATTAGTAAATATTGTAAGGAACAAAACAGACAGTTATCCTCGTGATATATATAGGCGTGGCTTAACTCCACTAAGAGACTTGATAAAATAAATTATATACCTATAATAAAAAAAAATCATATATTTTCTGTATAAGTATTTTTATAAAAATATACTGAAAAATACTTATTTTAAATTCAAGTTTCAAATATTTTTTAAAAAATAATACTATTACAATTTTTTAATCGTCGAACGAACACAAAGCTGCCACATGCTCGGTAGGCAGTTCTGCTGAAAATAGCCGGTAATAAATTAAACAGCGGCTTTTTTTCATTACAGCAGCTTTTTTACATCAATTTTACAACTTTATTATTAAATGCAATGTTAGCTCTCCTTAAAAACGAATGCAAGTGATGTTAAATAGTGATGTGACAGATAGATATGGATATAGGAAGAATGCTGTATCGGTTTCGTTTACGGATACGTACACAAAAGTATTACGGACAATCCAGTAGCTACGGATAGTTTTGGTCACAAATATAACATTTTTGTGAAAACAAAAAGAGATGCAAGAGAGCAGACAAGCTACTGACGCTACTTCGTTACCACGGCTAGGCATATAATCATACAAAAGCCCAATAAAGTCTTGAAAGTATTATATCACCTAAAACTTAAATTAAGATAGAAACTAAATTATTTTCTAAACTAACTTAACTTTAAAGCTTACGATACGTATATACAATATATAAATATTATTTATAAATTTGAAACAAATTATAGCTTTAACATTCCTACGAGTATATGTAATTTTGTTGTCACGCGATCAAAATACTTTCAAACTTTGTATGCAACCTAAGTGGCTATTACCTAACATTGTATTTGCAATACCTATATACAAACTAGAGGCAAAAAAAACTTATAGATTACCACATTTTACACAAAAATTATTGACATTTTTGGTAAAATAGTACAATTAACTAACTAGTGATAAAACTGTTTAAGTACAAAACGCATTCATTTCGATATTTTCTCAAACTTTTGAATCATTCTATCATCTATCTTGTGAATATTGAAAATTATATAAATTAAAACGATTATTTTATATGCAATATTTTTTTATTCAGTTCTTTAAGTATATATATATATATATATATATATATATATATATATATATATATATATATATATATATATATATATATATATATATATATATATATATATATATATATATTGCATTACAAATAAACAACATCCGCTTCCCACAATTGAAATTCATAATCGAAATCATTTCAACACTATTTAATATTTATTCTTTATATACACTGCAATGTTTTGGCTAGTCATGACAAATGTACACTCTATTTTCTATTTTTAACATCGCCAATGCTTAAAATAATATTAATATTGCACTAAAAATCCAATATTTGATCTTTTTCTTTAATATAACGCTCGTATTTAATAGTAGGATAGGTAACTAATTTTTATTTTTCATACAGAAACCGCATTGAACGCCAGAATGAGAACTCTCCTATATCTTCAAGATATTACTATGTCAAAATCCATTCAAGTCATTCTTTCTTTATCGGTTTAACTTTTTTTAACGGAGACCTGAAAGACTAGGATGATAATCATATATCATGTTAGTCCAAACTCTAAAAAAAATTGTAAAAAAATTGTAAGAAAATTGACTAGTAGTGTCGCGTGATTCGCTCACAAATAAACAGACATGTCTAGATAATTGTATACTGTATGGTTAGATAAAAATTCAGATAAGTAGTATTTTAGCTTCTATTATCAATATATTAACCAAACCAATTATATTTTTTAATCTTCAATGTACAGAATTTATTTTTCTATTCTTTATATTATATATGTATAGAGATAGAGAAGCGTTATAAGGCACTCGTTTAAGGCGGTAGGAATTTTTCCTGGAGACGCGGGTTCCAATCCCGCTACGTTCAAATTTTATTTTATTTCTTGTTCTAAATTTTTTTTTCCTAGTGAAGGACAATGATATTACACTTTAAAATTATTTAAAAACATTTAAAATTTCGATCATATAGCATCAACGGTATCAACATTAACATATAAAATTATATGTCATAGTTTTTTTTTTAATTTTAAACCTAATCTTACATAAAATATTCGCACGGGTATCACTATATTTATTTTGCAGTTATATAATACGGCGCAGTCGAACGGTTAATAATGTTATTTGCCTTGCCATATGATACCTTCATGAAGTGCATCGTTTAAAACTTCGAGTTTCGCAGAATTTTTCTTTATTTTTTTTTTAATCTTGTTATTTATTAACGTTATATAATAAATATATACGATTATTTATCTTTATAAGGATAGTAAATATATATATTTTTTAATTATGTTTAAACACTACTTTATTGGTAACAACTGATTTCTGAAAAAGTAAAAACGTTATTTCATCTTATATAATCTTGAGGCTGTCCTGGCAAACCGTCGGATTGTAAGCGCCAGGGCTATGGGTTCGATTCCCACTCGGGGAGAATAAATTTCCTTGCTCTGGGGAGAAGATAAAGTGCAGCGTAGAGCTGCGCAATGGCTTGAAAATTGGATAGAGAGTGGGATACGTCACTACACACTAAACCTCTGTCCACCCTGCTATATGGACAAAGCGCTTCATACAAGTTTAATTTTGCTTAATTTGGTTTTATGTAATGTAGACAGAGATAACTACTAGATACTACTACTAGATACAGAGAGAACTACGAGATAGTACTAAGTCACTCCATTCTTTCTAGACATTTCGAATTGAAAATATATATATATATATATATATATATATATATATATATATATATATATATATATATATATATATATATATATATATATATCCCCTTACAGAAATCGAATCCACGACCATTCAATTTCAACATGATAGCGTCAAATAAAAAATATATAAAATATTTCCTTTGCAAACGCAACAGCTATATTTTTACGTTACAAACGTAGAGTCGGTGTTTAATTACAATTAAAGAATGTTAGACTCGTGTTACGTGGGGCTATATGATAGGGCGCATGTCGGTAGACTTTAAACGGCAAATTGATTTCACAGTATATGTTCATTATGATGCTATACATCGTGGTACAGATAGTGAGTGTATGATTTGTAAATAAAATGGGTGCGGGTTCGATTTCATTTCGGGGAGAGGTTGTTTTTAAAAAAATGTTTTTCGTACATGTCAATTTTAAATATAGATCGTTGCGGTGGGCGTAGTGAACGGAAAGAGGGTAATACGATGATGCGGAGACTGAATGAAAATATATTACAAACTATATACATGTATATGTATATATATATATATATATATAATATATATATATATATATATATATATATATATATATATATATATATATACATATATATATATATATATATATATATATATATATATATATATATATATATATATATATATATATATATATATATATATATATATATATATATATATATATATATATATCATCTCAAAACGAGTATTAACATACAGAATCATATTTTTTGTATTTCTGATTATCTAGTTTAATTCTAATTGTACTATAATTAACATTTTCAACATTTCAACTTATGTATACTTTATTTCACACACACAAAATAGATAAACGAAGAAATAAAAACATAGAAATATAAAATTTATGTAAAGGCGGTCTTATTGCTCTC
This sequence comes from Dione juno, assembly GCA_037127375.1. Classification (NCBI taxonomy): domain Eukaryota; kingdom Metazoa; phylum Arthropoda; class Insecta; order Lepidoptera; family Nymphalidae; genus Dione; species Dione juno. The sequence continues at coordinate 931,260 of JAXRJS010000058.1, read as the reverse complement.
GGCGGTCTTGCGGCCTTTAATATATATATATATATATATATATATATATATATATATATATATATATATATATATATATATATATATATATATATATATATATATATATATATATATATATATATATATATATACATATATATATATATATATATATATATATATATATATATATATATATATATATATATATATATATATATATATAAAATTTTGAGAAATATATTTGCACACCCATCAACATTTAACGGGATTAAGTGTTGCATCAAATCAATTTTTGTGATGGCTGTTGTTACATATTTTATTATGATTGTCGTACGATATTTTTACTTATTATATTTTATTAAATGTATAATATAGATTAAATATAAATATGCAATAGAAACTTATAATTATTCTATTCTAAGTCTCATAGGTGCGGAGAGATAGTTCACTTATTGTTTTCCATTCTCCATTTTCAATATATTCAAAAATAGAACCGTATTACTACTTAGTACTAGTTTTGCAATTGTTCGTACACAGGTTCAGGTTCACATTACTCACTAACTGACTCTAAAACTCAACTATTACACTATAACGAAATGAAAATTAAAAAAGAAAATTTTAAAATAAGCAACCAAATAATTGGCACTAGCGAGACGTATCGGGTTTTTGAAAACGCGCCGTACCCGCCGTCCTGACGCAAATGTGACGGTGCGGTGTCCGATAGCCGGCTAGCTGAGACCGGCATTAATTATGAGAGGATCGTGTTCCCGGCGAGAGACCTTTGTGGAAATATTACACGTCGAGTCTCGAATTAAATGCGGATCCATATTTCTTTAAAAATATATATTTAATAATATATTTCATTATATCTTACTATAGATAAATCAAACTCTCTAACTAGAATTTTGAAGCATTTTCAAAATATCTAAATATACGCGCTAGATCGTGCCTGAAAGAAATGGTTTAAATCCCACTCGGCGATTAGGTTTTATATATTTTTCAAGTACAACATAAGAAAAATTAAACCATAATTAAAAAAGAACAGCACAAATTCTAACCAAACAGCATCACAACTACCTTAGATTAAATATAATTGCTATTTTTCATAATAAAGGAGCCGTCGAATGATTGAATTATTTTTTCAAAGCTCTTGTTGGAAGACAAAGTGGGGCGTTGAGTTCCGCTATATCTCGAAAATTGAGTGGAACGTGGAAAACAGAATATCACTAAGTTCCTTCCGTTTCGAATAACACTAAGTTCCGTTAAGAATAACACTAAGTTCCCTCTGCCTACGCTGCTATATGCCTGGCACAGAGAGAAGCTAAATAAAAAAAATATTAATTTCGCAAGGCTGATGTAAACACGACGGTTTCCGATACTGGACTCATCGTGACATTAATTATGAGATATCAGGTTCCTTGAAGACCTCAGTGGAAAAGTTAGCAGTGTTCTGATTCATATTTATTTCGGACACGGGAAGTATTACATTGGACGCGATATTTTCGTACTTTGGCTAATATTATTTACTCACTAATTAACGTCTATGCTCTAGAAAATAATTTTATTCATTTTATTTAATTTGGATTTCTAACAAGAAACAATACTAAGTTGTCTTTGAAATCATATATTTTAGTACTGTTTCTTTTTACTATAGCAATGTTTTCACAAGTACGTACAAATTGTTTTTTTTTTTTATTATCATAAATTCTTACTCCATTACCAATTTTATTTACACTCGGCTTGAACTCCCTACCGTTGTTTCGTGTTCAATTCCAATCGTACCACAAAGCAAGTACATATACATTTCACGTCACATAATATTTAATAACAATAATTATAATTGATTTATCTGAAACATAATTTCAAACATTTTATTCCTTTTTACATTTGATCATTTCATTTATTAATATATCTGATATTGTCTGTGGAATGTATATTTCAATTTAATTAAACCATTTCGCTTTATCCCATAGACATTATACAACTCATTTTTGTATTTCTCAAGAAACACTTGATCCCTATCGCGCTTACAGCTCGTGTAATAGAGAAGATTTTTAATTACAATAAGCTGAGACGTCGCAATTTCGATAGCATTTTAATTATCTCAGTAGCATGACATTGGACGCCATCGTTAATTTTATTTTGGAGTAACTGGAGTACCGCCGTCGCGAAAATGCTGGGAAAATCAATTTCTATGGATACATTAATTTTGATATTAATCTTATTTGTCATACTATAAAAGAATTTGAATAATGTATTGATTATGTCAAATAAAACTAAAATAAGCAAGAGCTTTTTGATAAAATGCTTTTTTGAAATCTAAGAATTGCCAGTGTTTGTTTTACATTCATTTGTTTTATATTCCCAATGGCATAGAGAAGGCCGATCACCACGGTCCCTGCATATGCTCGTATACTTCTTTCGCGTCATGCGCTCCGGGATATCCTTGCGTTTTTTACTTGGTACCTCCCTCCGTTGTCATAGACACTGTTCACGAAAGTAAACAAATCAGTCTGTTATGGGTATAGTATGATAAGGGAAATGAGTGTCTAAAAAAAAAAATATATAAATAATATATAATCTTATAATAATAATATAATACTATTATATAGTCATGTAGGTCTAGTTTTGAGTAATGTCAAAGATATAAATAATATTGTTATAAGCTACTTACGGACTATGTCTATAGTAAATAATAAAAATTATAAATATATAGATATATATATATATATATATATATATATATATTATATATATATATATATATATATATATATATATATATATATATATATATACATATATATATATCATTTCACGATTTAGCTCAAGCAGGGACCCCTCTAATAAATAAAAAATATATTTATAAATAATAATAATAGTAATTTAACTACAAAAAACGTACAAAATGTACGCCATTACAAAAAATCTTAATAAGCACAAGCTATAACATATAAGCTCCCTGTTAAACGGCGGTGATATCAGAAGGCTCATATCGTAACACTATACTTCTTAATCGGTACAAAATGTCATCGGCCGGTGTTATATTACATTTCTTTAACCGATGACACATACAAATTACCGACGGTTTTAATTCAAGGTTTATTTCCATTAGACATTTGAATAATAACCGCTTATTTTGCCTTATTTATCTTATGATGCTTTAGACTTCAAAATTTGAAATGGCTTAAAACTTTTTTTTATAAGTTAGTTAATAGAAAGGTTTTATAAATTAATATTTCGGAAATTTAGGCAACATATAACTTAAAAGCACTTGAAAGCGTCACGCTGTAAGTCACAATTAGCAGGACAGGCAGGAAGAGCCCAGTGTCCGGGCACTCGGTTTGCCGCTTTCCGTTCAAATTCCAGACCTCTAGACTTTCTTTTAGGTCCTCTTTCGTTGTTTTTTGTTTTGTTAGATAAAACATAAAAATGAGGAGGTACTTCTGTCAAGCGAAAATCGAAAATTAAATCGAGAAAGATCTAAATCTTTAAAAAATTCCATACAACGTAAACCATATTCGAAACGGATTCCATCAACGAAATGAAGGCTCATTAGTTTCTTTGTTTATTTAAAAATAATACTAATATTATTTATATTAGAAAAAAACTCAATTCTACTTATAATATTGTTTATCTCAAAATACTTATCGAAAGACTAAAAATTAGACTGAAAATAGCTACTGGGCTTAAAAAAACCAGGTCATGTAATAAGACGCCGTCACCCGAAACCCAACGCCGCGCTAAAAGCGAGGTGTCGCGTTACCTGCAAAGGGTTTGTGACTAATGCTCAACTTATGCCTTGAGACTTGGCCAGTGGGAAAAGCTTGGTTGTATTATAGCTTATATCTAGTAGCATGTATGTACATACATAAATCATATTTGTAATAATTTATATAATTTACAATTATATATCAATGTATAGAAAACCGTAAGCGCCAAGAGTAATTTCCATTCAAAACGCTATTGCTCGAAAATTGGGCGGAAACTGTGGAACGGAGTATCTTAACACTAGGCTCACTCTAGGCACACACTCTGCTTCATTTATTAGAACTAGAGAAACAAAAGGAGATTTCTTTTTTATTTAATTTATCATTACTAGGTTTTCGCTAGTTAAGTAGCGCAGGTAATATGTCAGATGGTGCATCTTGGATGACGGTGATCTTTGACTTGAACCTGTTTTTGGTCACAAGCAAACGTACGAGAACTATACAAAAAAGTTTATTTTATAATAGCCGTATGAACATATGTATGTACGTATGTATGTCGATATTTAATAAAATAAATGTTTTCAAGTCTGTTTTGCCTTTCTACATGGAAAAAAAATTACACGAAAATAATATTACAATAAATTAGTAAAATTTTGATATAGTACGTAATGTAGCTAAAAACAGAACCTATACATTTTCAGTCACGTATACATAAATCAGCTACACTAAACGTTTCGAATTCAACGTGAGCTTGATATTTAAGTCCCTTTAAGCCGACGTCGTCTCACATAACTTGTAGGGTTGAGGTACATATGAATTATAACACGTCTGCAATTTGAGAAGTGAATAGTGGCAATACTAGTTACACTGCTCTTTTATAAAATATTGTTGATATTTTTTTTATTTGCTAACAACTAGTATTTCACTTGCGACTTCGCCCGCGTGCGTTCTGCACAAAGAGCTTTATGCAGTAAACACTGTCCCACATAGACCAGGGTAGGGCAGAGGAAACCTACTGATAAGAATCCGTTCTTAATTTTTGTTATATTGCGTGTAAAGTGGTGGAACATAACGCCGCACTTTGTCTTGTCACAAGAGCAAGGAAATAAAATGATGTATTTTATTCTTCCAAGTGAAAATCAAACTCACAACCTTCGCATCTACAGTCAGATGCTCAACTGCTGTGCCACAACGGCCTGACAGTTATAGCTAACTCGTTACGGACAGTTTTGTGGGTAGACGCACGCAAGACATGTTATCATGTCTTACGATATCGTATATGAAATTCTTGGCTATTTATCTAAGTAAATAAGCAATATACGCACAAACGCTCTGTCTGTTTGTGAAAACTGTGTTAAAATCCAAAAAATTGTTGTTAGTTGTTAGTAAATTTTAAATTTTTAAAATAAAATAATTACCGTGAGTGAATTATATATGTTAATATATGTATGTATGTATATATGTATGTATGTATGGGGGAAATGTAATATTTGCTACTATAATTGTTTTATTTCTTTTTGATCTATAATTTCTGAGTTTATGGCAAAAATGAAACATTTTCGTTATTCATAAATTTATAAAAAAGCTCGTTAACAATAAAATATTACAAAGATGTCGTCATGACATTTGACGCCCAAATTATGAATTCAATATACACCATTTCGAAAACAGAAGTATAAGTTATATCAATAAATATATATATATATATATATATATATATATATATATATATATATATATATATATATATATATATATATATATATATATATATATATATACATATATATATATACATATATATATATATATATATATATATATATATATATATATATATATATATATATATATATATATATATATAGTATTTAAAGACTTTATTATATATTCAAAATTCAATCGTAACAGTAAAATTACACTCGGAATATGTTCGCGTGGAGTCAAGTTTCGGTAACATTATACCGGGTTTTTTCGATGCGACACGATACGTAAATATAAAAGAATATTTATAATCTATGTTTTTATGTGATTTTACAAACGAAGGGCGAGGTCAAGGAGTTTTTTTTTTATTTTTCATTTTTCGTATAATTCAAATTCTATATTACTATAGATATCACTTCTTGACATTAGTTAGTAGAACAAAAAGTTGCAACGTTTTAATATAATATGACAAAGTAGTTTTCAATAATTTTGGTATTATTTTAAATTAATACACATAGCTTCAGAATATAGTGACAAATCACTACGTTGTCCATAATTTATGGTGACTATTAATAGTTGTTATAATAGAGCTTTGAGTTGTATATTATTTAAAACGGGAAAATTTCGATACGAACATTTATTCTATGTATAGATATTATTATAGGTAACCTTTATCAATCTTTACCTTTGCTTGTTAGATATGTTCAAACAGACAATATATTTTGTAGGCAAGTATCTTACTTTATTTTATAGTAATTTATATAACAATAATTATTAACGAACATGAACAAACACGAGAGCGGGTGTGAGTGACACACGATCGCTGAAACCGACACCGGCAATGCGATGCCTCTGCTGTGTACATCATTGTGACAAAGATTATCTAAGTGAAGGGAATTCTTTAATGCCTATTACCATTCATAATGTAAAGTACTGCTTGTTTCCACAACAGACAAAGGGGATTGAGAGAGAACTAAATTAAATACACTTTCTAAACTAAACTCACTGTGTCTCACTCAACATAATGATTGTGAATATAAAATATGTTATTTTAAGAAAACATCCAATGGAGAATTAGTTTTTTTTAGTATATTATCTATATATATATATATATATATCTATATATATATATGAGCCAAAAATATCTGTAGACAAATACATTATTTTTTTATTTAGCTTCAGAAAGGGTCCGCCCAATTTCAAAACAATACGTGTTTATGTGGTGGAACTTAACACCTCGCCGTTAACAGTGTAAGGAAATAATAAAATTTAATTATTTAAGCAACCTAATGTAATTATAAAAGCATTGCAATTACAATCAGATGTTCAATGATTTTATAGAGTAATGTTGTTGCCATCAAGGCACATCACTCTATAAGATTGAAAAATAAAAATAGATAGAGTGACCCATCACTCTTCACTCTCAGATTGATCTCTATCTACCTCTTAATATGAATGAAAATGAAAACCAGACGCATCTAATTTAAACATAATCTTGGGCAAGGGGGTGAATAAACACCCACCAGGCGTAAGAGGCGTGCGTGGTGTCAAATAACCGCTAGCTGTTGCACTAATTTGTGACTTATACTGTATTAATAAGATTTACTTTTCATAAAATTATTGAGCACAAAATAGATGAATCTATAGTTTAAGTTTCAGAACGTTACTTCAAGGATTATTTACTGTTATTTTATATTGTACAAGAAACTGAAATAAGGTAAAGTTTAAAAGTAAATATAACAAATATTGTGTGTGAAAGTTATAACATTTGGTCCATTTTTAGTATCCGTCGTGGCACAGCGGCATAATGTCTTACTGTACGCGACAGTTGTGGGTTTGAATCTCACTCTGAGGATTAATTTTGATGAAATATATAATATTGATATCCTTTAAATATTTGTGTTAAATAGAAGATTTTCTTAAGCCTATTAGTACTTATACATTATGTGACGATATACGGAACCTAACGTCGCTCTTTATCTAGTACAGACGCAATGCAAATATTCTTAAATTAAGCAGAGTTCAAATGAGATTTACTCTAATAAATATAATATAATTTATTATTATTTAGCATACTTATTTTTTTTACGCACGACCATGACATTTGATATAAAAGCATCAGTATCGATTTCAACTATCGCGTGTCCCTTCCCAACCTGTGCTTATGTTAGCGATAGCCTTTAATTAATTATCAATTTTGCTGAAATATTATACATTGATAATACTTATATAGAAAAAATCAATGAAAGATGAGAAAATGGAAGTTTATGTATGTATGTATGTATGTATGCTATGTTAGCAACTAAGAGTCAAAAATAAAAATATGAGTACATTATAGATAACTTAAAGTTCCTAATGAGACGCTTTTTTCTTTCGAGGTGGTACTATTCCCATAAAATGCTGTCAGTATCACAAGCGTTATTAAACTTAAAGTCCATTACATATCGCACGACCATCAAACGACCTTGGCCCACACTGCGCGGGCGCATCCGATGCAGTTTGACGTTACGATTTAATATCATTAATTTTATTTAAGCTTTAAGTTAGCCTTAGATTAATAAAATAATGTATGGGCTTTACGTATTAGGTAACGGAACTCTATTTCTTCGTTGTAAACTTTTTTTTAAGCTTTATTTGTTATTTTTGTATGAAGTAAAATAACTTCATAACTTCATACATATATATGGACGATATGTTCATACATACATATGTATGTACATAGTTATTTCACCTCTATTCCGCCTACCTTCCAGTCTAAAATCTAGAGTTGAAATCAGTATGCGGAAAACATTCTATTTTAATTCAATGTTGCATGGATTTGATAATTTAAATAGATTAGCAACACTTATATCTGCCCTTTGCGACGCGAGACCGTGAAATTTAATAGCGGACATTAATTCAGATGTTTCCGCGACGGTTTTGTCACAATCTCTCGTATATTTTGTTCATTTGTTTCTTATTTACAACTTTTGGATGCTCTATTTTATAAGATTATAGTGAAGTGCATTCAACTGCACGCAATAGTGAGAAGTTCATATGCTGATTGAGTGAGATTTTTATAATATACCCTTTACCCTTTTACGAGCTGTTATAAATAGAAATAATTAAGAGTAGTGTAGTACTCGTTCTGTAGTGCTCGCTGTAATTTTGACAGCAGGCACAGTCAGTTTTACAAAACTATTAGTATGATGTACTCGTAACTAATATAGTCCATATATCTAATATAGTCCATACATCTAATATAGCCCATAGCCCTCCTTGGTAAATTAACTTTCCAACATAAAAATATTATTTAATTCGAACCAGTATTATACCAGTATTATTAGTAAATATTATTTAATTCGAACCTTCTGCTTTTTAACGTTAGTTTAGATACTTATAGGTACGTTTTTAATATCGAATTCAAAAGAAATACGTGGTTGAAATATGTACCTTTAAATGTCAAATTCGCAATTTTACACTTCAAATTCATTCATAAAAACTAAATAAAAATTACCAATTCCAATTTGAAAATGGGTATAAATATATGGGTATAAATTTATTATGACATTTATTTGTTTCGTCCTTTTTAAACTTCATGCTGCATTCCTCACAAAGCAGGGTAGGCAGTGAGAACCTAGTATTAAAACACTCCGTTCCTCGCTTTCCGCCCAATTTTGCGACATTGTGTGCTGAGTGGCGGAATTCAACGCCGCGCTTTATCTAGGTGGAAAACAAAACCACAACTTGGAAAAGTATTTTTTATTTAATACTCTAATATTATTATCATTTAAAATTGTAAAATAATTATTTTTTATTATTTAATATTTCAAGTATTAAAGTCTGAATTTGATGTGAATTTTCTTATTTTATTAGTAGTTAAGTAAATAAACATAGATATATAAGATATATATATATATATATATATATATATATATATATATATATATATATATATATATATATATATATATATATATATATATATATATATATATATACATCTTAAACATGATTTCTTATAGTTAAGTTTACTGCTACTTGAATAGTTTAGTAGGAGTACCGTGACAAACAAACTTACTAAATTATATATAAGAGAATTTTTACAAAACAGTTAGCTAACAATAATTTTAGCAATATATATTTATACACTATCATATACTCGTATCTATATCCAAAAGGATGCAAGGCTTCCATATTGCGTGTTTTCACCGAAATTTCCTACTCAATTTCGAATTCGATATGTTAAACAGTAGTTTAGGAAACTCGTGACAGACCAATGCCTGCCTGCATTTACATATAGATAGACAACAATGTCTGATATGGCATATAATGTATGAAAATCATGTAACAGAATAAAGTATTATATATATATATATATATATATATATATATATATATATATATATATATATATATATATATATATATATATATATATATATAATTTTAAAAGTTTATACAAATTAAATATTTAGGATATCGTAACACAGTATCGTACTAATATTGAAAAAAGTGAATCTAAATAAATAATATGTAATTATATTTCATACTAGCTACCTTGATCGACGTTCTCGTCGCACCGTCGTGGCGCAGAGGCACAGCGTCTGCCTGTAAGCGCGACGGCTTGTGGATTCGATTCCCACTCGGGGAGAATGAATTATTTTCATTTTCCTCGCTCTGGTAACAAGGCAAAGCGCGGCGGTGATTTCCGCCATTCAACACGCAATGCCACAAAAGGCAGATAATGGAGAACGGAGTGCCTTAACACTAGGTTCTGTCTATCTACGGTTCCCGCTGCCTACACTGATATATGCGGGATATAACGTGAAGCTAAACCGTGAAGTAAAGTATATAAAAAATATATAATGTACATTTGATGATATAACTTTTTTTATTTATGAACCGTTATAAATAAAAAAGTTAGGATGAGCTTACTAATACAGAATAGCGAAAACCGCTCTTAAATCGGTCAAGCCGTTTCTGAAATTAGCGTGCACAAACGCACAGACAAAATATTTAAAAACCATTGTTTTGGGATCTGCCTCGTTTATGAATGGTGTTTATATAATTTTGATACATTCAGTAGTTACATTTTTATTATGTGTATAGATTATATTAATAATATCTGAGATTATACACGCATGATAAAAATATGTAGGTATAGTTATAGTATTATGTAACTAAAAAAATAACGCAAATTATTAATAATGAAAATAGAATTTTTGGTTTTATTTGGACTCATTTCGTGGGATACGAACAAAGTACTTAATGCAATTGTTCTCCACTTTCTAACGTAGTAGAACCAATTACAGACTTGTATACAGAACACGAAATCTTATATAATTTATGTATGGAGAAGTGCGTATATATCATCTGCAAAAATAAAGATCTACAGAGCATGCCTTTTAGTATAATATAAATTAAAAATGTAATATATAACCTGATGTTATTAATAACAGAAAAATTATATAAAAACATATATAGAGCTTATAGGGCAAAGTTCGAAAATGTTATAATAATATAAATATACATTTTTCATATTTTAAACTGCTTTAAAGTAGGCCAAATACAAGGCCGTCGTGCTCAGCAAGGTATTAGCAAGTTCAGTTCCCACTCTGGGGAGAGAACTATTTTAATTTCTCACTACCTGTAAGACAAGCGAGATATCGAGATACACCACTCAACACCTTGTTGCCTATTTTGGCGGAATGTGGAGTAGCTCTTGTATGTTCTGTTTAAAAACGTAAAACTGTCACTTCTATATAAAAATTATATCGATGCTTTGGGCTCTGCCTAATAATCTTTACTTCAAGCCACTTTAAAGTATATTCTATATCCATAAGAACTTTATCAGGAAGCACAGTACACAAGGTCGCAACTTCAATATCATACGCCCGTTTTATTTTTTATTTTATTCTGTATATGGTGTTATTAAACGTTTCGATATCGAATTCACATGTCTTGGCCTAAAAAACGTTATTTTGCTTGTTTTTTTAATAAAAAAGTACATTAAATATAATATATTTTATTAAAATTTATTTATTTTCAATATAAAAAAGAAAACAAGTTAATTTTATTAATATATATTTCGTGTCATAGAAATTCTACGTCTTTATGCTAGCTTGCCTTTGCAAAAAAAATGGATGCATGCATGCATGACAAAGTAGCAAATACGTACACACAAAAATATATATAATAAAAAAAAACTAAAACAATGTTCTTTTTGTTGTGTATTGAATACCATGTAAAATAATATTAGACTGAGATAGCCCAAAAAAAAATAAAAATAAAAATAAAAAGACATTACACTAGCAATTTGGGGCGCTAGACGCGTAAATATATAAATTAAATCGACCTCAAACTTTCTTACGAATCGCGTCCCGTGACATCACTAGCGTGGTCACCGGTCATTGACATGTCAAATTATTTTAGAGCTGCCAAAAGATTCGGTGGTGGGGTGTATTTATTATGTATTATGTATAATATATTATATATTTAGTATAATCATATGAAAACAATAAATAGTGGCGTCTGCTTGCGGCCGTCCCAGGTCTCGGGTTACGAGTCGAGTTCGAGCAAAGACTCGGCTAAAATTACTCCCTACACACACGTACATAAATACACACAGCACGCTCACAACCAAACCTTATATCTATTATCAAAACATCCAACGACTCCGGTTACAGCGATCTGAGCGGATCGCATTTCACACTTTAATGGCTGGAAAAGGCCTCGAAAACGCGATATTACACGCATTTTATTGTAACGCAAAATGTAATTAATAATGTAATTGTATACTTTATAATTTATTCGTGAGCTTTCGTAGCGCTTACCCCACGGATCATATTTATAAATACGTGTCGTTTTACATGAGATGAAGAAGATGAAGGAGGCCGCTTGCCAAGGAGTCGTGGTGATGATGATGATGATGTAGACACCATCAAAATATTGTTACAACGTAATTTTACCTTTATTTCTTCTTCATTTTCTTTTTTCACTTTCGGTTTTGGGGATGGAGAGTTGGAACTTTTGTCCATTTTTGTAAATTATGTTCACAATAACACTGTACAAACTCATATATAATTAACATAAAGTTATTAAGTTTTATTATCGTAACGTAACTTTCACATTAACGTAAACATTGACGACGGACGAATCTGCGTGTTACTTACACGGTGTCCGTAACGCGACTGAGCGTAAGTACTTTTCACTGAAAGCTAGACAAAGCTCTTTCCCGCGCTCGCCGAATGGGCGGAGCTTTCAAGCTCTGGGCGGTTAGATAAGCTTTCAAAATTGTAATTTCAAGTTTTTATGTATTTATGTATGTATGTACGTGTAAGTTTTATACAATTTTAATTTAATTTTGTAATTTCTTGTATTAAATAAAATAAAATGTACAATTGAAAAAAAATAATTTTTTAAACTGTATATTTTAATTTTTATTCATCAATAACACTAAACGTAAACCTTAATTAAAAATATTTCACTATGATTTTTATCCTGATTGTTCCAAATTAAAATGAAAATATTTAAGAAAGCACATTGAAAGTTTTTGCAAATCAGATTTCTGTTTGTTAAAATAAATAAATAAATATATATATATATATATATATATATATATATATATATATATATATATATATATATATATATATATATATATATATATATATATATATATATATGAACATTTTTTTAAATTTCACTTGAACCTAAAATAAAATTAAATTAAAAATCTAAAATCTTAAGTCTTAATAAATATAAAATTATTATTTGGAGATAATTTACGTATTAATGTTGTAGTTTTTGTTGTATTATTAATGTCTTTATTGTAATTGCAACTGGATTCTGTTCCCTATTCTGTTCCCAATCACCAAAGCTATTAGATAGTGATATATTTGAATAAAGACTGAATTTTCGTGAAAAAAATCGAAGTTAAACAACTCTATCTAACTTTGAAAAATTCACATACACCAACTCACACACACACAGACACTTACACACTTAAAAGTATTAAAAAACTTAGGTATCATAAAAATTTTGTCTTTTAAAGAAGTTTTACGACACCTGAAATATGTTTTCATTATATAATAAAGCACTTAAGCAACAAATTTTACCTATATAGGTTGTAGGTTAGGTAGGACTAGATTCTTCTTACTTACTTATCTGTCCAGTAATTATAAAGGCTTGATTTATATACAATTTAAATACTAAGAAACACAACAAAAATAAGAAAAAGGGATTAAGATAAGATGCATAGCATGACTTTAAGAAACTTCCTAAATCTTAAGAATAATCTTTCAGATAGATAATGATATATTTGAATGTTTATTTTATTAAAATAGCTATTACGAAACGAAATATTATATAAGCTGTAAAAGATTTGATCGTACCGAGATTTGAACTTGCATCTCCTGGATGAGACTCTTCTCTAACTTTTGCTATTGACTAAGACGTTTATATATAAGTAATAAATATATTAAATAATAATTCTTAAGAGAAATATTTTTTTTAGAAATAAGTACTGAAGTATAAGTACCTTACGTTTAAATAATGCTTTATAAATATGTTGTTCAAAACTGAAAGCTTTTATCAATTACTAGCATCCCGCCAGTTGTTTCGCCCACTTGAACTACATGAAAATTAGATTATCTATATTAAACTGTATAATCTATATAATTTATCTGGGCGGTAAGTACTATGCGTATGGTAACACGCCTTTCCTACATAAATCCAGATTCTGCGGGTATTCCGAGATAAAAGCTTATGTTTACAGACTACAACCATATAAAAATCAGTTGAGCTGTTCCGGATATTAGCCCAAACAAACAAAGACAGACAGACATAAATTTAAAATTGTTTATTGATTAAGTTTTAGTATTGTGTAAATAATTATATGCACTAGACACAGACACACAGTTATTTTGAACTCAGAAAGATCACTTGAGTTTTATTATTATATATAGATTTCGTGTGTTAGATTAACTAGAAATACAACTTATAAATGTTGACAAACATAAGCTTAAGGCGTATGGCTTCTAGTTATAGTTTATTTTGTATAAAATAAACTATAACTAGAAGTCCGTAACGATATTATTCTGCTTCTTTTTCTTTTAATGTACGTACTTCTAAAAGTTGTATTGATAAATGTATGTAATCTTAATAATATTATCATAAAATATATACTTTCTTAAATGTAAACTAAATTATTACATATTTTTATCAGTATAAATCGTTTATATTAAATTATATATTATTATACTTTTATGGCAACATTAAAAATTGATTTGACATCCCCAAAAAGTCCATATTATAAACAGCTGACTGTCAATAGAAACTGACTGCCGTAATTAATAACATATATACGGTTATATTTATCATAACATGAAAAAAGGTATTGATTGTTGGTAATTATAGTCTTTAATATTAAAATGATCTAAAATACCAACTAAACTGATAAATCTCGTACTGAAAATGGCCTCTAAATTGCCCAAGGCAACTCTAAATTTAAAACAGGTATATTTGGATTTTAAATTCGTTTATTAAGTAGATATCTTACAGTTTTTTCTGTGATTAACATATTTATTTTTAACTAAATCACAAGGTAAAAGTTATATTTGATTATTTTTCAGTTTCTTTTACGCCAAGAAGTTTTGAAATTATATCGTAATATCTTTAGAACTATAAGAAAGGTACCTGATGATAAAACTCGCATGGAATTAAGAGAATGGGCCCGAGGAGATTTTAAAAACAATAAACATCATAATGACGAAACAACTATTAAGGCTATGCTACACTATGGGAAAAAATCATTGAAAGATTTGCAAAAATCACTTGCACTAAGTGATAGCTAGGGATAGAAGTGATAACTAGTAGTGATATTAAGATAAAATAAATTATTTTAGGAACCCAGTAGATATTATATATAATAAAATATTTTAGACAAAAAATAAGAGATTTTAATATACATAGTTCAAAAGCTGAATTGAATTTGTTTTTAATTATTTTAAACCCAAATATGATATCTTTGTCAATCATAAAACAATAAATACAAAAACACCATATAAATCATGATTTATTAGAAAATTGTTCTACAGTTTAAAACTACACATAGTTTATAAACTCAATAATGCTTCACCACATCATACACATTAAAATACTAAATCGCTATTAAACATACAGAAACTCCATTTTAAAATTAAATTTACATTTTCATTCACAGCGCTTTGTGCTTTTAGTAAGCCATGATCTTGATAATTTTAATAATTATTATTAATATAAGTAACAAATTAGGTAATTATCCTGAATACAAATTTAGTTATTAATAATTATCAACAAAAATTGCTTTATAAAATAAGTACACTAATACGGGTACTGTAATACCTGTGCCGACTACTACACTGAATACTGTGAAAAAAGTTATAAAGTCACCATTTTTGTTAAAATATTTTGCCAGCCACTGTATCATGTTCCTAGAAATATGGTGTCCATCAGTACCATAGCAGGGTAGAACATTTAAAAATCCTATGCCCATGGAAAATATGAATATGTACCGCAGCAACTTTTCAAATTGAGCTGGTGAGAAGAAAGATATAACAGCACTTCTGGGGAAATATTGATCCACAAATACTGTTTTATGAATATCATATGGTAAACCCAAGTAAAGGACTGCATTATTATCCTTTCTTTCTATAATTATTAAATATGTTTGGTTGTTAAGCGAAGGTTTCAAGCAGTGTGTATTCCTTGGACAAGTGTGCCCATTTTGTTCTGTACATTTAATGAGCTTATTCTTCACCATGTCTCTAGGTTTTAAGCATGAGTATTGTCCAGGCAATGCAGAATCAATGACATTCTTGGATTCTATGTATTCAAAACAAAAGCTGTACAAGTCATCCTTACGACAACATTCTACCACATCATTTTCTTTCACAGTCTCCATCATTATCTCATCATTTTGTGCTATATACTCAGCGCTAGTACAAATACCAAACCTATCATGAGCCACATGAAGGCAATATGACCAATCATTTACATTTTTCACTGAGCAACCATTGATGGACATAATAACATCATTATCTTCTAATCCTCTAGCATGTCTTAGTGGTGAATCATCAGTAAATCCCGTGACTCTGACACCAATGTCAGTTTTGTAAGCCAGACTAAATAAAATTGGTGCAGAGAAAAAGAGTGATAATGCTAAAAATGCTAGAGCGACGTTATGCCAGACGCCAGCACAGTAAATTTTCAGTCTTTTTGATATGCCCAGGCTGTTTAAATGTTCAGTGTTAAGTTCTACAAAAGCTATAGGAATTATAGTAAAGACATAAACTCCCACAGCAATCAGCTGAACATCTTCTTGTGCCGCAGCGGCTGCATGTCCGAGTTCATGGAAAATAGAACTTAGCCCAATAGCAATGAAATAAAACCAAAAGTCTGATGCTGGAATATTTACACCAGGTAGCATAGCTTTCACTTCTGGTACACTATTCAACTGAATAGATTCATGGAAATGCTCAAAGATAAATGCTACAAGAGTCCACAAAGCAAATGGAAGGAATATTCCAATAGTAAATAGATATCCAAAGTTAAACCACTTGCGGAGGATCCTAGTCAGGTTCTTGCTCCATCTGTATATAAATCTATTAAATGCATTTGTAGTCCAGGAAAAATTTAGTATACCAACTTTTAGCCCAGTTCCTTCTAAAAATGCGTAATACGGATAGTGCAAACAACTCTGGAAACCGAAAAAAATATAATTTAATAAATATACCTACATTTTAACTAGATGTTGTTTTGTACGAATGCAAAAAAATTACCTTGAAAAATGCATCGAAAAACCAAATTACAACATAAAACGTTATCACAAAGGTGCAAAGTATGGTAAATGACATTTTGTCGATTATTATTTACAAATATATCATCCTAAATTCACATTTCAATTAATATATTTATTAAAGATAGAGACCGGCATTAAATTCATAGTATCGATTTATTGTGAATGAAAGCAATACGATATTGCATACGAAACTTATGGATTATATTCCTTATTACACTAAAAATAAGGCTTTCAAACTACTATACAATGGTAGAATCACTTTCAAGTTTACTGTCAGTGTCGACTTCAGATAAAATATTTATATAAAGCATATTATGAAGCCATCTAGGTAATGAATTAATTACATCTACTTCTTCAATCTATATAATAAAGTATATTATAAAAAAATAAAAATATATTTAAAACTTAAGTTTCTTATCCTTAAGTTATCCGTGTAAAACGGAATGTGATACAATCAATGGCTACATTAATGTTTTTGATGTGTCAAATCAAATTTTGACAGACGGACGCGTAACAGCGAGTGTGTAAATTCGAAATATTTGTTTTGTTCCATTTTATCATGTAAGTGATGAGTTGTAACGAAAATGAAAGTGGCCCCTTTGTCGTATTCTTCTTACCAGCGGTTGTTGGCTGCCTGACCATACTTTTGGCCCGACGCTGGTCTAGCTCTCAAGTTAGCAATACTTCATCCACTGCCTTTTCAAGGCGGAGGAAAATTATTAAAGACCCGCTTGCTAAACGTCTTTTACCTCCAATTGCTTCCAAAATGGTAGCTCCTGGATCAAAAAAGTCATCTGGAGCAACAAAAAAGGTAGGATATTTCAGCATATTGTCTAATGTTTTTTAAATTTCACATTCCACAATTCTACATTACACAATGAATAAATCCACTGTTGGTTTCTTTTTCTACATTTTTAGGGAGTACCCCCACCAATGTTGGATGAAGACATAAATGGAAAGAGAGCCAGGCCTAGGCTCTCCCCTACCAGCAATCCAGATGACTCCAAACTACCTGACAGTCCAATACCGCCAAAACACATTCCATTCCCATATATTCCCAGGGATGGAGAGCTGTTATTTGAGGTCATGTCATTTGTATTTTTACTTGTGGCTATGGGATCACAGTTTTTAAATTTATACAGGACAATGTGGTGGTTACCACACTCATATACAACACAAGCAATGGTAATTAAATAAATTACATTATTAGCTTTCTAGTAAATAACATTGTGTTTGCTTACATCATTTAACATTAAGAATGTTCTATATTATTTAGATCTGATTACTTTCTTGTCTCATTTTTATTATACATTTTTTACTTCACACACAAACGATTATAATTTATGAGAATGATAAGACTTTAGATAGATTATTTTATAGTACAGATTGGTGAATTCTTTTTTTTTATTTTAAATTTTTTACATAGCAGATCAATAAATGTAATTGTAAACAATAGACTTGATTTTAATCCATATATTTATGACTTTAACAAAAATGAGATAATATATAACATGCTTGTTTATTAAAAAAAATATCTTTACCAAAACATGGCCCTTATGGTGCAGTGGGACGGAATCTGACTGTACTTAGTGGGGTTAAATATTTTCATTGACACTCTCTGCTAAGACAAAGTGCATTGTTGACTTCTGCCACTCAACATGCTATGTGAATCAAATTTGAGTGGGAAGCAGAGAATGAAATGTTTACTTACACAAGGCTCTCTCTGCTTGCTATAAGCGAATTACATGCGAAGCTATGAAAAAAAATTGCAATATATACAACTATTTTTTACATTTATCTATTGGTTAGTTTCATAATTATAGTAAAATTATATATTTTCCAGAACTTTCACCTGATTGACCCACACCTGGTGGCATTTATAGTGACAATGATCAGCCGAAGACTACTTCTATGCATAGCTATGACTATACTTGGTTATATAATTCCTCCTAAATTAATGGTACATGCTGCTGTTGCAGCTAGGTATGTTCTTAAAACATATATCATTCCTTTTATAATTATTATTTAATTTATTTGTTCTTGATTGATTTATTATGTTAGAGATTACTAATCTCGATTGGAAGATGTAATATATATCTCTCAAATCCTACATCCCATATGGCCAAATTGTTATATAGTATAGTTAAGCTTAATATAAGTTAGCGTAAAAAGTATGCAAGTGTAGAACTAATATATTTTTAAGTTTATTTATAACTACTAACCAGAGCGACATTGTCACCCAGTGACTCAGCTCTTAAAATGAGAATAATAAAAAAAATGTTCATATTAAAGCTGCATACACTCTGATATTACAATTTTTCATTAAGTATTTATATTTCAGGATGTTCGTGCTGGGGATAGTGCTGGGCGCTATGTCATGGTGCACCTATTTCTTGATACTGAAGTATCCATTTGTTAAAATATTTTACCTATGCTATCCGTAAGTATTACAATGTGTATATATATTTTTATATAATCTTGTGTTTCTTTAAATTTCCATTTCTTTTAAGTTTTTTGTTTCTTTTGGTTTGTTGGTGGGGCACACTCCGATTGAAATGTGGTTGTGGGTTAGGTCCTCACAGGGGAGAATGAATTATTTTAATTTTTTCTGTCAAAACAATATGCACTATAAAACTTGAAGCAAATAGGCTGCAAATTTTTTTGGGTTTCTCAAATATATCAAAATTTTAAAATATGTATGTATATTATTAATTAATTATATTTAGTTACTAATAGTTCAATATTAATTTATAATTTCTTTTAATTTCAGGGCAGTAATATATTTCATACTATTCGGAACAGACTCCATACCTTTCCTATTCCTCCACTGTACATCACCACTGATGCACAGTTGCTCACACGACCCGGAGCAAGTGAGAGCTGAAGTTGAATATTTGAGGCAGGATTTTAATGAGAGAGTGAAAAAAATACTATGCAATTCTATATTTGGAGCATATTATAGTAGTTTTGTGCCGTGCTGTTTTGCTCAGGTGAGTCCAATTTTCTATTAAATATCGATTAACATTGGAATTAATTTTTATTACTACTGAGTCCCGTCGAGTCTCTCGAGCCGGCTGTTCCCAGGTCTTAGGCAATAATTTTGTGCTAGTGAATTATTTGGCGTTAAAGAATTGAAGCATATATCCCACTAATGAGTATGTCGGTGATCCACTCAGTCGTACCTGCACTACGACACGGCGGCCGCCGCGCAGCAAGTGGGGCTGGTGTGGGGCGCGCTGTGCGGCCGCTACGCCGCGCACCTGCTGCCCGCCGCGCTGGCCGACGCGCCGCACCGCGCCGCGCGCCACCTCGGCGCCTGGGCCGCCGCCCCCGCCCCCGCCCCCGCGCGTGAGTCACACTGTAGTACACTGGTAGCTTATGGAGGCTACACTTCTGATTCCCGCGTATAGTGGGATTGGCAGAAGAAATCTAGTCTTAAGACACTCTGTTCCCTGCTTCTTGTCAATTTATTTTTGCTTGGAAAGTAAATATTTAAATTAA
Source organism: Dione juno (assembly GCA_037127375.1). Lineage (NCBI taxonomy): Eukaryota > Metazoa > Arthropoda > Insecta > Lepidoptera > Nymphalidae > Dione > Dione juno. The sequence goes on along the minus strand of JAXRJS010000058.1, from coordinate 910,539 downwards.
TGCAAAAGTGAATACATGGCCTGTCCCCCCCACCCCTACCAGCAGCCGCGGTGCCGGTGGCGGACGTGCCGCCGTGGTGTCCCGCCCGCTGGTGGACGTACGGGTCGCTGGCCAGGTTCTCGGACACACTGTTCATAGCAGAAACACAAATAGTGGCTGCGATACCTAATGATGTGCATCACATACGTTTTTATGTGAGTTTTATTTTATTTATTTGTTATTGGTAATATTTTTTTTACGAACATTTGAATTTGAATGCATTACATTTATTTAGTATATAAATCTATATAAAAATTAATTAAACAATACATAAAGTTATAAATAGCTTCTTACTTCATCCAACAAACGATTTAACCATTCAACTATCCGTAGAAATTAATAAATTTGCTTGCTTTGTTTGTGGGAGGTAAAGAGAATCAAACGTCAAAATACTATTAGAGAACAGAAAATACCTTTAGTACATAGATATTTTATATTTTATATTTATTAAAATACGGACTTAGTCCCAATCCAAGGCATTGTAAGTTGAGTGTGGCAGACGCTGCGCTTTATCTTAGTAAATAGTAAAATAAAAGAAAATATTCTATTACATTCAACACAAAAAGTTTTTTTTTATTCGATTTTTTAGCTCTTGACATTAGCGCATTTATCCAAATAAACACTTTAACTTAATAATACTAGTGTATATGTGTGTATGTATAGATCAATAAAAACTTTAAATATTATAATTTCATTTAATGTGTTTACAGTCCGTATTCAGCAACCCATCGAAATTCCTCTGCATTCTGCTCTGTCTTCAGCTATCATTGGTCGCGATGCAGCTCTGTCTTCTGTTTAGTTCGTTTGCGTGGCACAACTTTGTCGCTATTGTTATATTACTATTTATAAACTATTACACTGTATTTAAAATGGTCAGAGATTATCTCGTTGCGTGGAAAGTTTACAAAGCAGAAGATATGTTACAAGAAAAAAGTATGCCGTATACAGTTCGCTAAATGTATGATAACGTATTTTTTTTATATTTGCTCTAAACGTCAAGGCATGTGTTTCACTCAGTGATGTTCGGATATAATTGTTGTGATATGAGATACTCGATTAAATATCGATTTGATAAAAAAAATCAATTAAAAGGATTTATTAGTTACAGAGAACTCAACTAATTTATCTAAGAATAATGAGTCATCAATATAGACAGCGACTTAAATAAATCGATATTAAAACAAATATATCTGAATTATTCCGATGCAATTATAATATATTTTAGAGTAATTATGGGTCTAGTCAGATCTAAGTCTACAGTTTATTTAAAAAAAAAGTAAATATTTCCATACAGTGAAACTCTTGCTTAATAATGATCTGGTTACTGTTATTTGTGTTGTACTTAATTTTAAAGTATCCTTAAACAATTATAACCCTTAAATGCTTAACTTCTCTTCAAAGTACTTTTCAATTACTTTTTCTAAAACTCTAAAAGGGGTTTTATTATTTATTTAATTAAACTATTTGCATTTAAGGGTTTCGAGATAATCAAAATTATCAAAATATTGTAAACAACAAAAAGACATCAATGTCACACAGTTAGCGATACTTCATTTATAGCTGAAATTAGCTATACATTGCAAAAAAAAGCTAGTTTAAAATATTTAACAGTATGTACTGTTTAGAACAACTTACTTATCTATCTTGTTCTCTTATTATTATTTATATAATAAAAAAGTGACAAAAGCAAAATTATAAGACTGAAAGTAATATGTTTTCTTAAAAGTCTTGTTTCAAACCATTTTTGTGTAAACATACTAAAATGTTCTTGAAGTAAACAATATATTGAACTCCATAGGTACTTTTGTAGTATTATTTACCTTCATCCACCTTGATAATTAGTGTACTGAATAAAATACCATTGATTTATAATACTTTCAATTTTTATTTACAAAAGGTCAAAAGCGACAGATTGTAAGCACGACGGTTGTGGTGATTCCTGGAAATTATGAATTATCATTTTCCTCGGTGTCAACACTCAGGACACCTCAAAACGAAAGATAGAAAGCAGACACGGAGTGGCTTAACCATATATTCCCTTCTGCACTTTTTATATGCAGGATACAGTGTCAAGCAAAAAAAAATATAGAATAAAGAAATGTAATTTGAATGTTATTCTGTATGTACACACGTGTATGAGCATTGCATTTGTCATTTCGAAATTTAAATGAAATATGATCAAATAAATTTTCTAATGAGATAATTACCTGAATGGATTATTTAAAACTAATGTATATATATTGATAATTACAAATCTTTAAATGTAAATCTATGTTTTACAAATAAATTCTCTACCTATTTCTAAAATCTATTTGGAAAAAGACAGACAGAAAGAAGATTGTATGATATATTATTTTGAATTTACTATACTACATTTTCTTATGCACTAGGCTGATAGGATTTGTTTAGCATGTTAATAGTATTATGATGTTTTATCATACATGAAGCCCAATTAAAATTAATTAAAATGTCAAATGCAAAGCACAGGTTGTGAAGCTGTGGAAACCTATATTCAGAGACTAAAAAACATTTCAACATAATATTTTATTTATTATTTACAAATAATATATTAATATATAAAGTAACTGCCTTTTTTTATAGATCTTACATTTAATACTTTGGCTGTAACAATCACTTATTTGTTTTTTATTTTATATAAACCCATGATGATTTGTCTTTGTTATCATTTAATTGAACTTTCATAGATTTCATTTTATCTCTTACTACATCACATGCAGTTAATATTTCATTATCTTTCCTTTTCAAGGCATTTGAGCGGACTGTGTGCCTAAATTCAACTAGAATATCCAGAAATGAGTTTGAAACATCATTTTGAGTTGATTCTGTTAGTTTCAAACCAAATTTTGATAGAACTTGCATTAAATATTCAGCAATTAATATTACTGGTACAGGATAAAAATCAGATGTATCAGCTTTTATCAATTTATTAGTTATCCTAACTAAGTTTAATAGAGAATTTATACAAGATGCAGTGTCAAAGTCATTTCTTAAGGCTTCTAAGTTACTTTCTTCCACTTTTTGGAGCTCATTTAGTAACTTATTGTTATAGTCTCCTGTACTAGTATGACTGTTATTGACATAGATCTCAACTTCTTTAAAGAAGAATTTAAATTTGTTAAGCACTTCTTGTGCATTGGCCATTAATTTATCATTGTATTCCATTGAATATCTGTAATTTGACATAAGACATGCCATTCTAAATACATCTGCATTATATTCTTTGAGTACATCAGTTATTAAAATGGTGTTTTGAAGTGATTTAGACATTTTTGTTTCTTTTAACATTAAGTGACCAACATGGACCCAGTAGTTAGCCCACTGTCTTATATTGTGAAAAGCACATGATTGAGCTTCTTCATTCTCATGATGAGGAAATTGCAAGTCAATACCACCTGCATGGAAATCTAACTGTGAACCAAATATTTTGCTGACCATTGCTGAACATTCTATATGCCAGCCTGGCCTGCCTTCACCCCATGTTGTTTGCCAAGAAGGTTCGGTTGGTTTATAACCTTTCCATAGAGCAAAATCTATTTTGTTTCTTTTTGCCCCATCACTGGGTTCCCCTTCATTTTGCATGTTTTGTAATTTTCCATAAGCAGGAAATTTTGCAGTATCAAAATATACAGAACCATCCTTTATCACATATGCCATGTTGGAGTCTATAAGACCTTTCACAAAATTACTTATTGTATCAATATGGTCCGACACACGGGTAACTATCATAGGCTTTTCAATATTCAAGCTAGACATATCAACCCAAAATTCATGTTCATATTTTTTAGCTACACTTCTAAAGTCGGTTTTTGTTTCAGTAGCTCTTTTAATAATTTTATCATCGATATCAGTTATTCCCATGGCGGTTACGAGTTTTACATCGAAAAATGATTTCAATATTCTCTGTATGATATCTAATTTAACGTAACAACAAGCATGACCTATATGTGCAGAGTCGTATACTGTAGGGCCGCATGAGTACCAAGTAGCAATTGTAGGGTCATTTAATATAATTGGAACTCGTTCTTCAGCAACACAATTATATATATACACTCCAATAGGGTTCCCGTTCGGCATCAACCATTTTGTATCTTTAAAAGGTTTCAAATTACAGATATGAGAGAGCTTCCTATTGAAAATTGGAAGATATTTAGTCATTTTTATCATTCACAACACAATTCTATCCTTATTTTATTAGAATAGTCCAATATATTAAAAAAATCGCGTATCAAAACAAAAATAACCAAACATCACCTGACACTCGGATTTGTCAAAGTGACATTGATTTGTGTATCTGTAACATATTCTGTTAGCTTTCTAAAGTGACAAAATATAATTTTCAGACGTATCTTCAATCTATTCAGTTATGTTTAAAAATTGCATATCAAATAATGAATGATTTATTTGACTCCTATTTGATACAAAAAAGACAAAATTTAAATATTTTAAAGGTTTTTATATAATATGTTAATCCATATTAAGGATAGACAAAATTTGAATCCTGCTGTATTCAAATTTTTATATGCTTTCTTTTAGTATTTTTTTCATCAAAATATTAATTATTTATATATGATTACTTAACAACAAATTTATAAATAAGAATATCTTCTTATCTTTATAACTTTTTACTATGAACATTTTTTTAAAGGTTACAATTACTAAATGACAAATGTCAATGTCAAGATTATACTGATTGTGTAAATAAACATATTTAAAGCAATATTAGTACAAAATAAATAGAAAAGGCTTAATTATGGTCACTTTTGCTCCAGATGAAATAGGCTTAGCTGATCATTCACCATGCGCAGGAATAAGAGCTGATCTAAAGATGTGCTTATTAAGTAGCGATTGTTGTAAAAAGGTTAGTATTTTATCTTGTTATCTCGTAGAATTTTATAATAATTAGAGATGTGCCGACTATGACTTTCTCGACTAGTTAACTAGCCGACTAGTCGATTGTGAAGAAGTCGGTTGTGACTAGTCGGCCTCTTTACAACTCGGACAAACCGATCATTTGTAATGTGTGAATAATTGAAAAATTCTATGACTTATAATTTCAGTAATAGATGCGAAAATGATCTCTAGATTAACTCTATCATCATCAATATTTTTTCTTATGAAGTAATTTTAGAAACTGGTTTTTAAAGAAATTTTGCTGTTTTCCGACTAGTCGCCGACTACAATAATGGCCGGATAGTCAGCTTTACCAACTAGTTGCGGACTAGTCGGTACATCTCTTAAAATAATTTAAAATAATACTTAATAATAATATTAATATTAAAGCCCCCTTTATTTCCAATCACAATCTTCTTTTTTACATTACAAATTATTGCTTGTGTTTAGTTTTAGTTAAATTATAATATGTATTTCTACATTTTGTTTTATTTGATAGCTAATGTTTCTTGGGTAGGAACTCCAGCTTAAGCTATACTCAAGCCTCCTTCCAATTTATTCTAAATCTCTCTGTCTTTGCCTGTTTGTAACCATTCCGTTCCTGCTACATGGACCAAGCCATTTGTTATTTCAAATATCCAATCTTTATATCTGGCCAGGTGTCCTGCCCACCTTGATTTTTGTTTTAAGGCATGTTCTAGCACTTCTATAACTTTAGGTCCACTTTTTATACTTGCATTGGTTAGTCTGGTTTTCATCTTGGTGTTATATGTCCAAATCTGACACAACCATATATAAGAGCTGGTAGGATGATAGTATTGAGTACTACTTTTTTAAGATATAAAGCGAGATTACTTTTTAATATTTGTTTATGACATCAGAATTTTTTCCATGCTGTACTCCTTGCCCAAGGTATGTGCTGACATATTCTAACTGTTTTTCATTTATCAAAATAGGGTTTGCTTTGGTATTCGTCATTACTTTTGTTTTATCCTCGTCTTCTTCAGTCGAATTCTGTCACTTTGGAGGCTGAGTGTCCAGATCATGTTTCTAAAATTTTGCTGCTTTCGACGAAAGGTATGCTGTCATCTGCAAATCTTAGATGAGTAAGTTGTCGTCCTCTTACTCGAATACCACTTTGTCTCGTCCAGACTAGATGGTCAAAGATATGTTGTAGAGTTGTTACAAAGAAACTGGTGGAAAGTGGGACTCCTTGTCTTACTCCTCTTTGTATAGACATTTCTAGTGCTCTCTTCTCTAGTTTAATATGAGTAACACTGCCCTTGTAGATTGATTTAATCCCTTTGATGTACAAGTGGGTATGCTAGAAGCAGAGCTCCAGCATTTATTGCTTCATTCGATATTCCGTCTGCTCCGGGTCTATTCTCTGGTTTCAGTTTTTTAACATGATTAAGAACTTCGGCGGGTTCTATAAGAGGTAAGTCATCTCTTGCATGGGGAACAGTATTGTGGATTATGGGCTGTTCTGCAGAGGCTTCGTAAAGTGGGTCCATTTTTCTGTATAGTTATTTTTGAAACTCCGTGGCGCAGTGAAGAAGACTTTTACTTTCTCTATTCATGTTTCATGGTTTCTTATTGCTTGAACGCCCTTTTCGTGCTATTAAACTTCTCTAAGTTTATTTTAAATATGTTTTTCCTATATTTCTTGTAATCTGTTCTGATAGCAATATTTGTTGTTTAAATCATTTACTTACTTGAGATTTTAGTTCTTTGTTTTTTGGTGTAGTTTTCAACAGATCCGATCGTAGTAACAGCAACTGCTTTATACTTAGTACTTATTTTGTCTAGGCTGTGGTTTATGATTTTGTGGTAGTAGCATGCTTTTATTAATAATGTTTTATAATAGGTTGTAGTTATTTTGTATACCGTTGTTGTTGCTTGTGAGCTTGTGGATTGCGTTTTTTTTCTTTTAGTTCTTTTTCAGGTTGGTTAGATATAGGTCCAAGTTTTCACCATCTTTCAGAGGATTTTGTTGGGGTTTGAATGGCGTTCTACTTTTTTTTGGGGCTTTGGGCATATATGTGGCTCTTACTAATCGGTGATTCGAATTAACTCTGTTTAAAACTTCAACATTTAATAGTCGGTGTATATTGTTTGATACTTCCCCAGGAGAAAGGCAGGTCCGCTTACGGGTTTTCTTATTTTTGAAATAGGTGTTCATTACCAAGATTATGTTTCTAAAGCGAATTGCATTAGTGTTTCTCCTCTTTCGTTTCTGTGGCCGTATCTAAATTTGCCCAATACCATATTCTCCTCCGGTTTTGTTTGGCCACCTTAGCATTGAAAACACCAATTACTAAAATATTACCGCCTTGGATGTTTGCCCCATTGAGTGTATTGTAGAAATTTTCTAGTACGTCATCGGATACTTTTGATGACGGAGCATACATCTGTATTGTTGTGAGTATCTCATTTCCAAACTTTATTTTTAATATTGCGACACGGTCAGACAAGCTTAAGAAGGGGACAATATGGTTTTTGTTTTTTTTCTTTATTATGAATCCAACCCCATGGTGTTCTTGTGTTTCTCCTATATAAACTCTTCGTGTTCTTCGACCTGTTGACTTGTTCCTCTCACTCATGAATACTTACTTCAACTTATATAATTTGTATGCCTATCATTTTGTTAATTACAGAATAAGAAAACACCTAGAGAATGTTTAAGAGACGGTGTTGTTCCTTCCGAGTGCATACAGCTACGACAAAGTTTCTTTGAATGTAAGAGGTCATTGGTGAGTGGAAATTATAATTTAAAAATAACAATATTTGTTTGACGTAATATGATGTGATGTGAGGAAAGAACTAAATTATTTTCTGAACAACTTCATATATATAATCTATTTAAATTTAAAATTAATACTTCAAAATTTGAAATGCAAGTGTTTTAGTTCTATTAGGAACAGTTTACCAACATACCATCACTTTGGAACTCTTGACTGAACTTATATTAGAGATCTGAGTCTAAGTATTCTAGCAAAAAGATAAAAGAAATGTTACAGTCAGATATTGAAAGTATTTTTCTTTTACAGCTGGACAACAGAAGAAGGTTTCGAGGACACAAAGGATATTAAATAACAAATTGTGATATAGTTAGTTGTTATTTTATTTGAATAAATTATTGTTATATTATGTACTTAGATGGATTATTTAAATTGTATATTATGCTATATCACTTAAAATGATTTAATATAAAAACACTTTCCATATATATATATATATATATATATATATATATATATATATATATATATATATATATATATATATATATATATATATATATATGCGTCAGCTTTTTTTGATATATATATATATATATATATATATATATATATATATATATATATATATATATATATATATATATATATATATATATATATATATATATATATATATATATATATATATATATATATATATATACATATATACATATACATATATATATATATATATACATATATACATATATATATATATTTGATAGTATTTTTCTTTTATTATATATTTTTCTGTTATTTATATATATATACTGAGGAAATTAGGGTTAAAAAAATACAGTATAAATTAAATTATTTTATTATAAAAATAGTTCAAATTTACCTTTCTAAATGTAAGAGCCTCGCCCACAGTGAAAACTAGCTTTTGAAGCTAAATATGATTATTCTTACCTGGTCTTATAACCTAAATTGGTACAACCCTGGCACTAGGGTGTATATTTATTGCTAAACAATACAAACAGCGAATTTGAATTAATATTCAGTGGTAATTTGAGATTGAAACTGGTAAAAACTCACAAGAGACAAGCATATATTTCTAATGATAAAATTTTTTTAAAATTATTATTGTCTAATGTTGATAATTAAAGGTAAGAATAAAAAATAATCAACTGGTGTATTTAGAATTTGAGTAAATTACATAAATATATATAAGTTGTTAAACTAAAATTCTTGCCACAGTAAAAAAATATGATTATTAAATTTATATCTCAGTTTACCACTTTGTATAGTACTTTATTCATACAAATACAATCATTGAGCAATCCTCCTTCGATTTTAAATGAGCACATAGTTGTCAATTGTGTCACATCACAGAAGGATAACTTACTTATTTTATTTGAATATTGAACAAAAATTATAATACATTGGCAGAGCTATTGAAGTTTGATTAAAATTTATAGTAACATTTGCTTGCATATTCGGTGTGGCAATATTGCATAATTCTTAACAATTTATTTTGAGAATTTAAGTGTGAATTAGACCTAAAAGTTAAATGAGTGTTAAACATGGCAGTGTATTATACATGACATGAATTATATAAAGCCTATGCTAAAATCAATCTACACATAATATAAGGATAGGTGTGTTATTGTTTATATCATTAATAAATTGCAAACTGAAAGTCAAAGAACAATAAAAAAATTAATAGCTTTTTAAGAGTTTTTGGTGAAAATTTCAGATTTTTTCTTGAAGAATGAAAAAGTTATATTAAATACAGTGAAAGAGTATGGTTTTACTTTATGTTTTTATATTTTCAAATTCTTAGATAATTTAAAAAACAGAGCTTGAAAAATGCGTCAGCTTTTTTTGATCAGTATAACGAACGCTGCGTCTCTTATTATTGCTCTATAAAAATATTTTTTCTCAAATAATTATGAAACGAAATAAATTTAATTGTACTTCAACAACAATACAAGTAAATCTAACTTGATTTTAGATAGTCGTAGGAATTTCGTTTAAGCTAAAATAGTTGCTCTAAATTTTTTAAAAAGTGAAGAAATACTGCATTGAGAATAAAATTGAGGTTTTACAATATCTAAAACTACTCGAAGAAGGCATATTGCTGGCAAAGGGCGAGTCGCGATAGGTATTATTTAAATTACTTAATTATAATCGACCCTTGTTTATAATACTGTTTACTTAAAATATTTTTTCGCTGTCTTTCTTAGGTGATACAAGTGAGCATGCCAGAAACCTAGCAAGCTTTCTAACTAATTTTTAAATTGACTAGTTTAGCACCATAGCAAAATAATCGCGTTGCAACAATTGAATTATTAGTGCCGTCTAAATCTATTTAAATTACTTCACGGGTGTGTCCGCTTTAATGTCAAAGGCAATTTTTTTTTATTATTGTCATTACATTATCAATAAATAAAGGGCGGGAAAGTTGATAAATAAGTGACAGTTGGTTTGTGTAATTACGTTTCAAAAAAAATTAAAAATAATACAAAATAGGCATATTTTAGTAAATGGTAAGTAAAATAATGTTATTATTCTATATAGCGCTAACACACCCATTATATTATGCCTTAAATATATATATTAAAGATAATCTGACTGTGCAGTGCAAGATTTTCATTTTGAATAACTTTTACATAATTTTTGGGCCTCTGAAAACCATGCTGTACTGCGATTAAAATTATGAAACTACTAATTTGAACTTTACATCTCACTATTCACTTTTACTCTACTGACATCAAATGACATCAGAAGATACATAACACTATCTAAATAAGTATGAGAATTAACGTCACATATATTATACTAATATATAAATATGAACATTTAAAATAATTTAAATTCGCAATATGAGATAATTTTAAATATTAAATTTGTTAAAATTGTTCACTTAAACTTCTATGTGATTTTTGGCCTTGGTTGTATTTAAGCAGATATTTTAGTTTATTATTCAAAGGATTAAAATAGTTAAAATATTGTAATGTATGTGTTTCATAGTTTTTTAATCTGCCTGTTCAATGATATGTCACAGGATATGTCGAAACCGAGCAAAGGTCGTCGTTGTTGTCACTGGCGGCAGTTTTTTACATAGTGTATCATATTTTATAATATTAAATTTATTTTAAAGAGCTACTAAAGAACTCTAAATGTGACTTCATTTTTTTTTATTATGGACTTATAATATTATATCTGCTTTATTTTATGATTCGTATAGTAATAAGATTCATTAAGAATAATACTAAGGAGCTGCGCAAAATTAAATAATAGCAAATTCTGCAAAAGTTCAATAATTCGATGATAATTTTTCGATAATTATATTCTATAAATATCTAAACTAGTTGCGAAACTAATTCCAACAATCCCTCAGGAAACTTCTCAAAGCTCTTAGTATGATACTTCCTTAAAAGCTAAAACCTTACATAGAACACTGAACAATACTTTGAAAATTAAGGCGGCCATATTTGGGATTTTAAGACCAGTCATTTGTTTTAAAAAAAGATTATTTCGTTTTACTTTTTTTTTTTGAAAATCGATACCAACATACAAAAGAAATTTCAACTACAGTACAACTCAGTTTGAACTAATACACAAGAAAAGTTGGCACGACGAGACAGAGGGGTCTCTCTTTTTATATCGTTCCCTTAATAATTATTAAACAAATATTATACTTTAAAAATGTACACTTGCTGGTTGTAATTAAATCACTCACATAGATTTACGTTTTAAATGAGCAAATTTGAGGCCGGGGTCAAGGAAAGTTTTAGTATCCAGCATCGAGTGAATCTTTACCATACTACACCGTACCCCAAACTTTCCCGTTCCCAAATGTAGATCAAAAATAAAATGTATTTAAATAGTGGTTAAGACGATGACAAGATCTAAAACTCCCAAGTTAAGCAACCCTACAGCTACTAGAAAGATTGTATTGGTCTGTAAAGCCCAGTATAGCCACACAACCTGGCCCTCAAAGCCGTCACCAACATGGCCGCGCCAGACAAATCGTCTAACAAATTTGCACATTCACACACCAAAAGATACATTTTATCTCCATGAGCTGCCACGGACTTGTGTAACGCGATTTTTCTCATTCCTACTGAATGTGGCAGGTGGCGGTACAGCATTCGCGCTCCCGTCCAGTACAGCCAGTTCCTTTCGAAACGCTCGCCATCGTCACCTTCGAATACCTGGAATATTTAAGTAAAATGTTATCAATTTTTTATTCATTCATAATTATGGGGGTTTTGTTGGTATTCTAGTTATTTATAGAACAAGATATATACTATTAGTTTCTTTAAGTTAAGCTAATTTAAGAAATCAAATAAATATGATTATTTTTCGAGTTAATTTCTCAATATCAGGATGTCGGATTTAAGAATATTGATTTAACTTGCTCTTGATATTAGGCGGAATTTACAATATAATATGAAAGAAATTCATTTACATAAAAATAGAAATTGCTAACTTCAAATTATACATAAGAGTACTTTACCTTATAAACACTTATAATAAACCCAGTAGTGGGTGTATGCGATTTTTTTGGTCCACCAGCGAGATCATTGAACGGAGGCCGACAGATCATGGCCACTTCACTGTACAAGTCCAAAGTATGGGCCGCGGAATATCTCATTGTTTTTGGATCGAACTTTGCTAAAGAGGCACTTCTCATGTTATTATAAAACAGCAATGGATCAGTTTGCGTGGTATTTATGACGTAATACGATATGAATGGGAATTCTGAATTCTTTTCCATATTAGCTAATAACATTCCACCGACAGCTGTATTCGCGTGGGCAACATCGTTGAGTAGCTCACCAGCGGCAGTTTTTTGTTTCGTCAAAGGTTTGGCAAGAGGAGATTCTAAGATAGGTTCTATAGGTTCTAAGGGGCTCATTAAATGCGCTAATATACAAAGTTTTGGATCGGCAACTTCGAGTATGCTGAGGGAATTTTGAGTTTTTGTCGCCATTCCCTTCTCCGGGGTTGGCGGAGGTACAGGAAGCTGTAACAAGAAAAAAATAAGTTATGGTAAAGAAATTTATCTACTAAGCCTCATTTGTTCAATAATTGCATTTCGTTTTATAAAATAACTATTTTAAGATAGTGTTTATATATATATATATATATATATATATATATATATATATATATATATATATATATATATATATATATATATATATATATATATATATATATATATATATATATATATATATATATCGATGAATTGCAAAGTACAATATATATTTAAAAAAAATGCAATAAGTCTACAGTTAGAAAATGACGAACAATATTTATATAAATCTTATCAAGATATATTACTTGACATATAACTTACCGGAACACCATCAGGCAGGAATCGGTCTAACGCGTGAGCAGGTATCACGAAGCAATCTCTCTCCAAAGTAGCCAAAGACACTGGCTCCGTCCGCCTTCGTTCCGAAGTGGGTGGTTTGTCCCACCTCATGAGGGACACCGAAGGGTCCCTGGTAACCAACGGCTGAGGCGGTTCGGGCTCCGTCCCCGTCCCGCCACCGATAACTGGTCCACATCGTTCTGTAATTTAGAATAAATATTAATTATTATTCAAAACGGCACATTAATCTTTGATCGATTTAAAAAAAGGGTTATTTGTTTTGTCTTCCACGCATAAGTCCTTCGTGTTATTCTTCAGGAAAAGCATCAGCTTTCTACACAAGTAGGACCTAGTGTTAAGCCACTATATTTTTTACTTTCCACCGATTTGCCCGAACAAAAATCGAATCCAGAATCATTGAGTGTAACAAATTTAAGCTACAGTTATGGTGGTATAACTGGTGACATAACAAAATATGTTATAGTGATAAAAAAATCGGTGATAAAAATATCAAAAATTATATTTGACCTGGATTTTAAATATGGAATATGGAATATGAAATATAACCACATGTCACATTACTCCCCTAAAATAGACTTCGCTTCAATCGCGTGCCACACATGGCGAGTATTTGGGTGTGACTTTTAGTTCTCATTAAAATACAGAACATTTACATTTATTATTTTGCTTTATATGATGCCAGGATGTACGACGATATTATGATAAATAGGCTACAGTCATAACAACATGGTGTAATTAAGAAAAAATATATTTAGTCTTGTTAATAATAGACATGTTAATTTATTAATCAATTGATCAATTGAATACTATTGAAAATTATATGTATGAGAAATAACAATATTGGTTTACTATTGTTGTTCAAACTAATACAAGTGCAATAAATGCTTAAAATTATTTATAGAACTTTGACTAATGTATATAACATTATGTATGTATGTATGTGTGTGTGTATGTTTGTATGATCGTGTGTACGTATGTATATAAAACGTCACTTGTCACTCAGTATAAATAGATATGACAGTGTTAATTTTTCTTGTTACATTACTTTTTTAGTTATACAAAACACTCGTTAAAGAAAAATTGACACAAATATACATAGAGAAAACGAAGATATATATTATTATTGACGACACATGCAAACCTCTCCATTAGAAGACAGTGTGAATCACGTAGAAAAAGTAAATAGTCACAGAAATTTCCTCTTACGTGGCCTCGAGGTAAACAAAACTTGCACTGCACACTATATAAACTACGATCCTTACTTCCCGAGTTACCTGAGCCGTCATTATACTGGGTACTGGCCCTAGGCGCTGAGAAGAACAGGTGGGTCCTGTAGTGATGCTCCTCCATGCACGAGTATCGATCACGATCACGTCGTTTGGCATTCCTGCCAGCTCCCAATGCTCCTTTGGCCTTCCCCCCGCCCCCTCCCCCCGACACCGTCTTCTCCGTGCTGAAGTTCTTTCGAAACATCAAATTCATCTTGGAAACTTGCCACTTTCGTCTCATTCACACTTTCAACGTTGCTCGTTAGGTCGTCTCTGTTTAGTTTTGTTTTGACGCTGAGCGTACGCAAGATGATCAGTGAATTTTAGTTTTAATTTGCTCTTACAGTAAGCCAATACTTGATATTCGTTTTATTAACTTTAATTAGAAATACTGTAGACGTTAAGGAATATTATCTAACTTCCGCATGGTGTTGGTTTCAAAATATTTTCAAGTTTAAATGTAATCGGTACTGAGGATTTTACTATTGCTACAAGTTTAATAAAACAGGTCTTTAAGTTTTAATTAAATGTCGAATTGTCTGTAAGGTACATTTTATAGCGCAATTAAAATAAGTGGATGTCCTTAACGGATAAATCTAAATTAATAATATTTTTTTTAGCTATCTAACCTCACCATGCCACATGTATCGTATATTATTCAATAACTATTGAATAATTATTTATTAAGCGTGACCTGTTTGTGGGTTCGAATCCCCCTCCGGGAGAATGAATTATTTTCCTTTTCTTCCCTCTGGCATTGCGTGTTGAATCAACACACAATGCCTCGAAAGGCGGAAAGTGGGGAACACGGAGTTCCGTCTGCCCATTGTTCCCTCTGCCTAACCTGCTAAATGCGGGATACAGCGTGAAGCTATAAACACAAAACGATTGAATTAAATCACATAAACATGGTATGATTTTATTTTGACACAGTTATATTATCATTTATTATCATCACAGATATATATGTATATCATACACAGGTGCGCTAGAGTCGTATCACGTATGCTAGGAAGTATCGCAACGCAAGACACTTTATGCTGATTGAAAGAAAGAATCTAATGCCTATTTTAAATCATATATGAGATATGAATATATTGAATAAAACTATAACTTTTATTGGAAAATTTTCATTTGTTTCATTAAGATCAATATTTGCTAAAACGTATAATAATATATATTTAATGATACATAAAATTAAATATATTATTATTTCAAAAGTTTCCATTTTGAAATATTCATACAGAGCTATGTAACATTAGCATTTGTTACCAAAACCGAGCAATTTGGAAGTTAAATTGTCTAAATAGTTCGCAAGTTGTGACGTTACATGCAACTTTGCTTTGTGGAACGCATTTAAAACTTCTTTGCGATCTCCAACACAACTTTAAAGCCCCAACTTTGCTCAAAGAATCTAAACTCCTAATTTTATCTCGTATCTGACTTGAATGTTAAATCATGTTTTAAAAATAAATGACAACTATTTTTGATAGGGAATTTAATTTTAAGTTTTATACCTGAAATGTAATAGCAAAATGACTTTGGCTCAAGCATAGCAAGTTAACAGTTTTACTTGTAAATGTACATGAATTTTTCACTTCTTTAAATTCAATCTTTTTATTTTTTATTATTTTAAGTATTTTCAAATGATACGCAGTCGTCGTGGCGCAGGCACAGCGTCTAATTGTAAACAGGGCGGTTGCGGGTTCGACTGCCACTCAACACGCAATACACGCACGTCTCAAAGATTGGGCAAAAAGTGTAGGACGGAGTGATTAACCATTATATTAAAAGAAACTACTGACACTAGGTTGGCGGGATAAAGCGTGAAGCTATTCTTTTTAAAATAATATTCTTGATTTATATAGATATTATATTAAGTTTGAAAACCATAGAGAAAGGTTCTTTTTTAATTTTCTTAATTTCGTATAGTTACAAATGTATTAAACTTATCCGATTACGGAACCGAACCTACTACTGTGTGGCATGATTTGCCAAGTAATAATAACACCTACAACAAACGTTAAAAAATATCGTAAGCGCTATTAGTATATAAATACATTACCCGACTAATGCTAAGGTCATTTTCCAATGTTTACATTTAATTACACATAAGTACAGCAAGCCATGCACCTTGTCCGTCCCTATGAATTATTAATGCCGATACGAATTAACGACGATTACCTGGCTGGTACGATAATCTTCTACTTATATGTACATGCATTTAGTTTCTAAAAACAATATAACATATATAACACGTATACAATGTATAATAAAATATGTATAAAATGATGCCATGATAACAAGTAGCTCCATAAACCTGTAATTAATGTGGTTCAATTGTGGTGCAATAATTGTGGTGGCGTTGACTTCCGTCTCCTTGACGGAATATGTGGGAAAATAAAGATCGAAAATACAGTATGTATTATGGATTAAAATCGATTTTGCAAACGATGAACGCTTCGATAGAGAACAATACAAAAATCTATTTTATTTACTATTTAATTAATAAAAAGTAAGCAAAGTACGGCGTTGAGTTCCGTCAATCATTTCCAGTCATCTCTAATTCTGACGGAAAGTGGAGAACTTGGTGATTAACCACTATATAAAAAAAAAACACTATATAAAAAAACACTCCAAGGAGCGGGATGACGCGTGACGCCAAAAATGCTATGAATATAAAACTGGTACATGCCATTAAGGCAGTAAAATAAATGTTCCATGATGATTGAGCCGACAGAATGACTGTCTTTTCTTACATTTAGATGGAAATAGATTGATTGAATGAATATTCCATTGAAATATACCAAAGGAAGTAAACTATACAAGTCATTGGATTCTCGAGAGTTGCTGCCTTAGATGAAAGAAATTACAAAAGATCCAGAAGATATTTTATTTAGTTTCAGCTATCTTTATGTTTGTTTTTATTTTTTATAATGAAAAATGACTTCATTACCCTTCATATTGTGATTTAGGCGGCTAAAGATAAAAAAAAATTACAACACAGAATCTCTTAAATTTTGCTTCAAGGATAACTATACGACAGGATAGAAACCATAATTATATAAGATACATACAACGTGTATAAACAAACTTCTGTGTGATCTGTTTTATATGAATAAATTTCATTATATATATATATATATATATATATATATATATATATATATATATATATATATATATATATATATATATATATATATATATATATATATATATATATATATATATATATATATATATATATATAATGAAATATTAAAAAAAATACTGATTGAATCGGTTAATATAACGATAATAATAGAAGCTAAAAATCCACTCAGCAGAATTTTTGCCTGTCTGTCTTTCTGTCTATCTGTCTGTTTATTTGTTCTCGAATCAGGCAAAAATTACAGGACAAAAATGAATGATTTTTTTGTATAGTAATAGCTTACAGTCCCAACCCACATAAATGTTAATTTTTATACCGGTATTCCATGCTATTCCCGGAAAAAAATGCAAAAATAATAAGTTTAAATTATTTAAATTACTGAATTAGATTTGGGTTAGATTTGGCATGCTAATAGTTCATAGCCTTACATAATATATATAGGATAGCTTTTATCCTGATGTGCAATACAAACGTACAACGAAAAATAAAAACATAGACGGTTAAATTACGTCAATCACTTACAAGTAAAGATAGTTTTATTCCATTCTCACTTAGTAACAAATGGCAAAAGTGGCAAATGGCAAAAGTTTTTCAAATTTAAACATAAAAGCAATTGAAAATTATTTCCACAGTCTAGCTAGATGTCACAGTAATAGCTACAAATCATTTGATTTACAGCTATTATAGTGATATTTAGCGATCAGAAGGTAATTTAGTAGTATTTGAGAGAATGCCATCTATTAATAGGTAACTTAAAAATATTTTCTTAAACCAATATTATGTGTTTAAAAATGTATAGTAATATTTTATAATATCTGTCAACAGATGGCGTTATTCATTGGAATAAAATTTCTGCATTACGCTGGCCGAATTTTTTAATATCGACCGCGATCTATCTAACTTAAGCGGGCGAAGCCGCGATCAGGTCGCTAGTTGAATAATAATTGATCTGAATCGATAAAATATGTAGGTAGATAATATAGGTATAAAAAGAGCACACACAAAGCCAGTATTGTTAGGTTTCCTATATTTGCTAGTTTAAGTTTTATGGCACATAGAAAATGCTATATTGCGTTTTCACATTTGATAGCAATGTTTATGTGCAGCCTTTTATGTGTCCATTTCTAGATAATACTGCACGTTTTTATATGAGGTTTTTGTTTAGATAATTTTTTTAGAGGTTAGGTCGTGTAGTGCAATAGAGTCTGACTGTATAGGGGATGGCTCAGTTCTGTCTTGGAGAGATAAGTAGATTTAAATTTATTTAAATTTTTCCATTCCACAATAATTATAACACATTATTGAAGAGAAAAACCTTTAATAATTATATAATGATCATGTTATTAATTAAATAAAATTATCAAAATCAAAATATTCTTTATCCAATAAGACCGTTGCGTATGCGTAAATGACAATGGTCAGCCTACGGGTATATTATTGTAATAATTCAACTAACTGCACTATATATTCATATTTAGAAATTATTAATTATATCTTTTAGTTTAAATTAAAAAAAATAAATGACTTTTTACATCTACTTTGTTATTTATTTTTGTATTAATCTAGAGATTTTCGTCTAATATTGCAATTGGACGGTAACAACATAGAACCCAATGAATGGTTAACTTTATTCCCTGCTTTTACTCTAAGCCAAACGTCACCAGACATAAAGACCAGATCCAAGAAACGAATCTGAGCGAACGAACGAAAATTATTATTTATGCCCATTTCCAGCTATATTCAGGTTAAGTCATTCCTATATAGTATAACTATACTATCTTTTTCACAATATTGTTGAAATTTTTTTACAAGTATATTTATAATAAACCCAAAAGAATCGTTTCTTAATATCTACTGTCTTGTATCGACTAGATATAAACTCGATCTAGCAATCCCAAGATGCTCCCGGTGGCTGGGGAATCGTAAACCGCCCTGATTTAGAGCTTACTCGATGCACTACATTGATGTTGGCCAACACGTACTGAATGCATAACAAACTGTAATTTTATATAGAAACATAAATTTTTGATATTTTCAAATGAAATTTATATACATAGTATAATATTTACATTGAAATTTAGTATAGTCACATGAAATATAGAGTATATTTTAAATATACGGAATATGTAAATGCCTCTCTCTTTGTAAATATTGTAATTACAAACTTATTTGATTGTCAAGACACAAGTTGATACTTTTTACAAATTTAAATTAAAACAATTTTAGAACTTCGAGTATCATCTATTATGTAGAAAAGTGGGTACATACGTATTAGTCTCGACTATTTAAAAATTAAAAATCATAGTTTTACCATAAAATATATATTTTACTCAGCCAAAATTATAAAACGTAAAACCTTATTAATCTCTAATTTAATTTATATTATTTACTAATTTTAATGTATTTCCTATATCAAAAGTACTATTTAGTACAAAATTAGTATATTTACTATACTTTATTATTATACTGTGATCATGACATAAGCTTCTACAAGCCCTTATCAGTGAGCAACAGCACTTAACAGCAGCAGCTTTATACGATAAGCCATTCATCCTAATGGTATTATCTGCTATACTCGTATGTTAATTGCAGGAGCTACGATCAAATTTACTTCTTGATTTAATATAGCTTTTACTTTCTTTGTTCAATTGGAAATGACTTTTAAAGCTGTTTAGGATAAAAATAAGATTGCCTTCTTATTTTTACATATAAATATATGAAGAACAGAAAAGGTCACGTACAGTTTTGTATGTACTTAGATTTTTTTTGGCTCGAGGAACCTAGTGTTAAGACACTTCGTTCCTCGCCTTCCAACTTTCGAGGCATTTCGTGCTAAGTGGTATTTAGATATTATTATTCAAATTATGTACTTAGCTTATTAAAGCCGAAACTACTGAAAGTAGAAAGAGACTCTTACTACGGCAGTAGGATAAAATGAGATTTTACATTTGAGAGTTCACCTAAATAAAGTTTCTGGCTGTAATTTGCCGAAACACCGTCGCCATTAGAGGACCTTTCATCTATAACCACCTTTCATCTATGACCATAAGTCTCAGCACCATAAGTTATTACTGGCAACACATAGGTAAAAAAAGAAAAAAAAATATGTATATATATATATATATATATATATATATATATATATATATATATATATATATATATATATTATATATATATATATATATATATATATATATATATATATATATGAATTTAATTGTTTTTATGTATAAAATAACCCATTTAAATAATGTCACTGGAACGCCGTTGTTGGCAACGGTTTCATATTCCTCTAAGATTAATGGAAATAGTCGACTTCCTAGTAAACATGGTAGTACATTATAGAATTGCAATAAACGTTTACTTTATGACTTCTATACTTTTGGCTCTACTACCACCAATAGAAACTACTTTCTTTGAATATACATTTTCATTTTATTAACGTGACGATTTAGATTGAATCTTTTTCGCATATAGCAGAGACATTCTTTTTCCTACTTTTTGACTTAATTGCGGATTAATTGTTCCGTTTTCCACTGTGCCACAGTTGACTTTCTTACTTTATTAATATAAAGTTATAATATTTTGATTTTCATTTGCTAGAATAATTTTATTTTTTAAATTTTAGTATGCTTTTTTATTATAGCTCAGTATTGCCAACCATTGCAAGATGAAAAGATACTAACAGATTTGTTATATAAAACCTAACTAAGGTAAATGTTTAACACTTCATTTAATATGAGCCTTGCATGTACGTTGGTCATTAGGGCTAAGCTAAGTTAAAATGTATAGGTATTTGTATAGTGGCCATTCCACATTTGCCATTTAAAATTAAGGCGTTACAGACATGATAATGAAACACGCTTACATTATCATTTGTTTACTTTTAATTATATATTTAAACTTTAGGTCAAGGTCAACCCTAAGTAAGTAGTCTGTAGTTATTTTTTATGTAATCAAAAAGTGCTCAATCATATCTCTATCTCTTTCCATCTATTTAGAGGCAGATTGAATAATAAATTTTACTAAGTCGGTAGTTATTTCGTGGAAAAATGGAAATTATCAATATTTTTAAAGAAGTACTCTCTTTTTGTATTGGATAATTCATTTATCGAGGAAGATTATGTGTTAATCGTTTCAATGTAACCCACTAAAGCTGCGGTCAGAGTTACTTCGGGCACTGAATGTTACATATATCATACGCCGCGAAGCCGCAATTAAAAGCATATATATATATATATATATATATATATATATATATATATATATATATATATATATATATATATATATATATATATATATATATATATATATATATATATATATATATATATATATATATATATATAAATTATGAATAGTGAATAAAGAGAAGAAAGGACTTAGCATTCCATGGTTTTAAAATTCTAAGATTTTTCGATGGAACGCATTTGGAATTAATTTCAAGAGTGCTGGAGACTCGTGAATACAAAACTCTACTAGAGTTAGCCACTCCTTTTGTACTTCTAAGCCCATTGCGTACATCTTTTACTTGTCATTTTCGTCTTGCCGAATAAAATATTTTATTATGTCTATGTCTTGGGCTTTCCTATGTGATCCTAACCCCACTCTACTAAATTGTTTATTGGATTGAAATTGACTAGAGCAGAGCTTCGTAATCTGTTTCCTTATAAAAAGTCAATTTAGTAATTATGGAAACGCTTTTACCGCCAATTCGAAGTCCCGGATCATGGGTATATTTGGTACTTTGTCCTCCCACACATAGGCATTCCTTCCGTTCACGTACAAAATTCCTTTAATTAATTTAATAGAAAATGATATTGTGTAGGGTCCTGTGTTAGTATGCGTGTATTTGTTATTGAACTTAAGCCGATAGTAATATTTTTTCTCATGACTTTTTAGTTTATCTTAGTGAAGCCTAAACGTATATGGCTCAATATATAGAACTATGTATCTAGTATATAAAGTGGCGTTCTTGAAGGATACATAAAATTTTTATATACACTATACCCTTACATGTCAAATGATTAAAATACTGCTTTATAAGTGTACTTTAAATTAGTAAATAAATTAAATACTTAATAATATATAAATAAAATACGTAATATAATATGCACCGTCGTGGCGCAGAGGCACAGCTCTTTTTGTAAATGCAGCGCCGTTTATGGGTTCGATTCCCACTCGGGGAGAATGAAATATTTTCATTTTCTTTGCTCTGGCAACAATGCAAAAGCGCAGCATTGATTTCCGCCAATTAACACGCAATGCCTCTTGAGTCGGAGAGAACGGGAGTGTCTTGACACTAGGTTCCTTCTACCTACGATTCCCTTTGCCTGCTGCTCGAGCGTGAAGATAAAAAAAAAAATAAATTTGAAATTAAGCTTAAAGTTTCACTTACAATAGATTTATTATACCCGACCGCCAACTGAATACGTCCTGCTAACAGAATTACACTTAGAACCGGTGTAAGCATATTATAAAGGGGCTTTAATCTCGTCGCCGCTACTTGGTAAATCTACTGGAAGGGTGATAATGTTACAATTTGATTTACGGTTACGTCATACGACGTGGTTATGCTATTTTTTTTAATTTTTACACTTACTCTTAGCGTAAGTTAAAGTACAAGATTAGATTTTGACTCAATTTCCGGTTTTTGATTAAGATAGAAGTTGGATAACATCAAAGCTATTGAAAATACAATATGGCCGCTGGAACAAAATGGTAGATAATAGGATTTTATATATTTTTTTCTTATTGGGTGCTGTATTAAATGGGCAAATTGAAAGTAACTTACAATGGCGAACAATAACTAGCGAAATATTTTTTCTATCCGGCCATCTTGACTCATGGCAAGGGCAGACAATTAAGTAATAAATCTTTTGTTTTTACTTCACAGTTTAGAAGCAGCGTAAAATATTTCAAAAGTACTTCACTCCTGATTTGAATCTACATAAATAGCGCGTAGAAGACGTTGTTAATTAATCTCGTAGTCAAGTGCACTACAATATTTTTAGCATTTTCAGGTTATTATTTTTATCATTTATATTTTATCACAAAAATAATAAATTATGCAGTCATAAAAATAATAAAAAATAATAATTATGGTCCGACCGCATACGCGACACATTCATCCGAGGTAGTCTTGGGGTTCGTGACTTAGCGGATAAGCTCCAAGAGTGTCGCCTGAGATGGTATGGCCATGTTATACGCTGACCTAGGAACTATGTCGGAAGGAAGTGCCTTAACATGTCTGTCCTTGGAGTAAGACCACCCGGACGACCAAGGAAGCGATGGCTGGATGTCGTGACGCAGGACATGAGAACGATATAGATTGTCCACTAAGGATGTTGAAGACCGAGCAAAGTGGAGTAAGCTTAGTCGGAAGTCAGGCCCTGGCAAACAAAGCCGGGATTAATGCCAGGCAGAAGAGTTTCTTGTTCTTTCTTTAAAAAAATCAGACTGTTTTATATTTTAATGGATTAAGGAATTAAATATATAGAAATAGAATAAAGTTTTCACATATTATATATATTAACACAAATATTATACTGTCTAGAGCGGAAGGACTCATTTATTAAAATATAAGATTAACTTCTATTAAAACCTGAGCTCGGTAGACACGGTGGCGCTTATAAGGTAAATAGGTTAAATAAAAATTATGTAAATATTTGTTTATTTTAAAGAAATTATTGCTTTGGGTTTAAAAAATATTCATATTATTTTGAATTAGGCAGCAAGTATTTCATCAAGTAGAAGAGATAAAAATATTTAGTATACCTACGTCAAACTTTCAAGAAATTTACAGCTAATCTAAGTTTCCATACATAACCCCTAAGCTACACATCTCTTTAAATAGCTACATTTAAAACTCTAATGCCTCACTTTAAAGGTTGTTTGGAGCTTCCATTTGAAACGCGGACAAATAATTTTGCGCTCGGGTTTGTTTTCAAAGCCTCGGATTAAATATGGCCAAGCTAGTTTAAATTATATTTAATATTTTCAATTTTAAAAGAAATGGGGACGTAAGTCCCCATTTCTTGTAAACGTTTCTCATGGTAGAATATAATACGTAAAATCAAAATAAAAAAACATGTCCTCACATCACAAGAAGCCAAAGCGTGTGTTCGGTTAAGTGCACTAATCACCAGGAACTACGAGTTCGAATTAAAAAAACGATTTTTAAATTGGGCAAGTGTTTTATGATATTACTAACTGTACTGCATCCAGTGTTACCTCGTGCTCTGAGGGTGCGTCAGGAACACAACTCTTGGTCATTTCCACGTAACCACGCGGGTGGAGCTGTAGGTTATCGCTAGTATCACTTAAGTAGCCCATATAGCAAATAAAAGATACTTATTACTTAATCAGAAAATTTATTTACAATTCATTAACATACAACATGCATATGATATTGAATCTTTAAATGGCAGGTACTTCTGTCAGTACACGTAACAATTAATGGTGAAAATTAGAAATATACTGACTGTGACTTTGGCCGACTAGTCGGTGGTAACGAAGTCGGCTGACTGATCGGCTAAGCCTATCATTATTTGTGAATAATAGAAAAATTCCATAAGTAATGTAAAATTGAGACCAATAGGAGCCAAAATGATCTCCGAGTACCTCCATCGAAAAAGAGGGATATATTAGAACTTTTTGGCCATGCTACGAAAAATTTGCAACAAGAAAAATAATAAAATAATCACAATGACAAGTCTATATTGTCCTACAAAAAATCATTGATGACGTCATTAATATGTTTTTTATTCAAGTCATTTTAGATATGGATTATAAAAGGAAGTTGTCTTGTTTTACATTTCAGAATGTATACGACTGTTAGTAAAGTAAACATATGAAGCATCCAAATATTGCATTTCAGTAACACATTTTATTGAGAAATACAAGCAAAGAAAGAAACCGGATAGTCAGCGCTGTTAGCCGACTAGACGCCGACTACTACACTGGCCAGTCGGCTTTACCGACTAGTCTAGTATGTAGAAAAATACTTATTTAGAGGTTTAAATATATGCTCCCTTGAAAACAAAACAAATACGACTTTTCTATATTAGTTATAGTAAAATTAAACCCATAACTTTGTTCCACAACAAATTCAGTTATATTACAATTAAAGTAACAATAACTAATAACGATATTGGAGTTGCTCGATTTCACATTGAACTCGTATGAATTGAATGCATTCTTTTATGTTATATTTTATTGTTAGATTGACAATGTCTCGATTGTGATTGCTATGAAAGAAATATGCTAGTAAGAATATAATTTCCGTAGTATAGTGTTGGGATATTTTACTATTCGGCTGATCTCAACGTGTCCTGTCGTGGCCGTCTCTTGCGGCCACAATGCCTTATTGCCAGAGCGAAGAAAATTAAATTATTTCATTCTCCCCGAGTGGGTAGCGAACCCACAAACCGTCGCGCTTACAGGCAGTCTCTACGCCACAACTGTCACGTCCGATTAGACACGCAACGGATGTGGGTTCAATTCCCATTACTTCGAATAATTACAATTACATTATTTCAAATAAAGGTAAATAAATAGCTTCACGCTATACGATAGACAAAGGGACATTGCAGTGTTGAGTGGCGGAGGCTTAACAACACACAACAACTCAAGGAACCGAGCCTATGGTTCCCTCTGTATACACTGCTAAGCTTTTTTTTACCTTCACGCCTAGAGCTTCAATTCGAAGCACTGCATGTTGAGTGAGTTGCAGAACTTAGCCCTTTACTTTACCAGAACGGGAATAACAAAATACAGCTTACACTCAAACGCAGTCCCACTTTTCAATATAAGTAAGCATACGATTTATATATTTACATAATATAAACATTATGATTTATAACCCGCATAATTATAAACTGTGATTTAAAATGAAGCTGCATCTTAATTAAAGTTAAGTTTAAAGGAGTTACTTGTGAATACGTTATCTCATTAAATCTTCTTTCACAGCTCTGAACTGTTATTAACACTTGATAACGTGTTTCTCTTTTTTTATTTTATTTTAATAATATAATAATAAATGAAAAAATGTTGCTATTGAAAAATATCATTAAAGTGATAATAAGTAATAACCTTGTTGTTTATTTAATAATAATATTAAAGATACAGGTGACTGGCAATTCGATGGATAAATCGAAAATCTTTATACTTTCAACATTTTGCATCCCATACCTATAGAAAAAAAAAACAGCTTCACGCTATATTCCGCATAAAATATAGCTAGGTCTACTACTGAGGGAACCTAGTGGTAAGACAATCCGTTTCCCACTTCCCCTTTTTGAGATATTTTAATGATATAGAATATATATAATGATATAATAATATTAATATGAAGTCAATTAGTAAAAATTACCGCCTTTATCACCAGATTCAATTTGTCACATCACACATCTTGTAACAACATATATATAATATATTCAGGTATAAAGTATATTTATTATAAAAATTATTTAATAAGAACAAAAATATATATGATTAATAAGAATTTTAGAATATTTTTATTATTGTAAAACATATTGGCTGAACGAGTTACTGGCAATACAATGAAATGAAAGAAACGTAAAAGAAAGCGGGAGTGTCAAGTGGAGGAGGAGGGTTGCTTCAAAATGCTTAGATTACATTTTCATACATAATTGTATTCATGAATACATTTCACGTTGTATTTAATATTTATATTAAACATTTTAATTTACATGAGAGATTAAGAACATAACTGCGATTTATCTCGTATTAAATGCTAGTAAGATCAGCTTTTCTTATATTTGCCATTGTATAACAATAAATTATTTATTTATTCGTATATATTAAATACATTATTAATCTATATATGCATCATTCACTGAGGTAAATATATTTGAAGTCGATTGGACTTTTTTAAATTACTTTTATACTAAGTACAACTATAATATATATACTATATATACTACAACAACTATATATACTAATACAATACGAGCAAATGCTCGTATTTTAATTCACTATCTGCTTGTATACTTTGTTCTTTAGTACTCTCTAGTTTCTAGCCAGTATGACAAAATTATTAAGACATATTATTATTTCTAGTTTGTTAATTACATCGTAACATCGTAGACGACATATGGTCGATTATTCAAATATACTTATTTATAAAGTTTACGCAAACAATTAAAACTTCAAAGGTAAATGGCGAGATTGAAACTGTCATCGGATTATGCCGTTGGAAGGTTTCCAAATGTATCACATGAACGCTAGAATATCTTTAGATTCTCTTAATTTTACATATAATAGTTATAATACTGACAATATTAGTTAATGTAAGAACAAAGTTTGTAATTTCTATTTTAATTAATTTTTTAATACATAACATATGTCTAATGCCTTATCTCGCAAATAATAGGGGAGGCAGAGAGAATCGAGTGTTAAGTCACTCTGTTCTCTGCCTTTTCTCCGTAATCGAGAGTCCATGTTAAGTGGCGGAATTTAACGGCACAGTTTGTCTAGTTAGCTGAGATAATAAATAATTAATTCATCTGTCTTTTGTCATCTGTATTGTTTAAAAATGTCATTCCGCCACTCAACACATAATGTCTCGAATTCGGGTGAAAATTCGGGTGTGCCTCGATTCTAGATTTTCTCTGTTTACCCTGCTATATACAGGATAAAGCAGGAAGCTGAATCAAACACTTATCAAATTCAAGGCCGATTTGCGTAATTTGCTAATATATATATATATATATATATATATATATATATATATATATATATATATATATATATATAAACACGCGTATTATGATAATCTTATTTTATATCTTATATAATATGTTTATATAATTTTAGCTGTTTCAAAACCATCGTTATAAATACATATTTAATTGGAAAGTCAGCCTTGAAATTTACTTGAGCATACATACGAGTACATACGTCGAGCAAGACATTATGTTCCTTTTCTGTTTGATCAAAGTGAAATCAAGAAAGCGAATATGACTCGCTTGATGATGAAATTTATGTTTAAATGTGTAAAACTTATATTTCAGCTAATAAAATATTAATTAAAATACTAATATAGTTATTTTTGTCATATATTAGTGTATGAGGACCGTCGTGGCGCAGAGGCACAGTCTCTGACTGTAAACGCGACGATTTGTGGGTTCGATTCCCTAACGGGGAGAATGAAAGATTTTCATTATCTTCGCTCTGGCAGCAAGGCAAAAATCGTGGCGTTGAGTTTTTCCACTCAACACGCAATGTCTTGTCTTGTCTTGGAAAGTGGGGAACGGTATATATATATATATATATATATATATATATATATATATATATATATATATATATATATACATATATATATATATATATATATATATATATATATATATATATATATATATATATATATATATATATATATATATATATATATATATATATATATATATATATATATATATATATATATATATATATATATATATATATATATATATATAAATCAAATGCCATGTTAAAAAGCAATCATTAAATTGCCATTTTTAAAAGTACTGTAATTATATACTCAATTAGTACTTACTAATGCATATCGACGACCGACTGTCGCGTCGCTAACAACCGACTGCACTGTCCACTTGCACGCAATATGTCACTATAAATCGGCTAAGCGTGTTTTATATGAATAAGGTTTCACGATATAAGAGATTCTGCAGTTATGTAAATTGTTACGAGGTTAATAAAATTTAGAATTACACGACGCAACTATTGTATCTAGCTGTTATAATGTTGCCTTGTTTATATTTATACACATCTTTTACGTTTTATCTTGAAGGTATACGAGTATATTAGTTAAAATAGTTTAGATATTGTTCTTGACTTTTGGAGCGGGGAAAATGAAAATAGTTGATCAGCCCCCGTGGAATCCATGGAAACCCATAACCACCGCGGAGATAACTAATTGCTAGAATAATTTATGACAGTCTTGATTTCTTAAGATATTAATGTGTTTTAGGAGAAACAGTTAAATGCGAGACGAACTAGTTTCATAATTGCGGGTCAAGGGGAAGTACAACAACCAATACAATCATTTTATATGAAAACTACTGATATAAATTTGTGTCGATATTTTATATTTTATACCTATAAGTACTTAATTTTCGATTTTTTTCCCAAATTTTATAATTATAGGCTAATAGGAAGTACACTATAGGTTTTGATTAAGCTCGTATCGATTGCGCCTCATATTTGATTGCGTTGACTAAGGAGTTTAATTTTTTCTGTGCTCTAAGGGACTACAGATTTGGATAGTTGATATTAATTTCGGCTTGATACCTCTGCGCCATTTTGAGGAAAAGAAATAGACAGACGGACAAAGTCCTGGGGTCCAGGGACAAAGTGTGGGGGTGAGTCCCATAAAGTCCTATTACGTATTGGGGCACGGAACCCTAAAAAAGTCATATATATTCTGAGAAAATTTTTTTTAACTTCCTTGTTCTATACATATGGCGATTAGTTATATATAGTCGTAAATCAATTAATTATGCGAAGGCATAGGCTTTAAACATGGGCTATGCACCTAATATGGACGGTAAAGTATGGAAAGATCTTTAAGTCTTATATTTAAACTTTTTTTAAATACACTACGCTACTTTCAAACTTTTATACGTTTCTAATTAATAATAATATAATTAGCAGATCATTTTATAATATTGTTACTAAAATATAGAAACATAACAAAAACAAACACAAACACAAACACTACCTAGTCATGATGTATAGTAATAGCGTAATCTCTAGCCACTGTCATAACACCATCTACAATAAGTACAGTATTTACCGAACAAGTTTCCTTTCTTGTCACATACATTCTGGGCGTTGGTGTCCCGTATTGGGCGCCATCCCAGAATATAGTTTATGGGAAGATGAGGCGTGGTCGTCTGAAATTACAATTTACATTAACCTTATATAAAACGTTTTTTTAGACTATTTTATAATAAGAATATATATTTTGTATTACTTTTTTACAGTTTTCATGTTCTTATATTTGGCAGATACATGATATAAAAAAGTAATTAAAAGACATCGAAATATTTTTTACTTATTTAAAAAAATACTCAAATAACATATGAATTAACTTTTTTATCAATTGGACTCGATGTTTAGGCAATCAGAAAATGCAAGATTCAGTGCATAGAATAACAAAAAAAATAAGATGCATATTTGCTATTTTATACTATAGTAATCTGTTTTATAAATAATACATTTGTATGGCCCTGTTAAAAAAATGTAATAACCTTATTTAGGGACAGAATTCCTGACACCCATATTTTTTAATACTTCAAAACTAAAAATTTGAGTAGGTACTTTAAAACATTGGTCAGTTAATGATCTAAGAGCTTAACGAAAGTAGCTTATCTATTAAAGTCATTAATATAACAGATCCT
This sequence comes from Dione juno, assembly GCA_037127375.1. NCBI lineage: Eukaryota > Metazoa > Arthropoda > Insecta > Lepidoptera > Nymphalidae > Dione > Dione juno. The sequence goes on along the minus strand of JAXRJS010000058.1, from coordinate 879,589 downwards.
TCACCATTGATTATTATCATTTATACTATGGCGTTAATACGTCACCTTCGACGTTTGTCCTTCATACCTCTTTGGTAATGTCAAACAAATAAATCAATTTTAGTCGTGTTATACAGTGTGAGTGACTTGTGTCTATCCTAAAAACTTAATATATTGAATATTTTATAAGAAATAAGCTGAAATATATACCGTTATAATATAATAAATGCCTTCACAATTAAATAATACATTATTATCATTATTGGACTACATAAATTACTTATATTTTGTACATAAATTACAAATAATGGTTAATTTTTATTTTTTTGCAAAGAGGAAAGGATTGAAATGAATTTGATTCGTACAATATTCGTATTATGTAGCGTTATGACGTTAATATTCTTTTTGGTAGCTTTTTTCCATAAAGTAAGGAAATGTAACGTGAATTTTTAAATAAACGTTTATTGTTAAAAATATTATTATTAATATTCAGCTTCACGCTGTTCCCTATACAAATCCCACCAATCCCACCAAATTCGCGTCATTGCTTGGTAGCCGGCGGAACTCAACACTGAAGACAAAAGTCCACCAAAATATAGAAATTCACACGCTTAAAGACACTACCATTCTTTATAAACGATTCACTTTCACTTTACCTATATATTTTATCCTATTAATACATTTTTTTTTTGACATTTTACTATTTAGAAAAAAATATTGTTAGCTATTGTAAGCTTATAAAATATTTTTGACAACGTCCTCTAAAAGGATTTATATATTTCATAAATTAATAAGCGCCTACATTATAGCACTGGCTGGATGCCAGGCAAAAAATTCTTCACTTGGTATTGTTATTTCAGCGCCTACTTACATTGTTAGAAGAACTTTTTCATATTGTGAAATTGTATAATATTATATCTTATGATATTTATTTTTAAACTTTATTAGTTTTAAATTGGAATGGAGTGTAATTTTATTTTATTAACAGATGTAACTAAAATATTATTTTTTTCGTAAATCATAGAATTAAAGTCCTTGTTGGGATAATATACGGGATACGGGGAAATATTGAAAAAAATAAATCATTTTGAAAGAAATCAGAATTGCAGTATTTATTATAGACATTCCATACGTTAGTCTAAGAAGCTAAATATTAAGAGTCATATTCGTTTGTGCTGATGATACCATTTTTATTCATATTTATTTACTTCAATTATGTACTTCAATGTATGTTCGTCGAATGTGAGCACATTGTATGTACTGATTATTAAGGATATCTTATTAAATAAAAAAAATTAATATTTAATTAATTTTTTTATTTAAATTAAAATGATTGTGTTACTAATGACACGTTATTCAGTATAGTTGTAATCGATAACGGCAACGGAAATCCCGCTTTGTTCCTTAACTTTCGATCAAACCCATTAAGATAAGGACAGATTTTTAATCTGTATAATATGACATTGTATGTATAAAGTTTTTATAGTTATCTGTATATTTTATGTTTTGTATGATTTATTATGATGACATACATATGTATGTATATATTTTTCTTCGAATTCTGTTTAAAGAACGTTAGACAAAGATTTCGTACCTTAATATATACGTTTTTCAGGACCGTCGTGGCGTAGAGGCATGGCCTCTGCCTATATACGCGACGGTTGTGGGTTCAATTCCCACTCGAGAAGAATGAATTATTTTAGGTTTCTTCGCTCTGGTAACAAGGCAAAAAGCGCGATGTTGAGTTCCGCCACTCAACACGAAAGGTAGAAAGCGGGGGGCGGAGTGTCTTAACACTAGGTTCCTACGGCTCCCTCTGCCTACCCTGCCATGTGCTGGATAAAGCGTAAAGCTAATTTAGTTTAAATATATAGTTTAGTTGAAATATTTATATAAAAAATAAAAATTATAAAACATAGTTTACCTATTATACATTAATTTCATATGAAATGGACAAAAGGTGTCATAACTTTCCTAATAATTACTTCGATATTCTGAATGACAGCTAGTAACTATATCACAATTATACAATACGGCCTTGTGAAAGTGTGTAGGTCGTTTTATATAAGGATCTTTGTTATATATCGATTGACGTTTACTTAATGTGAAACATATAATCGTAGAGGCTTTCAAGCGCAGTAGCACAGCGGCTAACTGTAGACGCGACTGTTGTGGGTTCTATTCCACTGGGGTATGAATTATCTTTATATTTTCGTTCTGGACACGGAATATCTCGAATACGGAAAACGGAAAGTCTTTACGCTAGATTTTTGCCCATGTTGACGCATGCAATTTGCAAGACGCTTTTTACGAAATTTCCAAATATTGAAAATAATTGAAAATATTATGAAGTGAAACTACAAAACTTTATATTCAAGTTTATTTTATAATTATATTCCGGCTCACGCTGTGTGCCACATGTAGAAGGGTAGGCAAAGAGAAGCTATTGTCAAGACACTCCGTTCTCCACTTTTAGCCCATTGTTGTTTAAGCGCGGCGTTGAGTTCCGTTACAGAGAAGAGGAGAATTACTCTAGAAAGTCACATTTCGTCAATTTCCACGATGTCTTTAAAAGGGTTTATATAAGGCTGTATTTTAATATTAAATTAGATGTAGGAATTTAGTAGACAGAAGCGCTACATTCCACGCCGAATTGACAACATTGTTATATACTCGTCTAGACGACGTTCTCGTTAAAATAAAAATAGCTTTGTAGTTTTTAATCATCATCATTGGCTATCATCACAGCCCCTTATGGGCCCGAGCCTCCAAACCGGCTCTGTTCCAGCCCGCTTTGTCTTGAGCCACACTCTTCCAATTGTTTAGACCAGGGGTCTTAAGGTCTTTGGTTACTCCATCTAACAATCTAAGTTTGGGTCTTCCAATTCTACGCTTGCCATCTGGAATGGAGTCGAGGATTCGCTTCGGTACTCTGCTACTTTCCATGCGTTGCACATGTTGTCTTTACCAAATGTAATTTATAATTGTTGTCGCTGTCCTATTATTTTCACGTTTAACGTTAACTTACAGTAATGTTTTTTTTTAATAATTAAAGCAGAGAATACATTTCCTTCGGGTCACGCCCATTAGCAACGCTTACCAACCACAATCCCAAGGGCGACTAGAGGCTAGTGGGCCACGGCCGTCGGTAGCGGAAATTTGCCAAGGTATAATTTTTGGATATATAATTTCAATTTTCATTTCATATAAATAATAAGCTGAACAATTATTGTTGATTACTTACTAAAAGCCAGGAAAGCTTTTTACACTGCGCGCTAAGCTAGAAAAATAGTTTTTGCTCTAATCTGGTTAGTCACAGTCACAGTCACAGTGTTAGGTGTTTCGCCAAGACCGAAATCTATAAAACGAAGTAAAGTCATTCGAAAGTAAAAAACACAATAGTTTTAACACTCTTGGTCTACTTGTCTATCTCGCAAATATAACTAGCGCGAGCTATACGCTTTAGATACCATATAATATATTGAAATTGTCTATTCTAAGAAAATAAAAGAAAAATTATATAAAAGAGCTCGTGGTCGAGGTGTCAGAAGTGTGTGAGATAAGTCAAAAGCTTTATTCGAGCTCACTCACTGAGTTTAGTTTGAGCGATCCAAATATTAGTCGGAAATTTATATACTTTAAGAAACTATATGATATTATAATTGAAATTACTTTGATATAACCTGTAGAGGCAAATTGACATTAAATCGATATAAATAGTCAACATGTATAGCGATATAATGTCAGCTAAATGCTTATTGTTGGTCCAAAACGTTATTTTGATAGACTGTGAAAGATTATGACTGAAAGGACACTTTCGTAACTTAGTATTTGATTTAGAGATAAGGAAAGATGTGTTAAACTATGTTTTACACGCGACTTTACCTCCAATCAGGTGCCCTTGGTAGCGAAGTGGGTTACATCGAAACGATTAACGTGATGTAATAGATTCCATGGTTGGATGGACTATTTAAATGAAGAAGTTTTCGAATTTTTCAATTCGAACGAGTGCTGTTTGAGATAAATACGTTCAACTAAACAAAAGCTTTAGCTTTATAATACTAAAATAGATAAATACAAAATAATATGTAAATATAGATTATAATATCGATTTTTGAGCAGGTAGGTATGTTGTTTAAGAAGTTTCTGGATAAAGTTAGTTTATTCTAGGAAGAATATATTTTTATATAATAATTCTTATATATTATATATTATATTCTTATATTATTTTATTAGTACAATTTTAGAATTATATGTATATTCGCAACCAAAAGGTATACGTTATGTACACATACGTATTAAACCTTTTTATATTTGCTAAATGGTATTTGTAAATCCGTGAAAAAAAAATTAAAAGAAATCTTCGTAACATTGTAGTAAACTGTTTTTAATTTGTAGTCGTCGACAAAAATTAAGAACTCGACTGTTAAGACTCTTGTTAATTTATATCCTTTGCTAACTGCTTGCTGTTCGCTTTCCAAGCTTTTCACGTTATATTGGTAATCGGGTAAATAAGTATGAGAACGAGAGAAAATACAATATTGTTATTCATTTATTGATATAATATAATTTTAATAATTTGTGTGTAATGATCTTAGTAAAAAAAAATATTTGTACAAAATTTTGCAGCGATAAAAAGTTTTTTGAAAGAAGGCTTTTTGGCCGATGATTATTTTTATTTATTGTATATGCTTATGTGTTAAAAATGAAAAAAAAAACCATAAATTATTCAATAAATGCAAAAAAAAAGTTTAAAATGATGAATTCATCGGTATTCAACGTCACATTCAGTCTTACCAGAACGGGTAAATTAAATTAATTCACTCCCCCGAGTGGGAATCGAACCTACGAGCAGCGTGCAACAAAAAAATGCCTATTATATATGAAATTCAATACATTTGTAATTAAATCAACCTTTAGTAATATACGAGATTGACGTCAAAAAATGAATTGAATCAGCCTATTGACAAATTACTTCTAAGAACCAACGTCGCAACTTTACACTTTGTAGTTGGATTGGTCCCTTGCCAAGTATCGTTGGATTAATTTGATTAGATTAACTTTGCTTCTGCATACATATTTAGAAACATTTAATTGTAGCCCACGTAATACACATGCACGTGTAATTTAATAAAACTATCTATATTCTGACAATATGCCTGCATAACACTCCAAATGTCAAAATTTTATTATTTAAAAATATCAGGTACTTATTCTACAGCTTTACACTTGTTCCGCGTGTTGTAGGGTAGGTAGCTAGTGCTGAGATACTCCGTTCTCCGCTGTTTGCTATCCTGTATCTATCTCATCACGTAAAAAAGTTGTTTTATTACAATAATATATTTAACTTCACGCTGTATCCCGCACATAGCGGAGCAGGCAGAGGGAACCGTAGGGTGAAGGAACCTAGTATTAAGACACTCTGGTCCCCGCTTACCGCCATTCCAGGCATTGCGTGTTGAGTGTCGGAACTCAACGCCGCGCTTTGCCTTATTGCCAGAGTGAAGCAAATAATTCATTCACCCGAGTGGGAATCGAACCCGCAAACAGCGACTGTGCCTCTGCGTCACAACGGCTTATTACAATAATGTTATAAAAGTTAACTAAAACACAAATTTAGATACTTTATGAAAGATCGATATAAGCTAGGCTAGAACATAATGTAAGTACATTATCCCTTAAGTATGCTGATGCTGCTAACTTTAAGCAGCTAGCTGAAAATAGCTCGTAAACATTTTTAAAATGTCACCTTGTGGATAACTTGATTGTAAATAACAAATACGAAAAGATTAACTATTGTTTGTGTTTATATTAGTTTGTTATATTTTCATATTATTCAGCACTCGGTGTCATAGGCGGATCAGTTATTTTATATATTAACGTAATACTGAGTTGCTAAAAATCAGGTTAACGGCGACAGTGGGGAAATCCTATCTGGTTCACTTGAGGTTCTAACATTGAATCCATAGATCATAGTTATAGTTATAATTAGTTCCACTAAGTTTTATATAAATTAATGTTAATTAAAATAATTAGAAATATATATTAATTATTTTATGTTAATTAAAATAATTAGAAAATATTATATTAAATTAATATAATATTTCTAATTATTTAATTAACATTAATTTATATAAAACTTAGTGGAACTAATTATAACTAAAACTATGATCTATGGATTCAATGTTAGAACCTCAAGTGAACCAGATAGGATTTCCCCACTGTCGCCGTTAACCTGATTTTTAGCCAACCCTCCAACTGCAGCCTTTGTATGTATATCAATTAATATGTAAGCACATTTAAAAAAATATGGTATTGTGTATGCTAATATTAACGAAGTATTTAATTGATTGAACATATAACATAATTTATGTAGAAGATTTTATTCATGGAATTCAGCTTAGCAATTTAACTCCCTAACTACTGAGTACTAAACCATTATACAGTTGAAGACTATATTTAGTTGCTTGAGATAATTATTGAATTACGGTATAAAACTTGGTCACTGTCTAAAGTAAAGCTTCACGCAGCAGGGTAGGCAGAGGGAAAATAGTGCTAAGACTCTGTTTCCCACTTTCCGCCTTAGTCAATACCATGCTTTCTCTTGTTACCGGAATAAGGGAATAATATAATTCATCCTTCCCAAGTGGGAATTGAACCCACTACCCACGACGGTTCTATGGCGAAGTAAACGGCTAAATAAAATAAGTGACCATAGTATTTATCAGGTCGTTTATAACAATACATTATGGATTTCAATTTATGTGTCACCCTGGTAAAGCATATTTCACGGATGACACGGCTTAGTCTGTTATCCTTAGGACGTTTAGGGGTTGATCTGATAACTTTGGCTGAATGAGGGGAGGTTTTTATCGATGGTAGGATTATGTCCTCCTTTGAACTACGGAATATTTCGGACATATTCTGTTTTAGATTTAGATTATATTGAATTTTTTTATATTAAAATTTCATCTTAGTATTCTTAATTTAGATTTTTAATATATAATTAATAGCTTCACGCTGTATCCCGCATTTAGCACGGTAACCACTTTTTTAGGAGGAGTGTAGGGAACGGTCCACTTTCCGCCCAATTTTCGAAACATTGAGTGGCGGAACTCATAGCTAATTGTTTCAACTCAATCTTTATTTTACAATTACATTAATTCAATTTATGTTATCATTAGTATAGAAAAATTGTCTTCTAAAACTTCGAAAGAGATTTTTTTTATTTATGAACGGGGACAATATTAAAATCAGTTTCGCATTTCCATTGAATCCGTATATTTGTATTCAAAATAGTAATACTGTGGAGTGTTTCTCGGTGGTGCCTTATCTAGCACTATTGTGTCGATTTGAAAAGCATTTCATAGTAAACGTTCTATTAAAACACATTGTAAATGATTCACGTCCGGGCGAATTGCAGAATTGAAATACATTTATTTTATATAAGCTTTAAACCATGTTTACAAGAAATTATTATATTACTTCGTCGAGAATATGACACCCTTCCCAAATACACTACATCACAGTGTCGTAGATAATGAAGAATGGTCACGTAAAAAGCAAAGAACATTTATGAAACGTGGATAAGCAAATGAGGTAGCAGCACCGTAACGCTTGGCTACAAGAGCTCTTTCTACCCGGGTAGAAAAACACGCAATCCTTAAAAAAATCAATAACCCCCTTATAAAGAAAAAAAAACCTTTTAAAATATATAAAGAATAAAATATAAGTATACACATTACTACTTAAGAAAATTATAAATACGATTTTTTAAAACAGTCCCAATTCTCTTTAATCATGGCAACCCTCTAAAGCATCTTATTATATTGAAAGCGTAGACGTACGTAAGTCGTCGACGTTTTATTGTTCAGAAACAAGCGTAGTACTTAACGTATGGGAGGAAGTTTTATAATAAAAATGAGACCAAGATGTAACACTTGCTGTTCGAATTACGATTTAGTCACGATAAGATAACATATATTTAGTTCTATGAGAAACTTTTACAAATAGGCTGTACGATTAACATAAAGACTTTACACACATATTATTGCTGATAACGCTGCTGTGTTAATTATCTACTCATGATAATTAAATATATTCGAGTCATTATTATAAATCGCTCGTAACTATAACCACAATCGGCTTCCAACTTAAACTTAACTTTACTAATTAACTCAATAACCTTTAACTCAATAACTCGCTAATCTAGTGGTTCGTCAACTCGTGCAAATCAACCCAATTGTGACTTTTCAGCCTCACGCTGTATTCCGTATATAGAATGGTAGATGTTGTTGGCGTTATTCACTTTTCGGTCAATTCAAGATATGGCGTGTTGACTGGTGGGACCACCAACGAACGTTGTCTACTAGAGTGGGGAAATGATAACAATTTGTTTCCCTGAGTGCTCATCGAATTTGTATAAGGAATATGTGTCGGAGAATTGCGGCCCAAGGTGTATATTAAATGATATAATTCAGTTATTTCATTCTAATAGATACTGTCTTAACTACTGTGCGTTGAGCTAGCGCCTTGGAAGCAGTGAGAGACGATTTGTCGAAATTCTTTCGAGAACTGGATAGAGCGAGACTTAACTAGATTTCGAAAACGATGTCGAAATATATATATATATATATATATATATATATATATATATATATATATATATATATATATACATATATATATATATATATATATATATATATATATATATATATATATATATATATATATATATATATATATATATATATATATATATATATATATATATATATACGGGTGGGCCAAAATAAATTTTAAATTTTTTTTTCATTTGATACAATGAAAATATCTTCCAAAATGACGAAAAAAAATCCTGGTAAAGTTTGAGCTCTTAATATTAAGAGGTGGCGATTTGTAATTTTTGATTTCCCATTTAAATAACACAGGAATATTATTTTATTTTCTTTGGATTTTTATGCGTATGAATGTATAACTGTCGAGTAAAAACAAAATCTTGTTCTTGTAGAGAATTTGACGATCTACAAAAAAGGTCTGATATGATTTTTTTAGGCGACTCCTTTAAAAGTTATTGGAAGTTAATTCCAACTCATAATTGTAAAAAATCGTATTTACAATTTTTTGAACTTTATTATTAAATAATGCCTCAAATGTGTAAAATATCTTATTTTTTATTACTTTTGTATTTCTTATTCGATAAATTCATTGTAATTTGAGAAGTATTAAAACATGGCGTTTCTTATTTCATACTATACGTAATGGTCAAGTGCGAAAAAAGTAGCCATTATGTTTCAGGAAATAATTATTTTCTTCAAGGCATTATTCAGGTAAAGTGAAGTTTTGATTTTTTTTAATTAAGTGAGAAAAAATCTATATTTCTGAATATATTTTATTAAAATTAATTTTATTTTATAAAAAGTTAGATATTTTATGATTTCTAGGCATTATTTAGCAATAAAGTTCAAAAAATTGTAAATACAAAATTTTTTCATAAAAAAAAATTTTTTACAATTATGAGTTGGAATTAAACTTCGAATTACTTTTAAAGGAGTCAACCTAGCAAAAAATTATATCAGACCTTTTTTGTAGATCGTCAAATTCTCTACATGAACAAGTTTTTGTTTTTACTCGACAGTTATACATTCATACGAATAAAAAATTAAAAATCAAAAATTACAAATCGCCACCTCTTAATATTAATATTAAGAGCTCAAACTTTACTAGGTTTTTTTTTCGTCATTTTGGAAGATATTTTTATGGTATCAAGTGAAAAAAAAATAAAAAATTATTTTGGCCCACACTAATATATATAAGATTTTATATATAAGAATTTTATAATAATAATAATAATAATTTATATTATAAAAATTTTGGTAGCAAGTATGCAAGCGTTTATAGAATTTAAAAATAACTCGAGAACGTTTCTACGCCGCATTCGAAATATTTAATGCATAATTTGCGTCGGATCTGACAAAATAATGTTATTTACGACAGTTGTAATTTAAAAATTCTTTTAATTTAAAATTTATTTATTCACGTTTGCAGATTTTAAACACACAATGTTTTAAATTACAAGATTCTCGTTTAGTACAATATGAATTTATAATATTCTCCTTCATAGTGTAAATACTTTATTTTAAATAATATACTTTCGTTGCCATGGTGACTGATGAATCTCACTCGAGAGAATGATGACAATTGCTTTTACTTCTCCTATACGGTAAGATTAACACGGCGTTGGGCTCCACTACTCTATACGTGTCTTAAGGTGGAAAAGCGTAGAACGAAGTGCCTTGACATACGTTCTCTCAGTTTTTACTGTTATATACGGAAATGCGTGGATCAATGTAATATAATATGTAACCTATATAGTCATAAAAATGCTTAATTATGAATATAAGTTCTGGGTATTATTAGTTTTGCGTGAGTAAAGTATGCCTTAACACACGATCTAAGTTGAACCAAGTGAGTATTTATAGCTCGAATCGAGTCAAGGAACATTACATTAACAACCAATTTTATATTTTTAGATAATTTTCTATTTAATAATATATATATATATATATATATATATATATATATATATATATATATATATATATATATATATATATATATATATATATATATATATATATATATATATATATATATATATATATATATATATATTAAATAAGTAACTTGAGTCTAGAGACAAAAGTATGTTGAGAACATCAACATTTTCTCTAAATAAACCTACACCTAACGCTTACAATAATCAGCACTAATTAATATGTCACGCTTGTAAAAGGAGCAATTAAGGTGTAGAACCTCTATACAGAGTTTTTGCTTAAACCGTTACTAAATATGAATAGGCTGTGTAAATTTTAAAATTTCATTGTACAATTTCGAAATTCTATTTTGTATTATATATGATATTGGGTTATTTTTACATCTTCTCCCGCGTGGGTAGTTGCGATTTAGAGTCTCTGACCACAGACTTCTTTAATTTACATTGTAAGGACTTCCAAATAAATAATGAACCTACAAACCTCCTCGATAAATTAAGGCTTTTGAACTAGAAAATATTTTTTCAATTTAAACCAACAGTTCCTGAGATTAGCACACTCAACAAATCAAACTGATCAGCTTAACAATTTTAAGTAAAACCTTAAAATAGCTATAGCATTCAGCTATATATATATATATATATATATATATATATATATATATATATATATATATATATATATATATATATATATATATATATAAATATATATATATATATATATATATATATATATATATATATATATAACCAGATATATATATATATTTTTAAAACAACTACGATGCTATTAATTTATTTCATTACTTATCTGATAAAATAACCATTTTTATACAAGTCACGTATTCATCTTTGGAAAATGAATGCCTTAAGATGTTAGAATACAGATAAATTAGCTTTCATTTTTACTTTTAGGAGAAGAATTTCAGTGGCAGAGTAGAATATTCGAAGAGCATTGAACATTTTGTTAAGGCATTTTGTGGTTTATCGTGTCTGTGGTAAAATTTTCGCTTTGACATGTTGATTTTCTCACGGGCTTCATTCGGTCTTATTTTAAATTATATATTAATATCGAGACCGTACAGAATTATTAAACAATGTATATATTTTAAGTACTATATTTAATTATTTTTTTTGTTTGTTTTTTATTGTTGTGAGTTTAATGCTGTTACCCCTATTAGCCTTGACAGCGACACCGGTTAGGGAGGGAAGAGGAACGCTGTCCCTGAGAAGTAGCAAGCACTATCGTGTATCGTGTAATTATTTGGAATAAATTAACATAAGCTATCAAACCTCATGATAAAAAAAAGGAAAATAATATTTAATACATGAGCCGAAAAAAAATATCTGTTCATTAAATATTTTCACCATATTATTTAAATAGACCTCTAATTTATGACATTAAATTGGAAAGCTTAGAGCTGAGTACCTGATGCGAGTTTGGATGCCAACAGATGGTAAATGAAAGTAGTGTATAGCAAGTGTCATAAAGTCCACGCAAACGAAGTTGTAGGCGAAAACTTGTATTAATTATGTATATTGTATATTTCAAATATAAATAACAATATAAGTCCTCTACTAAAGCTAAAGTTCGATATCTATCGTAAAATAGAGAAATAAAATTATATAAGAAATACTGAAACCCTGTTTTTATTTTAATGCTGATGGTTCTTCTCATTTCAAAAACATTTCTTTTAAATCAACATTTAAAAGTAAATGAATGCCTTAAACGGATCTGTTGAAGACTTAGAAGAAATCCAAATGAATTCGAGTGTAAATCCTGGCACTTATCAACGTATCACAAATTCCAAAGGTGGAAACTGCGGAAAACGGAGTGTGTTAACACTAAGTTCTCTCTACCCTGCTATATGCGGGATACTGTGTAAAACTAAAAAAAATAATTAAAAAAAATATGAACATATAGTAATTCTGCTGCGCTTGTAGCGTTAAGCTGTAAGAATTTATTATACATCGTTTGTATGGTCGGTTTAAAGTCATTTTCAAGTGTCTTTGGTATACTAAATTCGCTTGCGGTGACCGTTCTACGTTATCTACTGTTTAAAACAAACTGAGGGAGCTATTTTAAAAATATTGCAAAATAATTGGAAAACTGCATAATTTTTTAAAACAAGTGATTTTTTGAAAATTACTCAATTATTTTTATTTCCATATCATTTTGTGAAATTATAGAAATAATTATACTAAAAATAAATAGTTGTGATTGTGAGATTATAGAGTGATTGTGAGTTCGATTCCCGCAGCTTACCGCATATGTAAGGAAAGCAGAAAGAATACACTCCGTTCTCCACTTTCTATTCCTTATTCAGAACAATTCGAGTGGTAGAGATTAACTTTCCGAACAGGAATTGAACCAACAACTACTGCAGCCTACAATCTCAGTCATCGAATATTACAGATTTTTTTTGGTACTAATTTATTTATTGGCACAATATACGAGTATAAGTAATAAATTCATGGGGTCAGAGTATTACTTAATATAATATTTTCGCTGATACATAATCCCCGCTTATTCGACATTAACTGGTAAGTCGACGTGCCGCAGAAATAATCCGCATTGTATAAAACGCAAACAAATACACGGCACAAGCTTATAGGATTTACCCCCCTATTCAACTCCGTTCTTGTATGATAAGAGGGCGTTTCTTTGTTATATTTACTTAGATTAATGGTCAGGGCTAAGTTAGTAAATTAACTTGCGAATGACGTGACAATCATTAATTTTTTTCGACATAGGGTGGAGTTAGCGAATATAGGTGACACACATATATATAGGAAAGAATAAATAAATATACATATATAAAAGTTAATATATAAATTAATAAAATGATATTAAAGAAAAAATAATATTTTACAGAAAATGTGATATTTTTGTTGTTTTTTTTTATTGTTTGTCACACAATTTTTTATCACGACCAAAACAAATAGAGGATTTGTCAGTCCAAAACAGTATCACAGTTTATCTACCCTGAGTAAGTCAAGCTAATGATTCAAAATATATATTAAATTTGTTTGTCTATTTATATATTGCTACGCGCATCACGCAAAAGCCGGGGCTACATACATTCCAACTTTTATACAAATGATGTCGGCCGAGTAAATGTCACTTCACTGGAAACGATCGATTTGTCTTTGTGAATAAGTGATTGTAAAATTTTAATACAAATTTATGTACATACGTTGATAATATGTTTGACATTTGACATTTGACAATCTGTAATAACTTCAGCGTACATAATTTAAGTGTACATGTTATTATGCAACTAAAGAGTTTATATTGTTAACAATCTAAACTGCTTAAGGCCAAAAAACTTCAACTATTACAATACAAATAAGAAAACCAGAACAACAAACAAAAATCTGCGGTCAATAAACACGAGATACAATAAAAAAAACACACCTAAATCTCAGGAACTGTTGTTTCGAATTTTGAAAAGTAGATACGGGTATTTTACGTTGGATAGTAGAGGAAGGTCGATTTGGCCAATCATTGCTAGGTTACCCATTGTATCTGAGGTCGGAGTTACTTATGGCACTTAGGATTTGTCATGTGTAAATAACACAATTCTTTATTATTTCTACATCACCACGAGGACAAAGCCACAGGTACAAGCTAGTGCTAAATAAAGACACAAAATAAAATTTAGAACATAACAAGTTTAGATATCACGTTTAATCCTGTTAGCAAAATACGTATCTCATGCTCAGTAGACGCGACGTAGCGATAACAAGCAACACACGATGTCGTAGCGCTTAGTGCTACGTTGCTTTCCCATTGTAGTCCCACTTATTATAGAAAATAATATGCGAATATTATTTTTAATTTCCTTTATAATGACATCTTCTTGATAGTTTTGGCACAGCATCTGACTCTAAACGCAACGGTTGTGGGTTCGATCCCCACTTGTGGAGATTTAATTATTTAATTTCCTAGAGATAGCGCGGCGTTAGAGTTCCACCACTCAACAAGCAATGTCTCAAAATGGTCGGAAAGTAGAGAACGGAGTGTTAACATTAGGTTCCAGGTCTACTCTATCCCGCATATAGTTCTATTTGTCGTATTTCACCTTTTTTAATCATTGCGTGTTAAGTGGCGGAACTCGACGCCTCACTTCCCACTACTACTACTAGAAAGACAAAAATAATATATCATAATAAGTAATTTATGAATAATAATAATTAAGAAGAGACTAACTGAAATTAACATATTCTTCTTGTGTCTATACTACATCTTCAGCATCTCTATTCACCTGAGACCTCTATAATATATCCATAATTCTAAATTATATATTATAGCTGTAACATAATACAACTATATTCGCTGATCGTCGGCAATTTCGTTATAACAACGGTTTGAGGAGAAAAGCCGGTGACAGGAAAATTAGATTTTTTATATGATATACGACTTAGGCTCAACAACCTTGAATAACGTGAAACATTTTTGTCATGAAAGTTTTTACTATAATTAACTTGATTAAAAAATACGTTTGCTACTGCAAAATATAAATGAACACTCCTTATCCAAAGATAATACAACTATCATAAATACTTTAAAAAAATTAATATAATTGCTTTTCGATATTTATTATATATATATATATATATATATATATATATATATATATATATATATATATATATATATATATATATATATATATATATATATATATATATATATATATATATATATATATATATATATATATATATATATATATATAAAGATAGCAGAAGAAATAGAGTTTTGCCTTATCTGTTCACCCACGCTATCCCATGTATGTTGCTTGTTAAGTGGCGGAACCTATTGTTATCTAGAAAAAGTCTTAGCACACGTATTTGCTATAAGAATATACTATGCCGATACTAAAACTGACGTATTCGCAGTTCAGAGCTGTGTATTAAAATCTCACTTAGGACAATTGGTGGTGTTAAGCGCGTTCTTCTCATCTGATTAAAGTAAGTGAAGTTTGGATTCCACTACAAAATACGTTCAGATTGTAAGGAGAGTGTATTGACAGATTATCTCTATATATGAAAACAATGTTTGTAGAATCTACGCGTATGTAACTGTAAGTACAAATTATAATATAGAGGACCATTTAGTCCATCTCGTATAGTTCGTCACACCTTTTATTTTCAACCAAGTTTTGAAATAAATGTGACATACCCAGGACAGTTCTTTTGCTTTATACTTCATCAGCATATATATAATATATATATATATATATATATATATATATATATATATATATATATATATATATATATATATATATATATATATATATATATATATATATATATATATATATATATATATATATATATATATATATATATATATATATATATATATATATATATATATTGTATGATAATGATAAAATAAAATTATTTTCATATATATTTTGCAAACAATTAAGGATCCATTTCCATTTTTCTCTTAAAAAAACTTAAAAGAATACACTTTCCTTGTATTACTGCCCTTTCCTTGTATGTGGTAAAATCTTTATGTTCTTGTAGGTTTTCAAGGTACCGTAAAAACTTTAACTGCTTTGGTTATTTATGGTATTTTAGTACTTTCATACCACAGAAGCGGAAAGTGTACTAATTATCGCTTTAAATTCATATTACTTCCATCGCATATAGTACTCGTAGTACTAGGTAGGGAGAGACAATCTAAAGTTGAGACACTTTAGCCTTTTACCGCCTTTTACCGCCTCATTAGCGAAATATTGCACGTATGGTAGTGTATCGGCATTGCGATAAATTATTATTATTTACAAAAAAGCAGCTTCACCCTTTTTCCCACAAGATCTAGGAAGAGCGACCTTAGACACTAAGACACTCTGTTCTAAACTCTACACGCAATTTTCGAGACATTAGGTTAATACGCCAATTAATGTTTACTTCATTTAATAAAATACCAGTGAAATATGATTATTCTTTTAAAATAAATAACTAATCGCAAAATAAATAAAACGCTTTAGAACGATAATTATTAGTGGCCAAATAGGATATGACTTTACCAACTCGCTCTACAAAGTTTGCGTATTTATTTAGTATTGGTTTAATGAAAATTCTGGGAAACTTTCAAGTGGTTCATAATTGATCGTTGGATTAATTTGGTATCGACATGTGTTCAATGCTAAATATATTAGCTCATTCGATGTAGACTATGCAAAAGAGACCTCTCTCACATTTTTGAGTGTTACATGTTAACATTCATTGTTTTTTTTGTATTTTTATTTAGTTTCACGTAGACACCTAGTGTCAAAACACTCCATTTTAAACTTTCCACCCGAATCCAAGACCACATTTTATCTTACCGGAGAATTTATCTAAGATTTCTACAGCAGACTACATGATTTTTTGAAATAAAAAAAATATTTCGCAATAAAAACTATCGTGTCGGTTTTTCAAATACAGATTTATGATATTATGTTTTTGTTCGCAATGAAAAAGTTTAAGAACACAATGAAAAAACATGATTATTGAAAAAAGTAAGCTCGCAATATTAAATTGTATTATGTATCTAATTTATATAACAATATCTTAATAATAATATCTAAGCGTTCGACGATCAATCTCATATTTTGTCTCTAATGGCATACTTTAAACATATGTCACTTTCTTTAATAAAAAAATTATGCAAAGATTGGATATTTAGGTCACACTGTATCCTGCACATAGCAGGGTAGGCAGAGGGAAGCCAGTGTTGAGATAGTCCAGCTTTTCACTTGCGTCCGCTTAATCTTGTTACTCGAGCGAAGAAAATGAAAATATACATTTTCCCCGAGTGGGAATCGAACCCACAACCGTTACATTTAGAGTCAGATGCTGTGCCGCTGCGTAAGAAAGCCTAGTTCTTATTAATCTTAAAAGAAAACGTATAAAAGACGAAAAACCAGACTTTTACAGTAATGGTTAGCTAGTCCGTTAGCTCATCGAAGAGTTTTGAATATATTTTATAATTTTTTAATTTTAATTATAGAAAAGCAGAAACGAAAGTAACTATTCTGATCATCTTGCGTTAAATAATATACATTACCATCAATCACAGAATTCACTAAAACACAAAACAAATAACAATCGACACTATGACACATTTATCCATATAGCCATTTTTTTTATTATCCCGCCATTTTTGACAGCACTGGAAATTTTTATTATTCTTTAATTTAAATCATAGATACTCATATTTTTTTAAAATAAAACCTACGATTTTAGGCTAAAGACACGTCGCGTGCGTCCGTTCCGCAGACGATCGCACTATTACTGAGTGAGCAGTGAACTGGTCACTGTATCGTCGATGTCGATCTTGATTAACGGTTTGCGAGGTCAGGGTTTAAGACTCAAAAACTTCTAATTAGGCTTAGGTGATATTCTTAGATAGATATATTTTAAATTTCTTAATAATAACATAGCTAAAATGTAAACATTAAGTTCTATATTGTTTTTATTTTCGAAAATGTTATTATAATACGTACAGATTAATAATAAAATAATTAAACATATTACTAGACTTACTTTGGATGATAATTGTTGGGTTTTAATTGCTAGACTTTTTTCTTATGAAATGTAAATATTAGTATTGTTTTATATTAATATTAAGTTACTGATGTATTTAAATAATAATGAAATATATTGTACACACATAATTTATATTGACAGGTGTTGCCTAAGTAAGCAAAAGCTTCAAAAGTAAGTAATTTAATTGATATTTTCTTAGCAAATAGCTATAACTGTTATTGTAAAGTAACTACCAACCAAAATGTCGAACTATTTAATAATATGTTTATGTGCCTTTAATAATATTGACAGAAGTTTTTAAAATAATTAAAAAAAAAACTCTGTCACGTACTTTTTATAATAGCGTATAGTAACAAATCTTGTTTGTCTTTTTACTAGCTCAAAAATAAAAAAAAATAAATGTACAGATATTTATTGTGAATCTAAAACAAATTTAGATCGTCAGGGTCGGATTTAAAATAATGTAGTTGTTCAAAAGTGATATTTTTGGTACATTTGCGTCACGGTGATAATGCATACGATTGTATTTTTAACAATAATGTCGTAGGACAGTTCTTGTATTTTGCAGAGCTAACATTTTATTCTCATACTATTAAAATAAAGAATAAATGTTCTCAACTAGCTTTTACAATTCTAATAGAATTTTCGTTTCGTATTCACTATATGTGTCTACTTAATTATTTTAGCTTCACTCTTCATTCCGTATATAGTAGTTAGTAATAGCAAGCAAAAAATAACACAGTGTTAAGACACTCAGTTATTCTTTCCGTCTATATTTAAGACATTGTTTTGAGTGGCGAAATTCATAATTTCTCCGAATTTTACAATCAGAATGACGACGGTGTCGAAGATTTATATTTAATATACTTTTGAAATAGTTATAAATACTGGCAACACACGTGTATTACGTACATTATATACATTTCTATTGATCTCTTGAAAATAAACATACATATGCTATAGAAAATCTTTTTTTTATGATTATGCAAAAAATTTATAAAAGGATATTGTTTGGTGATCAATTTGAAGCATACCGAAGCGCCGGCGCCAGTATAATCTTGTTACTGGTACTATCTATCAAGAGATCAAGTCACGTACCTTCCCAGCTTCTTTGTCTGTGGTTCCACCTCTCGAGATTGTGTTTTGTGAATTCGAAAAGGAAATTTACCACAAAATAATTAAAATAACATTTAAAATAGTAATAGCAATTTATATAAATCTATGGAGATTCTCAGTATGTAAGGAAAGACGTTATGCATTAACTAAATTATAAAATAAATTACTTCTCGTTAACTCTTTTAAGAAATATTTTTAATAAGTTCAGTATATTTTTCAAATGAACAGAAATGTGACGTGAGAGTGTCGACAGTTTCTCTGGTGTTAATGTGCCCGTTTGCGTTCATTATATATATATTTATACATACAGTCAAACACTGTCCCCCATTACCTGTTCGAGTCCACACTCGGCGATAAAACGTAAATATGTTATTAATACAATTTTCTATTAAATTATGATGAAATTGGTAGGATACAGTAGTGTATTTTATAATATGATTTAGAACAATTTGCAATGCAGATTCTTGTGCAAGCATATCGCTTTGTTGGCTACTCTCGTCAACTTAAAATATAATGGGTTCAGTAATATAATTGACATATAAACAATACGGCGTTGTGTTCCGTCATTCAATAAAGTATATAAAAAAGAAAAAAGTTTAAATATATTCAGTATTATCATTTGTAATAAACGTTTTTATATGTATGCATAAACCATAGTAAATTGGCTATATTATAATATTTTTTTAGTTTCACGCTGTATCACCTGTATTGTACGAGTATATAGTACTCTACTATGGTGGAGGCAGACTAGTGTTGAGGGCTTCCGCTCCCCATTTTCCTCCTTTCAAGACATTGCCTGTTGAGTGGCGGAACGCAACACCTTGCTACCAGATTGAAGAGAATGTAAATAATTAATTTCCCCGAGTGGGAATCGAATCAGGCAGACGCTGTGCCGAATTGTCGAATCGAACTGGAAACATCGATTTTATCTCTGATGTTTATCTTGCTATACTCAAGAGATTTATACATACTGTATTAGCTGAACTTTATAGAGATTGGCCAGTTATATCACTACTAAGTAAATTTTATATGCGACGTATTGTAGTTTATGTTCAACTTAAATATAGGAACAATAAGAATAATAGTTATAGTGAAAGATATACGTACTTGGAAATACCAAAACGTTGCTTTTGTGGTATAGTGGGATGTCTACTGAGTAGTAGCGGTGGTGGTGGAGTGGACCCTCAAGGGTACCCTCTAATGTAGGCAATAATTGAAATATTTAAAATATTTTCTATTTCTTGAAGTAAACAATCGATTTTCCTAGTAGTAGGTTTTCTTCGCCTGCCTTATTATATGTGGGAGTATTAAGTTAACAATTCTTAAGCATCGTTTCCTATATATGTCTACGCATATTTATATAATTTGGCCTATTTAGCCAACAGCTATACTCAATGCACTATGAAAATAAAAAAAAATATAAAAAATAATTTTATTCATAGGCACCAGTCTTATTCACTAATATATATATATATATATATATATATATATATATATATATATATATATATATATATATATATATATATATATATATATATATATATATATATATATATATATATATATATATATATATATATATATATATATATAATCAAAAGAGAACTATAATCCGAGAAGTGATTTTCTGTCGTGTGGCAGGATGTTATGCAAGTATATTTTTGAAATTTAATTGTTAAGAACACTTTGGAGTAGTTCGTGGTCAACATCGGAAATTATAAGCTATAAAATATCCGTAAATTGGCTTAGTACCTAATTTTCCTTTCGTTATAACTTATTTTATTTCAATAAGTTGACTAAAGAAATACTCTGTTACTCTGTAAATAACTCTCTGTGTAATTATAATAGCGATTTATTTTGCTACATTTGTGGTGTACATATAACAAAAAAACAAAAAAAGAAATATTACAGACTGTGTCAAGGAGACTTATGCTGAATATTTCGGTTTTAAAATAGACAAACTAGATAAATCATGGGCTCCTATAAATGTTTGTAAGTCCTGTATTGAGTCTTTACGGTTGTGGAAAAAAGGAGAACGTTCTGGATTAGCCTTTGGTATTCCTATGATCTGGATGGAGCCTAAGAATCATTTTGATGATTGTTACTTTTGCATAGTAGATGCGAAAGGTTTTAATCCAAATCAAACGTGGAAGTATCCAGATTTACAGTCTACAAAATTTCCTGTTTTGCACAAAGAAAATCTCCTTCGGCCTATTTACATTTCAAAAGTAATTCGCATTCCCTCTGAAACAATGGTGTTGCCAAATTCACAGAAATCGGGCCAGTCTACCAGTGAAAGTGAATGGGAGACTGAAACATCTATACCGATGTTATTTTCTCAAAATGAACTGAGTGATTTAATACGTGATCTCAATTTGTCAAAAAAAGGATCAGAACTGTTAGCATCAAGAGTGAAAGAAAAAAATGTATTAGCTCCCACAGTAACAATTACAACATACACAGGGCGAGAAAGCGAGTTATTATAATTTATCAGTGCCAGTGAAGGTCTATTTTACTGTAACGATATCGCAGAGCTGCTTCTAAACATGGGTTTGAAAGAATATAAACCCACTGGGTGGTGTCTTTTTATTCATAGTTGTAAAAGAAGTTTAAAATGTGTCTTACTGCGCAATGGAAGTAAATTTGCATCAATTCCATTTGCATATTCAACAAAAAACATAGAAGAACATGAAAATGTCAAATTGGTTCTAGAAAAAATTCATTACTTGGAACATCAATGGCCGATCTGAGTAGATTTGAAAATGGCTAATTTTTTACTTGGTCAACAAAGCAGATACACGATATATCCTTGTTTCATTTTTATATAGGACAGTAGAGCAACACAACTACATTGGGAGCCAGATGTTTGGCCTGTATGAAATTCGTTAACTGTAGATAAAGCTAATGTAATAAGAGAGCCGTTGGTGAGCAGAGACAAAATCATACTTCCACCATTACATATTAAGTTAGGAATAATAAAGCAATTTGCAAAAACATTGGACAAAGAAGGAGATTGTTTCAAATAAATTTGTAGAAAATTTCCGAAGCTTTGTATGGAAAAGTTGAAATGTGGAATTTGATGGTCCTCAAATACGGCAATTAATAAAATACACAGATTTTACTAAAGTTATGACTGTTCTGGAAATCAAAGCTTGGAAAAGTTTTGTATTGGTAGTCGAAAATTTTCTATGTATCCATAAAGCACCAAATTATGAAGAAATTGTACAAAATATGCTGACGAACTTTCAGACTCTAGGAGCAAATATGAGTATCAAGTTACACTTTCTCCGCAATCATTTGGATAAATTTCCGGATAATTTAAGAAATTATAGTGAGGAACATGGAGAACGGTTCCACCAGGATCTAAAAGTGATGGAAGAAAGGTATCAGGATCGATGGGATTGTCATATGATGGCAGATTACTGCTGGTCTTTAAAAAGAGATTGTCCTCTGAAAAATTATAAAAGAAAACCTCACAAAATTATAAAAAAAAACCTCACCTCTACATCCACTTCGATATAATTAAATTTCTCGGAACAAAACTGAAATTATAGATATCTCTATTATTTTGTTTTTTGTTTTCGGTTTTTGTAATGTGAAATAAAAAATAAAGATTTTGAAAAAACCAGAGCAAATCATTAATAGTTTCGTAAATTGTAAGCATGAATATATCTAAAATCAATCTTAGATCTAAGGCAACAAAACCACTGTAGACCAGTGTAATTAATAAATTTTCCATAAAAATTGCTCAATATATCTTATAACTAATATAACAGAATATATTTTCCTTTAAAATAGTAAAATGGTTGAAATAAATGATTTTTGTATTGAATTATAATTAACACTATAGACACTTGGTCCATACCCTTTTTAATTTATAATTTTGTTTTAGTTATCGAAATAATCATTTTAGTCTTTATAGTATTTTAAGACAAATAATAAAAATATTAATAAAACAATAATTAATCTTGCTGCTGCCTGGATTTTGAGTGAATTATTAAAAATATTAAGCTTAGTTACCAGGTGGTCCGACGATCTAGTCAAGGTCGTCGGCCTTGGGAACTGCTATGTCCAGCAGTGGGCGAACAAAGACTGCGATTTATTGATATCGAATAAATATATAGGACTTTCATATTATCCACTATATTTATGTTGATATAAAAATAGAGATGGAGTTGAGGCCGTCGTGGTTGCGGCACATCATCTCACTGTAAACGCGATGGTCATGGGATCGATCCCAGTTGAGGAGAAAGAATTATTTTATTTCCTCGCTTTGATAACAAGACAAAGCCCGACGTTGACTTCTGCTACTTAACACACAGTCTCAAAATTCGGCGGAACTAAGCCCCCAGGCTTAGTGTAAACATTAGGTTCCCTCTGCCAGCTGTACTATGTGCGGGAAATAGCGTGAAGGTATTTTTTTTATCACAATAAAATTATTAAAAAAGTAGTAGCATGGCAGAAAAAAATTACGTATAATCAATTAATCACAGAAAAAAGTAGTATTTTTGAAATATTTTTTTCAAATCAGATAAGAGATAGGCTTATTTGAAATTTCAAGAGACGTCACACACACAGCTGTGTCACAAGTGCCAAAAATATGAAAGTGTATAATTATGGCATTACTTAGTGTATAGGGCATAAGGCCATTTATAGTGAAAATATTTTCTAAAAATTTAAATTTAAGAATGTTATCTTAAATACCAATTTTGATATAACTTGAATGCAAATATTATCAAAAGTAAGTCACGTAACCTTCACCTGTCACGTTTAGTGCTCTGTTTGCCGCGGTACTACTCGTATAAGGAAACTTATGAAAAGAGATCCATTCACTTTCAAAAGCTCATACTATAGAATATTATTAACAACATTTTTCGTGAGGTTTAAAATAAAGTAGAGCAAAATTCAAAATTACTTGCAGTAAAAAAAATTAAATAAATTATTAATTACTTTTATTAAAATTATCGTACTGACTTCATACGCGACAGTTCTGGGTTCAATGCCCAAATGCCCGGGAGAATGAATTATTTTAATTGAATCGCTCTAGTAAGAAGACAAAGCGCGGCGTAGAGCTCTACCACTCATCATGTAATATGGGAAAAAGCGTGAAGCTGCTTTATTAGAGTCTAGATGTGTGTTTAGAGAGAAGTAAGCAAAGGTATTCTGTTCCTCTATTTTTTTAAATAACGCCGCATTGCTAGTACCAGAGAGAATTAATGAAAATATAACATTTTCTCGAGTGGGGATAAAACCCACAATGATCACCAACCACATCACCTCGACCATATAAGTAGAATTAGAAATAATATGTTTTTGAAATGCGCGACCAACGATAAGCTAATGCTAGTTTTGCATGTTTAGTTGTTCCCATACTATATATAATAATATTTATCATGACATTATAAATTCGTCATAGAATAATGAATCATAATATATGAAAAAAATAGAAAATGTTATATTTGATATGAATCACTCTTAATTGTTTCGTAATGATGTGATGGTTATTTAATTTTTTTTTATCTTAATTTTTTTTTATTAATGACTGTGACATTGAACAGACTGTCTGTGAAACGTACAATTATAGAGGTTATATATCATTCTGGAACCAACATATATAAAAAGTAGTAGTATGTATGTAGTATAAAGTGCGAGCTAGAATTGCGCACCGAGGATTTATTACAAATTTCATAATTGTGTGAACTACTTATAAAAGTTGATACATTTGCATTAATAATATATGAAAAGAACAACAAATATCTTTTTGTTGTAATATACAAATACCTCTACGCTCCTTTAGTAGAAAAAAACGGACAGACAGACATTTAGACAACAAAGTTTGGTAAGCTGTTTAAAAATATGTGGATCTCTAAATTAAATAATCTTATTCTGTTTCGATACGGCTCTGCTGAATAAACATCTTTATTATCTATACTCATATGAGAAAAACAGTTGACTAAAACGTAAATATTAAATGGTGTTATAAATAAAACTTCTTTCTAGCCAAGACGCCGTAGTTCCGTTCAGAAATACTCCACTATTTATAATTTGAACACCTTCTAACCAGACAAGACAGATCTCTTTAGAAGAATTAAATATTAATTTAACCATGAAACTAAATATATTTGGACTTAGGTTAAAATTGAATCAAATCCCATAGTATGGTGAAAATAAAATTATTCTTAAAGAAATCAATACCAATATAAAAAAAAAGTATTCTCCACAAGAAATCATTATTTTCGGACCGTCATGGCGCAGAGGCATAGCGCCTGTCTGTAAGCGCGACAGTTTGTTCGATTACCGGGTTCGATTCCCACTCAGGGGGAATGTTTGCTCTGACAAAAAGGTGAAAGTGCGGCGTTTAGTACCGCCACTCAACATGCAGTGTTTCGAATTCTGGCGGATAGTAGTGAACGGATTGTCGCCACACCAAGTTCTCTCAAGCTGCTAAAAAGCATTTTTTTCCTTGAACACACAACTTTCAAATTACTCACTTCATATAACTCAACCGAAGGTACTCGTCCAAAAGGGCACAGTTGTTAAACCTAAACGCTCTAATTTGAGTGTCTTTTGTGGCAGTTTGGTTAACCGCGTCCCTAATGCTTGTGGATCGAAATCCAGTTCAAGGACAGAATTAATAGACCGCAGTCGCTTCGTTTCCTTTCCCTTTGTTTTATTTTTCAAAATGTTTTATTTAACACTTTGAACGTACATATATATATACATACATACATATATTATACATTTGATGTAATATTATTAGTTTAATTTTTTTTTTGTAAGCGCAAATTAATAGTACACTTGTGTTTGTATGTAACTTAGAGTAGGGTAATTTGTAAGAGACAGGTTCGATTCCCGCTTGGTGAAAAGAATGATGCCTTTTTGACCGCTCTGGTAAGGCAAGGAGAACCGCCACAAAATTTTGCGACTTCTACTGATCAAGCAATGGTTATTTCGCTTTAGTGGCATAATAATATTCCTGTTAAATTACTTCAAGAGAAGCTAAGTCACGATCGCGATTACATACGGGTGAAAAGCAAACACTAATGGTATATAACGAGGGAAGGCTAAGCGTTTATCTTATATAGTGAGCTATATAAAATATATAAGTTAGGCTATAGATGACCAGATTCAGGATTCATTCACAATATAAGGAAGGATTTCAATTTACTAACTAAATAAATATTTCAAGTACACTGAATTAAATCTAGTGTTTTTATATTTATAGTATGCGATTACATTCGGGCGAATAATATTTTTTTTAATTTATTGCTCCGCCCTTGTCTTTTGAGTTCCGCCACCCATCACCCAATTTCTCAATAATTACGTGAAAAGCGGAGAACGAAGTGTCTTAACACTAGTCTCGTGCTATGCCAGAAAAGGTGTGAAGCTGAAAAAAATACTTATTTTAAATATAATCTTCATTATGTAAGATTGTCTATTAAAACGACCTCTCGAACGGATATAAAATAGTATAGTAGAATTTTCTAATATACATTCTGGTTTAGGATCATATTAGATTGAGAATTTCCTTTGTATAGGTACTATACTTATCCACGTTTGTTTATTGTTTTTGCAACGTTGAATCTAAACATATAAGATAAGTAAAACCAAAAGCATATTTTTTTATTAATAATTATTAATATTAATATTTATTTATTCGCAATTTTCAGCATATGAACAATCATATTTATTTCACCAAAGTGTTTCTGTTGACAAATCGGGGAGCTTAATCGTGATATTTAAGCCAAGGACAATATTAGCATGTCTGTTTAGTTTATAATTATACACTCGAGAAAGTTAATTTATTTGTCATATTAATATATGGAGTATTGCACAAAATACATGGAACCATCGTGGCACAGTAGAACAGTGTCTGGTTGTCGCCCTGGTTTTAGGTTCAATGCACTCGGAGAAAAAAAATTGTTTTCATACTCTGGTATGGTTAGCTGGCGCTGAATTTTACATTCAACGTGCAGTGGAAAAGCAAAGTGTCTTAACTTTAGGTTTTCTCTGCCTATCCTGCCATATGCAGAATAAGGCATGCTAATGCTAATACAAAAATTAAGTTGATTTAAAATTTCTTAATTTATAAATTTCTAAATATTTATCGACGTCTTATACGTATTTTTTTTTCTTATGTTTTAGAAACATGCATACATTTCTTTATTTTGAAATATTAAAATAGGTTCGTCACTTAATTTATACATTGAACTCTGATTTAAAAAAAAAATAAACAAGAACGAATCTCAAATTACATTTACGAACAATCTCTCTTTCTTCTTTATACTTTAAGCACGGTTACGGTACGTTTTGAGTCATAGAATTTAAAGTCGCGCTTTATCACTCCACCGCGGCAAATACATCACTCTTACAAGTGGGGATCGAACTCACAACTACCACGGTTACAGTCAGGTGTCATGATTTTTAGCTTCACGCTGTACCCCGCTCATAGCAGGGTAGGCAGAGGGAACCGTTGGTAGAAGGAACCTAATGTTAAGACACTCCCGCTCCCCGCAAAGAAAATGAAAATAACTCGTTCTCTCCGTGTGGAAATCGAACCCACAACCCGTCACGCTTACAGGCAGACGCTGTGCCTCTATGCCATCAAAACGACTTATATATATATATATATATATATATATATATATATATATATATATATATATATATATATATATATTAAAATCGAAATGCAATATAAGCTCGACTTAAAAGAGAAGAGAAATGCAATTCTTTACAAGATTTACTTTTAAAAGACGAATAGAACTTGTGAACTAATGGTTGTTGATAGTCGTCAGGTCAAACATTACTCTTGCTAGAGTACTCTAATTTTTCACAACAAAGATTTATCTTAACCGATTTCAAAAGAAGGAAGTTTAAATTTTTTATAACTTTACGCTGTATCCTGTATATTGCAGGATATAGGCGGAGAAACAATAGTGTCAAGATACTCCGTTTTCCACTATTTATTCCATTTCGAGTCACTTTGCCTTGTCAACCAAAAAAAATAATAAATTAAACGCGGTCAGGTCCTACTATGTCACGGTGGCGTCTTCAAATATTTATTTAAATTTTATCTTAAGTACAAATTCCATATTTAATATTCTTGCCTAAATCAGACTAACTACAGTTCATTTAAATTTGTAATCGAAATCATTTAAATTTGTTTGTTTTACATTACTTTACTAACAAGTAAATGAATCGCAATGGAATAATATTAACCTACTTTTAACCTGTATCGTAATTTTGGTTGACTTTATTGCATAGAACTAACTGACTAAAGTACTCGAGCTATACTAAACACTAAAAGACTAATAAAATTCATTTTAGTAATTCGGGCCAATTCGCCTAACAAAGACTTCTAATGTACTAACGCGTTTTATGATTCAATAAAAAATACTAAAACTAAAATGTGAAACTTATGAGAACATAAAAAACCGATATGCGAGTTTTAAACATGTTTATGATTTATATAGAAGGAGAGGCGGCCAAGATTCTGGTGCCATTTTACACGTATAATTTCTACGGAATGGTCACTGTCAACATTTTGGCTGCAGCTCTATTTATTTAGATATAAAAATAACTTTTTATATGTTTTTTACCGTGAGTTTCATTTATTTTAAATATAGTACTATTGTTATATACATACCTATATTTTGCACTTAATAAACATTGGCGATGGCTGTATAAATAAATTTGGGTATATAAGATACAAGTATATGGAGAAGGAAACCATATATCTTCTATTAAGAAGAGTGAGTTTGATCATGTTAAGAATCATTTTTAGTTGATTATGAATTTTCAAGTCCAAAATATTCAAAAAGTTTTAGAATGAATATAATATTTATCTATTTATTGTATAGGAATTGTCAATAATTAGAGCGTTGCTCTGTAAATGAAGAAAAAGCACCTATATAAATATTGCACTGTCCCCAAAAAAAGTGTTTATCCAAACCTACATTTATTTTTATGTAACAATGATTATTAAACTCAATGATAAGCTATAAAGTTCACGAACATATTTTAATTCGTATAGTAGTAAATCATTCTGTATTTATTTCGTAAACACGATGGTCGTTGGTTCGATTCCCACTCGGAGTTGAATTATGTTATTTTTACCGCTCCGGAAAGACAAAGCGCGACGTTGAGTCAGTCACTCAACATAGTCATTAAGCAAGGTCTCGTCAAAATCTTAGTGAAACGTGTGAAACTAAATATATATCACAAAATATGTTTAAAACTTTTTAGGGCAAATAAGTGAAATAGGCCACAGATCTTTCTAAGTCTATTTTAAAAGCAAAGCTTGGCTACCTACGTGATGTCTGTTGGTTTTGAGGCGTCCGATAATAATTCATATTCTGACAACCAATGACAGTTAGTTTCACTATCAAAGTGGGAAAATAACAAGTAATTCATAATTTAATTGGACTTAGTATATTTCTCACTTTGAATTATTATGACAGACGGTTACGGATTTTGGCATACGTTTGGTGATCCAATTTAAGATTTATCTAGAGATATTTCTAGCCTAGTCCTTTAGAGGACAGAATATATCTAAATTTTAAATCAATTCAAAAAAAAGATACGAGCGAGACATCTTATGTTTGTAGTTAATTTCATACGAAATGAGTACGTATAAATTAAATTTTGTCGACTTTTTACCCTAGTTCCTGTTGATGTTCAATCATAGGCGCGCGAGTCCGGCTTGCACCGATCGATTTTTTTTAATTTCATTCGTTTATTATATGTAAAGCCTATTTACTGTCTATGCCTATTATGTTCAGAGAAAATGGAGAAATGTTAACCAAGATGCTAAGTGATGAAAAAATATGCTATCACGGCTACAAATATATATTGTGTTTAATATTTAGGTCAAAATAAAGAGACTTTGGGTACACCATTAATAAATAATATATAAATAAAAAATAAATTAAATACCAAAAATACCCATTGATGTGTACTTTAAAGTTATTTCAAAATAACATGATTCTTGGATCTTTCTCAAATACAGTAAGTCATTTTAAAAACGTACGTAATACAACAATTGTAGATATAATTAATCTATTGAAATGTCTAGTACATTTTTTGTAAGAATCACCATTATTATAGCGATTCTAAAACTAGAAAGAAATATATATTAACAGGGTATATAACGAAAGCGTTACGGTGTATGCCTTACAAACTACGCAATACATTTTAATGCGATTTTTACCATTAGAAAGAGTCATTTAAGAACAAGAAAGGTGGTGAATGTATACATGAATATTATATTAGAGAAAAGCCAATAAAACATGTTTTTGTAAGCTTGTGAACTCAAGCATATTGCAAACGCTGGCAAAACCTTACATTATGTACCTATGATATATCTTAAAAAATGGACTAGTGGACATTTCAATATTTTTTTGTTCTTCTATATAAATTAAATACTGGTGCCATTTTATTAGGGATGACTGATGTAGCATTACTGTCAGATGCAATGTGTAAAAAAATCCTTTAAAAAAAATTACGGAATGTATAGAAACTTTTAATCTTTTACCCATTTGTAATAGTGTTTTTTTTATATGATCCACTAGTTTTATAGAGAACTTGACTGTACTATAAGTATTAAACATATATATATATATAGAAATATATATATAGAAATATATATATAGAATGAAAATATAATATTTTCCCAAGCGAGATTTAACTCATTTTATGCTCATAACAGCTTGAACGCAGATCTTTAGTTTTTATGTTTCTTCGGACGTCCACTTTATTATAGCTACTCATATAACCATGACATTTTTCTCGTCAATCCGTGCTAATTTACAAGCTATTATTATTAATGTAATAAAACTCACTTTTGTTTGGTCACTTCCACTTTATTCCCTTTCTTCCATAAAAAGTATAAGGTCCAGCCTCAATGCCGTGTCAGAAACTACTCTCCATTTTAATAAAATCCGTCGCTTTTATACTATTTAATCAGTGACACAACCGTATTCATAATTTATTTCTACCCTATTTTCCAAAACCTAACACTAATAAAAACATTATTATACAATACATTTTTATATTTATATGTTGTTTGCTTGATACTTGATCATTTTAAAGTCGGACTTATCTCCACCATTTTTATAAACATATTAATGTTAAAAGAAGAAAATCTAATGAGACATTTCGGTCTCTACCTTAAGGTCTTTGCATGGCGGATCTCAACGCCGCACTGTGTCAAATCAGAAAAAAAAAGGAAAATAATTACAACCTCCGAGTAGAGATCAAATTCACAACTATTGCGCTTACATTGAAACGCTGTCGCGTCACAATAACCTCAGTATGATATAAAAACATATTTTATTAGTAGAAATTTAAAACCAAGTAGTTATCACTGATTGTTCCACATCGACGACAACTCGAGCTTGTAGCGTAACACAAAACAATAAAGAGAGCTCCAATTTTATTTATTTCTAGAACTATGATGGTACTTGTAGTTGATGAACATTGAGTATATAATATGTAGTTGGGTAATTTTATTTTGTATTTGTTACTATGTTATATTAGATTTATTTTATTTGCATTAATACTTTACATAAATATTAATACTGTACATAAATGTTAGAATAGAGAAATATGAAGAGATGAACAAAGCGTTATATTTGACATACTGACAGACTACACTAAAGCTTTTGAATCTATGTGTCACGATGCGATATGGAAAGCCCTTACAAAATGTCATATACACAGAAAGTACATCAAAGTGATTAAATCAATCTACGAGGGCAGTGTTAGTCATATTAAACTAGAGAAGAAGAAATATCTATACAAAGAGGAGTAAGACAAGGAGTCCCACTTTCCACCAGTTTCTTTATAACAACACTACAACATATCTTTGACCATCTAATCTGGACGAGACTAAGTGGCATTCGAGTAAGAGGACGACTCATATAAGATTTGCAGATGCAAGCAGCAAAATTTTAGAAAACATGATCCAGGCACTCAGCCTAAAGAGAAAGAGTTAGACTAAAGACGACGAGAATAAAACCAAAGTAATGACAAATACCAAAGCAAACCCTGTTTTCTTAAATGAAAAACAGTTAGAATATGTCAGCAACGATAATAGCCTACACCTCAATAAGGTAGTTCTCGATAGTATTATCCTACCAGCTCTTACGTTCGGTTGTCAGATATGGCACATATTACACCAAGGTGTGGTTTTCACCTTTTTCACCAAATAGTAACATGTTAGAAAGCTATGGAAACAAGCCTACTAAAGATAAGAAGAATCCTAAGAATTACCAGTGCAAGTATAAGACGTAGTTCGTGAAATAACAAAATGACTTAGTCCACCAGGAAAAAGAAGATGAGGACGCCCAAGGTCAAGGTGGACAGACGACATTAGGAAGATAGCAGGAAAGAACTGGTTACAAAAAGACACAGACAGAGAGATTTGGAGTAACTTGGAGGAGGCCTATACCCGAGCTGGTTCCTACCCTCGAAACCTAAGCTATATAGGTATATATATATAATATATATATATATATATATATATATATATATATATATATATATATATATATATATATATATATATATATATATATATATATATATATATATATATATATATATATATATATATATATATATATTATAATTTAACTGAAACTAAACAATAGCTATAATTTTTAATGTAATGTAAAAAAATATTGTGGCTGGAAATAAACGGACTTTATTATTATTATTAAATATTAGAATATCTTTTTTTCTAAGTCAGTTTTTCTGGTATGATAAGATAATGTACAGCAAAATCTACTATCATATTATTTAATTCACAAATATTTAATAAATCAGATATAACTACTTATTTCTGTAATTCTGGAATATATCAAATTATTTTTATAACGGAAATTTCTGATACGTGTAAGTTACGGACCACAAATGCACGTTGTCTTCTTCTTGGCATTAGTCCCGGCTTTTGCCAGGGTCTGCATTCCGACTAAGCCTACTCCACTTTGCACGGTCTTTAACATCCTCAGTGGACAATCTGGCTCATGTCTTGTGTCACGACATCCAGCCATCGCTTCCTTGGGCGTCCGGGTGGTCTAACTCCAGGGACAGACATGTCAAGGCACTTCCTTCCTTCGTTCCTTCCATAGTTTCTCAGATCGGCGCATAACATGGCCATACCATCTCAGGCGACGCTCTTGGAGCTTATCCGCTACCTTACGGACCCCAAGACTATCTCGAATGAATGTGTTGCGTATGCGGTCGGAACGCGTCACGCCACACATCCATCTCAGCATCTTCATCTCCGTGACATGAAGCTCCTGAGTGTGCCGAGATAATATTGGCCAACATTCGCCAAGAACCGGTCGGATAATGCTCTTGTATATCAATCGGTATTCTGCTATCGCAGACTACACCAGTGACCTCCCGCACATTTGGCCCAAGCAGCGTTTATACGGGCATGGATGTCGTGGTCGATGCCTCCAGACTCATGCATAACGGCTCCAATGTACCTGAACTTCTCCGACTTGACGGCTGGCTCAGGCTCGATATGGATGGTGCTCGAGTCCGGGTTCCCGCAAGCCATGTACTCGGTCTTCGACACATTCAGTTTGAGACCACCGTTCTCAAGCGCACCTTTCCAGCCGTTCATTTTACGCTCCAGCATCAGTTGGTTCTCGTCGATGAGTACTATGTCATCGGCATACATCATCAACCACGGAGGCTGGCATTGGATGTGAGCCGAGACAGTATCCAGCACTACATTGAGTAAGAACAGAGCTAAGAGCTGAGCCCTGGTGAACCCCTACTGTAATCGGGAAGGGCTTGGTGTCGCCAACAGCGGTCATAACCACTGAAGAGTCGTTGTACATATCTCTGATAACCTCAATATAGGCTTCAGGGATCCCCTTGGATCGCAATACCCACCAGATACACTGACGTGGCACACAGTCAAAGGCCTTCTGCCGGTCCAAAAAGTCCACATGCAGAGCTTTCCTTTTTTCCTGTAAGCCTCCATCAAGTTCTGAGGGCAAAAATGGCGTCCATAGTGCCTGATCCTGGTTGAAACCCATACTGAGACTCAGAGACAGTACATTCTTGGCGGAGCCTGAGGCCGATCATGCTCTCGAAGAGCTTCATGGTGTGGCTCATAATCTTAATGCCCCTATAACTACCGCAATCTTGAACACTGCCCCTTCCTTTGTAAATAGGGATAATAAAGCTCTGCCGGCACTGATGTGGCATCTTTCCAGTATTCAAGATACGGTTAAACAGGTCAGTAAGCATAAGCACACCAAGAGAGCCCAACGATTTCCACGCCTCGATCGGGATGTCGTCAGGTCCTACCGCTTTTCCGTTCTTCATGCGTCGAAGACAATTACGAGTTTCGTCACGGGTTATTGGAGCAACAAGTCCGAGGTTAGGAGATAATTCAGGAGGAAGACTACAAGACTGCTGAGTGTTCAGCAGCTCCTTTTTCAGTAGCTTCTCCATCTCTCCTTCACAGAGGCATGACTACAAAGCAACGTGCCCCGAGAATCTCTGACGCAAAGACATTTTGTAATATCCTGCGTCGTTTTATCTCGAGCACGAGCCAGCTTGTATATGACCTTCTGCCCCTCCACAGTTTCAAGTTTATCGTACAATGGCGACAAATTTCTCTGCGGGCTCTGGCTACAGCTCTTTTGCTGGCCCGTTTCGCTGCTATGTACTCCAGTCTGTCTTCAGGAGAGTTGGAATGCGCCACTCTTTAAACGCAGCCTTCTTTTCCTGAATCACCCCTGCACCGCTGGTTATTCCACAAATGCACGTTGTATGGAAATATATATATATATATATATATATATATATATATATATATATATATATATATATATATATATCTATTATATATATATATATATACATGTGGTGTGTGTGTGTGTGTTTATTCCTCATAGAGTTATTTATACTTTTATTAAGAGATTTGTACATAAATGTAACAAGCCCGATATATATGTATGGGAAGTTATAAATAAGACCTAAAAGGAAATAAGCACTTAAAATCAACATGGGCTTGGCTTGGCTCGACCTAGGTAAGCAACGATAATACTATTTAACTTGTTAGTTCTATTATCATTTAAGTGACAGTATACAGTATAATTAATAGTACGACTGTATTCGGTATACCTTACCTATATAAGGAAATAATATGACATTTTTTGTATATAAGGGAAATATATATTGGTTTTATCCAAGAAAATTTAAAAAAAAATTTTTTTTTCTTATTTTAGATTATTATTTTACGAAACTTTGAACTATTTAAATTTTTTCGTCCTATAAGACCAAAAGTTCAATATGCAATGCCACGGTTAACGAGGGTAGAGGAAAATAGAAGAACCCTTCTACTACACATTTTACTAGTGTTTTGCTCCTAGTTTCGACTCGATTGAATACGCGACAGTGGTTATTAAATGGAATCGAACTCAGAAACGGTCGCGTTTACAGGCAGACGCTGTGCCTCTGCGTCACGACGGTCCTCTACAATAGTGTGATTAAATTATATTTTTTTCATCATCATCACCATATCCTGAAGCGAGATGATAAAGCTCAGTCTCTTTACTATCTAAAAGATTAAAATTGCTGAGCCGATTAAAATAAACTTGTCGATAGGTAGCTTTAAGGCAGATTAACTACGTGATATAAATTTTGGCCTAGATTGTAGTTACTTTAACATTGTATTACCTATCTTTATATATAATATATACAGTTAAAAAAAAACATTCTGTATTATTTTCGCATAAAAAATTAAAAACGTAATTGTTATATGAAAATATTATTTTAGATTAGATGGATGGTCGCCGGATAGTGCGTAGGATGCAAATAACGTGCGACTATGGAGATTATGAAAAACTAAACTTAACGTATTATTATTATAAGATTTTTTTTTATTGTTGCAACTCTACATTGCAAAAGAAACAGAGAGAGAGCCTCCGCTTTCCGCTTTCGTCCAAATTTGAGACTTTGCGTGTTGCGTGGCGGAGCTCAGCACCACGCTTTATTTTACTAAAGCGAGGAAATAAAAAAAATCAATCTCCATAGTGACATAGTGGTTGTGAACTATCTTATTGTGAACGCTTATGGTCAGACGCCGTCCCACTGCTCCGAGATAGCTTCAAATGCATAAATATGCAGTAAAATGATATTGCCACCGATAAAATTTGATTTTAGTTCAGTAAAATAAGTTGAATTCTCCCAAGACTATCTTAATATAGAAAATGTCTTGCACATTTTAAGTCTGGATTATGTTATTAAGTTTTCAGCTATTTTAAATTCTATTCTTTTTATCACTTTTTAAGTCTAGATAAAGAAGCTTTTTATATATTTTCATGATATACGTTTTATAAAGGAAGAGTTTAATATACATAAATTAATGAGTATCGAACCGTTTGCGGCCTTTGCTCGCTTCACAAACGGCTTAATATTAAGGGAAGATTACTAAAATAGAATAGCGAGAACAGCAATTAAATCGGTTAAGCCGTTTCTGAGATTAGCGTACCCAAACATACATATAGACAAAATTTTTCTAAATAATTGTGTAAGCTTCTATAGCATTAAGAAATGCCCCCAATAGCAGTCATATTCATATATTTTCCATGTAATCTACAGACAGCAATCAGTTACACATTTTGTTCATGTATAGGATACAGATTATTCTTATCAGCTTGGCGAAAATGTAAATTTTTTTTTCTATGAAAATTCACTGAAAAGCGAAAAATAGCTATGAGTTTAAAAATAGAAATATAAACCACAGGAGCAAAGGATTTCGGATCCGAAAACATCTCTACATAACACACAGTCGTACTTACATACTTCAATTAGCGTATAATTCAAGGGAAATTCGTTTAAATATATAATCTCTTCGTTTATAATATAATTTTTAATACCGAGTATTACATTGAAAGAAACGATAATTACTTCAGATGAATAGTTGTAACATCGCTAAGAAAATTATTCATCACTACATGCACAATATAGTAGAGGAACACTGCTGCTGCTGAAAATATAACAAAAAAGCTATGAACGTTGTATATAAAGACTATCTGTAGCATTTGATCGCCAGTATGTATATAAAATAAAAGCAGAAGGCTACGGAACTTCTATAAACATTTAACATACAGCGGAAAAATTATAACGTATATTAAAGTAGTGGAGAACGGAGTGTCCTCACGCTAGGTTCTTTCTGACTACGGTTCCCTCTACCTACCATGCTATTCGCGGGTTATAAAAAATATTAAAGTAGTGGCACCAAAAGCAAACTCTAGTTTTTTAGGCGTTCTAAAACCTACATATATATGCCAAAGAAACGTTAATATTTAGTAAAAGAAATATTTCTTTTTAATTTGTAGGAAGTTAAATGTATCATGATAAAGGAACGATGTCATGTTAAAACATTTAAGTACACGGTAAGAGTGGGTTAAATATTTAGAAGATTTCATAGAAGGGAGATTGCGTAATTAGAAGGAGTTTTATTCAATTTCATTTCCGGGTCCAAACGGACCCTGTCCTTTGGAAGGCTTGCGTGGGGACAGGTCCAACACGTGGACACTTTAGAGTCTATATTGTTTTTCACTGTGACCCATCAGCCGGGATCCATCGCAGAATAATCACCGGTAATTTCCCAGAGATGATCATTGTGTAATGTATAGGAACAAGAGAAGATATTAAAAACTAAACTGGAACTATGGAATGAAGTTTTGATAGACTGGTTACTGGGCTATTGAATGAGACTAATGTACATCCACTTTTTTAACAGCCCCACATTGAAAGATTGACGGACAGTGTCTCGCCTCCCACTAGACGGTCCTGGCTCAGGCGCTTAATCTACGTGGTCGGCTAGGTTGTTGAGAGGTGTGATTCGGTTTCACCATTACGAGGAGCTCGTGAGCGGGTTTTCACGTTATTACGTGGTTTGAGCACTTCCTTTGCTATATTATGCCTTTCGAGCGTATTGCTCTTGAGCTCTAGTCTGCCGGCTAATGAAGGCAAGCCAGATGCGAGGGATAAATAATAATTTAACTCTGGAGGTCTCAGGTCCGTGGTTTGTCACTCCCCAACAGCCGCCCTGGGGCATACTATTATTATTGTAGTATTTTCAGTTTCACCTTTTCTTTCGAGAGGTTTAGCTGGCACCCTTTCCGTCCGATTTTAAGATATTGTTGCCCGATTTTAAGATATTGTATGCTTAATGACTTAATGCTTCCCATATAATGGTTTTAACATAGCTAACAAATTTACACGAAATTATATCTAAAAAATGTGAAAAGACGGCCTTTTCACTAAAAGTGATCTTTTCCAGGCAACCTGATGAAAAGGATCTAAAGAGAAGAGTGGGCATGGCGCATTTTAAAAAACAATAAAATAAACTTTAATGCTTTAATAGTCAGATTCTATCACACTGCGCCACAATGACCTTTATTATAAAAATGAATTAAACCTGAAACGGTTCATTGAAGATCTACAGTTGACATTACCAATAAATACATTGAAAACTGATAAGATTTATTTGATTTATATTAAAATGAAATCAAAATATAAGATAATTTTAACAGCAACATAAAACACGGAATTGCAAAGCTTAAGCTTTGATTTCAATATTAAAATTAAATTAAATTATCTTCACGCTGTATCCTGCACATGGCAGGGTAGGCTGAGGGAACCTTAGGAGCCAATTGTTAAGACACTCCGTTCCCCGCTTTCCGCCTTTCGAGGCATTGTGTGTTGAGTGGCGAAACTCAACGCCGCGCTTTTTGCCTTGTTACCAGAGCGAAGGAAATAAAAATTATTCATTCTCCCCGAGTGGAATCGAACCCTCAAACAAACAACAAACAAAAAAGCGTTTACAGGTAGAGGCTATGCCTCTGCGCCATAACGGTCCTCAATTTCAATATTAAAATTTAAATAAGCGACATCTGTGAGGAAGCAATAAATTACTTAGGGGTTGAAATGTGAGCTTTTGATAATAAATTATATAATGTGCAACAGCGCCATCTTTGGACAACTTCGGGAACTTTAATAGAAAAGAAACAGTTTTCAGTTTCCTCGGTAGCTGGCGTTATATGGCAGTTATAAGATAACATCTGCTGAACATTTTAACAACTGTGATGAATTTTTTTATATAATTACTTGTATTTATATATGTATAGACATTACGTTTAAACTTCGAAGTTAAACAAGATCAATAAATAAAGGATAATAATTAACTATACGTCATATATCCGTCTTGTGCCCGTGTGTACTCCTAGCATTCCGCAGTTCACTTGTTTTTTGGTTGAGGATATTGATGTAGCCCCTACTGGCCTCGCAGAGATACCGATTGAATAGGAAAGAAGGTCTCTGTCACTGAGAAATTGTAAGCACTACGTGGCTGCTTGTTAACGAGGTCGACGGCGGTAAAGGCGTCTCCTGCGGGACTCCCACCTCGGCTTGCGGCCGTCGAGCGAGCTGGGAATGTCAGCATAGCTCATGGTATTCTCTGCCTTTTTAAAGGTATTGCGTACAAGGACGCTTAACCAAAGGCCTTTGCATAATCTGACATAAACAAATTATACTACGAATATAATTATTTCATATGAAATTTTAGCCAGTCAAATACGAAGGAAAAACAAAAAATGTACTAAGTGTTAGATAGACAATTTATTTTTAACCTTGGAAATAAACAATAAAAGACTAACAGAACAATATACTGTACCATTCCTTATAGAAATCGTATCGGGAATGGTGTCAACGCTATCTAAAAGCAAATCTAGTTCTCGAAATAGTAAAACACAAATATCTAAGGTGACACACCTGTGCCCGCCACTAACGACCGAAGTGAAATGTAATATTTATTTTTGTACTGTAAATCAAAGTTACTATAGCATATAGACTGACATTTACTACTGATACTGACTTTAAACTATAAGAATATAAGATGATTCTGGTCGATTTTTAAACAGGAATTTCAACTGTACTCTGCACATAGCAGAGCAGGCAGAGAATGTAGAAAAAAACATTTTGTTTTCAGCTTCAATTCTAGAGAGGGAAAATTCGAGTGAGTGGGGATCGAACCCACACCTATGGCGTTTACACTTAGACACCGTCCCACTGCGCTATGTTGGCCTCCAAAACTTATTAACCTATGTTCTTATATTTTTAAATTATATTTTACAAAAAAAAATAATCTAGATTTTGTTTGAAGAACAAATTTATTTTTCTAAAGACCATAAAATATATAAATATGAACTATATACAGTAATTACTGAAATTAATTTAAGTAACTTAATAAGAAGACAAGACTCATATTTCTATGAAATAAAACGGTGCTGGGAAATGACCAAGCGAGAAATTGATAGCTTCACGAGCTTCCAAACATACAAACTAAATATTTAACTAACTTTAATATGATAAAACATATAGTAAACCTAACAAATGATAGATAATGGTAGAATATCGTGAAATGAGCAGTTTTAAAAACTATTTTCTTTTTTAATTTTTAGTTAAATATATTTCAATAACTTCAACGTTATCGGTCAACTGTTATTATTTTCGGAGGAATACTATAAATTTGTAGTTTAAAAAAATATTTTTTTGGCTTGCGTGCCGTAATAATCGTAATGAATGTAGTTCGTTTTGAGTTATTGAATGTACGTGACGTAATATTTTATTTACGTTTTAATAGCTACTAGTACGTAGGCGTAAACGTATCAATGGTTAAGAAAAATGTTTCACATTTACCTCTCTCTTTCACTTCTCTCTTTCTTTCTTCTTCTTTCTTTGCATCCTGCGTATACCGGGTGGACAGAGAGAACATAGTGTTTAGACACTTGAATTTCAGACATTGTCCTGAGTGTAAATCGAATCCACGATCCATCTACAGCTATCCCACTGCGCCACCACGATTCTTCTTCTTCATATAATTTATATTAATGTATATAATATTAATTTATATTATATTACATAACAGTTCGAAATTATAATTATAATTCAAGTCCTCATAAACCAGCCAGCGTCAAAAACTAGGTTAACTTTTCAAACGTTAATTTTTAAATGATTTATTACAGTTTTGAAATATATCATAACAACATATTCTTAACATTTTATGAATTAATTTTTTTCTTATTTGGCTGTAGCAAGCAGCATCGAGTAAGAGATGTGAAGATATATTTAATTTGCTCAAAGCCTTATTGGCCTCTTCGTTTTTTGAATAACCAGTCCTTAATTTACCAAAGGTTGCCTGTAAGAGATTGCTTGAAGCAATAAGACCTCCTTTGCGTACATTTAGAATTTATGTTTTAATTTCGTCGTTAATATTTTTTTTGTGTGTGCAATAAAGAATGTTCTATACTATATAATGTATGAATATATTTGTTTTTTAGTAAAAATTCCATAA
The DNA here is from genome assembly GCA_037127375.1 of Dione juno. Lineage (NCBI taxonomy): Eukaryota > Metazoa > Arthropoda > Insecta > Lepidoptera > Nymphalidae > Dione > Dione juno. The sequence continues at coordinate 837,983 of JAXRJS010000058.1, read as the reverse complement.
ATTCTTATCATATTTGTATTCACATTGTGGGTAGTTTATCAATAAAATGTGAGCAATCATGGTAAAGATAAAATGAGTAGCGTCAGCTCATAAAGAACTATTACAAAAACATTTCTTTTTTAGCTACGGATATGTGTTATATATAAGAAAGATATAAGAAACATAGTGTTAGGACACTCCGTTTTCCTCACTAACTAAATATAGCGAGTCTATGAGTGGGACCCAACAACGTCAGTATTATTACATTAAAATATGCTATAAAAAACTATTATGCTATACTAACTACTAGGAATACATTAGAGAATAATTTCAGTCTATGTATGCACAATTAATTTAAAATTCAGTTATTATAAAACAAAGCGGCAAAAATCTTTTGTTGTATTGTAAAAATTAAAAAAGTAAACAGGCAATTAAAACAATTTAGATTCACGAGCGTAAAGCACGCAATGCGCTTCACAAAAACAATTTTATATTCTATTTAATTGTGATAATTTTTAATTACAATTAAGTATATTAATAAAGAAATTAATTATATTCTCTGTTTTGTATGATTTATTTTATAATTTTGCTTTAATATATCTATCTAAATAACTGTAACTGTGCAATAATACAATGTATAAATAAATAAATAATACTACCTAAATAAGATAAAATATATATTATCTAGATAAAAAAATATGTATGGAAAACAAACAAAAGAGTATTGTCAGAAGTGGGATTCGAACCCACGCCCACAGAAGTGGACTGCGACCTGAACGCAGCGCCTTAGACCGCTCGGCCATCCTGACTTGAATGCTAGCTTGAAAATAGTAATCAACTAGCTTTTCCCACATTGCGCGAGAACGTCTTATATCCCATAGATTCCATATTATAATATATGTATCTCCATAGATATTTATTCTTCTATACTAAAATTTAAATGCTAAAGAGGGAGTGACCTTGGGCACTTGGAATGTATCATATTTCTGACTCAACTATTATATACTACCAACTAGTACGATCGTTTCCACCTTTTCTTTAACAATACTGGTGATATTTAAAATATTTAAATCGTTTAAAAAAAAAATCAACAAGGTAGAGGAACCTTACCAAGGTAGATAGATAAACCATCTCTAATTAGGTATATAGGTACTTAGCAATATTAATAAGTTCATCATTTAATAAAAAGTGTAATATTACATATAATATGGAGCATAAACTTTTAAGATTCTGTTTCCATTATGCCTGGAAGTCCCCTATCTATTGCGGTTTTACATAAAACTATAAAATGTACTAGAAGACCGTACAATTCAGTGTTATATTTGCAACAAACATGACGGACTATGAAAACAACCCTGCTGTAAAGAACCTTCAGGACTACCTTAGGATACGAACAGTTCATCCTAACGTTGATTATGGTATGTATTTCAATATATTTTTTCATCTTTATAATGGAAAGCTGTGTATGACCATTTCGCTTTTTTATTATTTTAAATAGTATTATAAACTATGTCCAAACTTTACCAATTTGAAGCTCACCTTTTGTCAGTGTTACTTTTGCCCTAAACTACAAAATTGACAACGTAAATAAATTGATATTAGGATTTTTCCTTGGTGAATTGGCGCATAGCAACAAGGTCAATCGTGTATATGAATTTAGTAATATATATATATATATTATATATATATATATATATATATATATATAGTATAGATATATATATATATATATATATATATATATATATATATATACCTCCGTACGTTTGTCTAACATATGTATATAACCGCAAAGCATTGTCCTTATCATATCATAGATATATATTATGATGAAACTTTATCGATCCTGCGGTTACCAATACAAAGTTATCTATTGACACGCACAGACCGAGTATCAGAACTACTGATTTCATGAATATTAAATTTGTATATATGCCTTGATCTGTTGAATCAATTTTGAATATTTTACCTAAGCTCTTAGCTTACAAGCTACTACTAAGAGCTTAGGCTACTGCATAATTCGGGTAGAACAAAAGCTTTAAGCTGTCATATATCTATGTTTTATCAGTAAAGGGTATAATTTTTTAATATTATAGTGGTTACTGGACAAATTAAACAAATTTTCAGTTATACTGCGTATAGCATACATCTATATGCATCGATAAATATTAAATCTCACTGTCAAAGCAACGCAAAATCAATTAAGCTCTATATAAAAAAAATGTTTAAACTTGACTAATAGACATGAATATGAAACTTTTATTAACACAATAAGTTGCCGAAATAAAAATGTATGCTATAAATAATATCAAACAAAATAAAATATTGTGATATTATGAAAATATATCTGATGTACAGTTTCGTTATGGCACCCTGGACACATATAAGGCTAACCTTCCATTAATAATGTCTAGCCAATACATAATATCTGTAATTCCACCCTAATTACTCTCAAGCGATTAATATCCAAGCTAAGTATCGGATACGCATATACCCAAATATTAATTACGGTATTGCTGCAAATATTTACCATAAATAGTATAAACGTATACATACGCCTATCGTTGAGTCATATGAGAAATTTGTCCAGTCACTAATTACTGCCGCTTTAACATGGTATGGTTTCAATTTGCGAATCAAGAGCTCTTTATATGTTAAAAATATGAACATTTTTCATATAAATTGAGGTTTTGCACTAAGTTAAGGAGGTAGATGTTCATTTTCAATTTAAATAGAAGCTCCACGCTTTCTTTTGCATAGGAGGGCAAGCAAAGGAAACCTAGTGCCAGGACTCCTGATTTCCATTTTTTAAGACATTGCTTCGTGACGGAACCTCTTGTCTAGCAGAAAGGAAAAAGATTTAAAAATAATCTTTCTTCCATGTGGAGATCAAACTCGCGATCATCAGGACTACAGTCAGCTGCTCTCCCACTGCACTATAACAGCATATATAAGTTGCATAGAAATTGCATTTACCACTAATATTATTGCATTTTCGTTCACTAAAAGACAAATTACACTAGTTAAACAAATAGTACTACAAAGATCGCAAAATAAAGATTTAATTTTACCATTCCTTTTTCGTATTCTCTTTATTCTCTTAATATGCAACATTTTTTTCATTATATATCTTTTTACAAACAAAAATTATAATATTTAAATAACCTTCACAGTGTTAAATTTTTTCCATAGATGAATGCATCGCTTATCTCAAAGGACAGGCTAAGCAACTGGATCTGTCTTGCCAAGTATATGAGCTGGTGCCAAAGAAACCAATATTAGTAATGACATGGGAGGGCCTAGAGCCTTCGCTACCAAGCATATTACTAAATTCTCACATGGACGTCGTTCCCGTATTTGAGGTAAAGTTCAAATTCTTCTATGTTCATGATTCCTAAGCTACCTGATAACGTTACTTGCGCTTTATTAAGCTTTCTTTAATTGAACGGATATCCTAATTATAGTAGGGAGTGTAACGTTCGTAATCTTTTATTTATTAGTTGGTTGGTTATTGGTTTTTTTGGTTGGTTGGTTGGTTGGTTATTATTAGTTGGTTATCGAATGTGTACCGTACTTAAGCTAGCAAAAAGGTTTTTTTGAATTCAGTACTTTAAAAAAAAACAGAGCTCGAGCTTAGAGGATCACGTTCTTGTCCATATATCTAGATCGATAGAAGATACAAACGCTAATACTTAATTTTTGCCACATTTTGTATGGTGTCCAAATCCCCATTTCTAATAACCTATAATTATGAATTTTTGCAAGAAGTGAGAACTTACAGTATATTTAGAGGAAAAATGGAAAGTTATCAATTTATAGGTGTATCAAATATAATTACATACAAACATAGCATAGCAAATTTAAGTTTATGAATTTATCTAAGTTGTACATCTACAATCACGAAATTGGTACGGAACCCTCGAAGCGCGAGTCCAACTTGCACTTGACCGGTATATTAACAATAATATTATAAATAAAAATTTATATCATAACTAAAATGGATTATTTTTCAGGAAGGTATCATTTTTACTTACTTTACTTACTTAAATACTTGCTCATATTTGTACACCTTAATATACATGTATATAATACATAGTAAATAGATATACATATATTGACAAATTTATCGGGACTTATTAAAAAGGGATGTATGTATGTACGTTCAAGCTATAATCGGAAAACTATTATAATAAACTACTATTATAATGTGCGGTTACAGATCGGTAGGGTTGACCCTCGTAACGTAATAGTAAAATTAATTATCACACACGTTTTTTCCGTATAGCAAGCTTAACAGAGAGAACCTGTTAATCCTGTTAATAAAAACTTCGCTATACTCTGTTCTCTACTTTACGTCCAATTTTTCGAGACACAAAATGTTCTTTGGTCGCAATTGGTCTCATCAGAGCATAGAAATGCCAATAAATCAAATATTATCACCAAGTAAGGATCGAACTTGCAACCGACGCTTTCCCACTACGCTGCGACGACTGTCTACTATCCATAAAATATAATATTCTGGACAAAATTTATAACATGTCACAAGATTTTTTGCGTGTACCTTTTGAATACCTTTTCGGTCTCGCGTGTATATGAGTATTATAGAACACTTTGATGTGAATAACGTAATATTTCGCTGAGACAGAGACTGGAAACAACTGACATTTTCGGATTTGGTTAGATAAAAAAAATGGACTCTGATGACTGAGGCGTTAATGCGTTTAAATGGACCCATGAAGTCTAGACTTAGGTTGTAAGTCCTAGGTACCGTTGGATGGTCTCAGCAACCACATTGTATCTATGAAAAACTATGAGAACTAAAATTAAAATTTATTAGCTTGTAGAGATCCTTGGGTGATGAGTCCTTGGGTGAGTTCCTCACTTGGGTGAGTTGTCCGGCAGTGGACGATGAAGACGACTAGTTGAGCTTACAATTGTCAAAAGTATTTTATGTTGTTGTATTACATATTATATATATATATATATATATATATATATATATATATATATATATATATATATATATATATATATATATATATATATATATATATATATATATAAGAAAAATTGAGGATATCAAAGAAAATGATGGATAGCCATGTATACACGATACACGAGGGCGAAGTCACGAACACTTGTTTTAATAATATATATAAATTGCAAAATTAACCGTAGCATTTGTAATATTATTTTAAAAAATTAACTATTTCTAGAGCTCTAGATTGAATATTACGGTTATCATTACGATCTCCACTTCTAGCAATTATGCGACAAATAACTTCAGGGAATGGAACTTTATATTTTTTTTAGTATGTGATTAATAATAATTAATATCTTATAATTTTACATTTTTATATTAAACTAGCTGATGTCCGCAACTTCGGTCACGCGGACTTCATGAGTTTCATTCACTATTCAACATCTTAACGCATTCATATGACATTTATTTTTTTAGTAATAGACTTAGTAATCTATTGTAGAAATAGTTGTTAAAATAATAATATAATTACTATGATTAAAAAAAGTGCTGTTAAATTTATACTATTGGAACTTGAAAATAATAAAAAAATATTGAAATTTATATCTCAAAATTTATTATTGAAATTTTACTTGAACTTCGGTAAAAAAATTCGTTTGAATAACTACTATTCCATTAAACCTTTTTAGAGCTATATATGTTTGGAACGGCGAACGAGGCTATGAGCATATTCATATACATATATACTAAAAGCATACCACGTTCGCGTGTAATGATGAAAAAAAGCTTTTAAGGACTATGATGTGCTTTTTTTATTATAGCACTTCCATTGTTATCTTATACAAAATATTGTATATATCACATGAATTATATATAACTCAAATTTTCATATAACTAAGACTTGTAAAAAAATATAAAGTCAATAATAATTAAAATTGATGATAATAATGATCTTAAGAAAATAAAATTATTGTAAGTATTAAATAAAAAAAATATCATATGGACTTCTACAATTTATGTTAAACGTATATGTTTAGGTCACGGTGTCAACACTAATATTGGATACTATAATACCTTGTACTTTTAATATATCATTGACGGTAGAATAGTTATATATATATATATATATATATATATATATATATATATATATATATATATATATATATATATATATATATATATATATATATATATATATGTATATATAATATATATATATATATATATATATATATATATATATATATATTATATATATATATATATATTATATATATATATATATATATATATATATATATATATATATATATATATATATATTCCATAAAATAAGCATAATGTAAGATGTCAATTCGATACAGCCTTACAGTATACGTATTTAAATCCAAGTACTTACTTATTTACGGCTACGACCACCAATATATCTTACCTGTAATAAAATAAATTATAATTAACATTTTTCTCAGTCGTTGTTATTCAAACATTATGGCATAGTGATCAAAGTTATACAGATGGCTTCAAATATTTTAATAAAAAGTATATATTTCTTCATGTATAAAAAAGTACCATATAATTCTAAATACCTTAAATTTCAAGCGTATAAGTAGATTTGTCATAGTTTTTTTTATATATTCGACTTTCGATATATTCGAGCTTTCTTGTTGAAAATGATTATATTGGTTAATTAAGAGCCATAATTACCATACAAACTATAATTTTCATGAAAAATAAAGACGGGTTCAAATCGAATGCGAAAGATAGTGTACTTATAATTAATTAATGTTATATTTTTAAATTTTTTGTTATTCCTTAGAAAAGCTGGACATATCCTCCATTTGAAGCTCGTTTAGTAGACGGCGTTATTTACGGAAGAGGCGTACAAGACATGAAATCTGTTGGTATACAATACATCGAGGCTATAAGGCGTCTGAAGAATAAGGGCTTAAGGTTTAAGAGGACAATTATCCTTACTTTTGTTCCAGGTAAATTAATTTACGTTACAATATCCTATAAGTAATTAGCCCGCTTCACGCTTTATCCTCTTTTACAGGATAGGCACCAAATTATTAGGAACCTAAGAGACCACCTAAGGTTAAGGTCTCCCATCGAAATGCGAAACTCAACGCCACGCTTTGTCTTGCCAGAGTGGAAAAATGAAAATATTTCATTCCGCTGGTATCGAACCCACATCCAATATGTTTACAGTCAGACGCACACACTTAAGTACTTACTTAGAGTAAATTATAAGTTAACACTGGAACTTGTGCAAGTATACATATATATATAACATACTATGCATATTATTTTGTCACTTACTTAATACATTAAAAATAAATTTAAAGACAAGTGCAATAGTAAAGCTCTACATTCATATAAAAGTTTTCTATCTGTATAAATAAAATTATATAAATATCAATATAAAATGTATCCGTTACTTAGTGATTGACACACAAGTAATAGCTACAAGCTACAATACTATGTAGCTTCGGAACTAATATACATTACTTCGTCAGCTGAAGTTTGGTACTTAGGTTCCCTGGGAAGTGGAGGGATCACTAAGAGAGAATTCTCAGATTTTTTCATGTGAACGGCAAACGACGTGTTTTCACGTTTTGCCATAAACATATTTCTCGCTATACATTTTGTTGATATATTGAGTTGATAGAGTGACTGAGTGATACACCTTCTAAAATGAATATTGGCTAGGCACCTACGTATTAATAATTTAAAAAAAAATGTAAATATTGTGAGGCGAAGCGTCTCATAAAAAAGCAATCTCAAAATTTATACCAAAGTTTCAGACACGTTTACATTAACCAAAAGAAATGAAAATATCCTGAAAAATATAATAAAACAAATCGTGCCATAGATTATTTGAAACTTAACAGTAGCTAATGAAATTTTATGGCACATATTACATAGTTTAAAACGGTCATACGCGTCCAGCAATGAATTCCAATACGTAAGTATATATGTAAATTTGTTATTGGCTTAACTAATAAAACACAATTTACCGTCCAAACAAACAGCGTTGAAGCTACAATTATTTTCATTTTCCCAAAATATGCCCAAATAAAGAAGTAATCGTATATTTTATTCAAGCTACTTTTACGGCAGCCCCGATGCGGCAGTTCCACTAGTAGTACATATTTAATTCCCTGCAATCTCTGTTCCCTGTTGTTCCCGAATTTGCGTTTCGATACTGGATCGGATTATTCACAAATCCTGTTTAAATTAAAGCTGAGATCGCATTGAAAGTTGCAATACAGACGAAATGTTATATTAAATAGTGTAATTATTGTGTAATTGATGAACATGTTTACGTTGGAATATTTAAAAGCCTTGCAAAAACATTGTAGACGTCTTGGCGCAGTAACAGCGTCTGATTATAAATGCGATGGTTGTGGGTTCTCTAGCTCTTATTCTTTCATCTATCTTAAAGCACTACATTGGAGTTCCGTCATTAACACGCAATATGTCTTTTAACACCTGGTTCCCTCTCCCTACCCTTCTAAATGCGGGATATAATGTGAAGCTGCAAGAAAATGATAAATGTGCTAAAAGATAAGATAAAAATATGACCACAAAGTCGCGAACTCTACATTCCTTATCAATTCACAGTTTTTGCTATTGGAAATGTTGACTTAAACTTGGCAAAGCACTCAAACAACTTTAGTTGGCACTTTGCTTTAAAATATGAAGTGATTTAACAATAGCAATGCACTTGACTTTCATCGTTAAAGCTATATAGAATAAAATATTAATGGAGAACCACTTGTTTGGAATTAAATAGACCATTAGTCGATGTAAGCTTTTCCGTAACATTCGCGATTGCAATCGTCTCTCTGCTCGCGTATAGGCTTTTTGTGAAAATATTTTTACATTTTATATTCAGATTTATGTTTTTATTTATAGTTGTACTTTATTTACTATGCAGATTCAAAATATATGACTTTCATATGGAAATGGAAGCGTTTGGGTTGTTAGCATGGCGCAGGAAATTTGATCGTTGGTCATGGCTTTAATTGTTCATACAGAAGTGGCTGCATCTATTAGATTTTTTTATAGAACTAGTTAGATTAGATTATAGTAGAGCTTACGACAGATTTATTACAATTTTTACACGAATAAAAACACAATAATATATATAAACATAAACAAAACAAAGAGAAATAAGTAAAATTAATAATTAATTTGTATTTTCTATAACTGGATAGGCAGAGAGAACATTTAGTCAAGACGGGTTCACCGCTTACTGTTCGAATTTGAGACATTGTTTACCCCAGCATTGACAAATTACATTTTTTTACAGTTTGCAGTCATATGCTGCTGAATTTGATTTAGGATTATCTAATATTAAAATAATTATGATCGAATTGAATTAGCAATATATAAAATAATTTTAGATGAAGAAATTGGCGGAAGTCAAGGAATGGCTGTTTTTGTTAAAAGTGATCATTTCAAGAAACTGAACGTGGGTTTTGCTCTGGACGAAGGCCTGGCGAGTCCCGACGATTCATACGTAGTGTACAACGGTGAACGAAGTATATGGCGTATGTATTTATTTTGTTGAAAAATATATAAAGATTATTATGTTATTTATAAAAAGTAAAAAATCTTGCATTCCGAATATAATATACATATGTATATATTGATGTTAATTAATTCATATGTGACAAAATAAGTACTGAAATATGAAACAATTGTGCCGTATATTACTTATGCTGTTATCTGTACATGGCATGTACAGAGAGAGCTTTCTTTAAAGAAATTATTGAACAAAAGTAAATATTTGTGAAAGTGAAATAAGTGTCTGTTGTTACAATTTATAGTAAAAAAAAAGTATCCTAAAAGTATTTTTGAAATATAAATAATTATAACTATAATATAATTGCTTAGAAAATGTGTTGTAAAAATATTATATTCAACACTTCCTATCAGATACAAATATAATATGCCCGGGCATGTCCGGCCACGGGTCGCTGCTGCTTCCGAATAACTGCGGGGAAAAGGTAAGTACATACTAAACTGCTAGCATAAATATATATAAAAAAGTTTCACATCTCCTACCAACACAGATGCTAACAACATAAATAAGTTGTAATAAGCATTTAAGAATTTCAACGAAGCATGTTAAGATTATATGACTGAGCGGTAAGTGCGCTTCTTGGTAACCGTCCGGTTACCAAGAGGCGCGAGTTCAAATCCCGCTACGTCCAATGATTTAGAAAAAATATTTTATACCATACTTAAGTATGGAATAGGATTTTGAAAATTAATGAAAAAAAAAACAAATCGAACAAGCAAGTAATATTTCTAATCTATAGTCACCAAACACTAGCATTAGCTCAAACATAATAGCGTACTATAGAATTATTACAATGTTGCTGGCAAATTATGAATCGATTTAATTAACGCATTGGCAACGTTCCAGCCGCCGGCGTTGTTTACTCTCTGGGGATAGTTCATTTAAACTCGTTACTTGACAGCCATTATATCATTGCGTTCATGTATCATTAAAATTAAATGTTATTGTTATTTGTTTCCTCGTATTTTTGTATGTCTGTGGAATAATCAGTATATATTTTTTTATAATTGACATTAGTCCCTAGAAATTTTATTCAAGGTCATCGAGGTGTGATTGGACAGGGTACTTGGAAAAATGCATTTTCCCGTTCTAGTAAGACAACGAATGTCGTTCATAGTGTATGAATTAATTTTATATATATATATATATATATATATATATATATATATATATATATATATATATATATATATATATATATATATATATATATATATATATATATATATATATATATATATATATATATATTACATTGAATTTTATTATTTTTCCATCAATAAGGATCTTATAGAAAATTCATAGTTTCAAGTCCTAAAATTTTATTTTAACTTTATTTTTTGCTTTTCCAAACGCGGTATTTCACGATTCATTCACATAACGCTAAGTTTCATTTTATTAGTGGCAAATTGTAAATCGCTTTAATTACCATATTGGCGGAATTCCAAGCGATGTTACTATATGTTCTCGACAATTTTATGTATTGCATTATTCAGTGTTTGTAGTAACTGTCACTTTAATATTCCATTACCTAGATTAATTATATAAAGCGATGCGGATGAGATGAATGAGTTGCACCACTGCGTGTATATCGTATCGTAATGTATCGAATGCGGGCGGAGAGAGAGAGAGAGAGACAATAAAAACATATATAAAGAATTTTGAGTGATACAAATTTACTACTCAAAAAATTATCTATTAATTTGTGCTTACTAAAGTTATAATATTAAAAGATGGTTTCTTAAATAACAATATTCCAATTAAGAGCTAGTAATGGGTCTAAATAATTTCGACGTCGTTAGTACACGTTAAACATACAAAATTTGTATATTTTATTCAAAAAAACTATCACATCATAAACTATCTCTTATAGTTTCCATTTCTTTCACTTAAATTAAAAAATGAACCCGGAACTCGCGTACAATAGTTTTGTTTCCTTTGATGTAGACAAAAATCTCAATCACCATCGCCAAGACATACGTATGTTTGTCAATAGTTAATGTCTGAATTAAGCACAAAGCGCTAAGATTAATAGGCAAGCTTAAAAGCTTAATGAGCTTTGTATTGATTTCAATTGATCCAGCTTAGAGACTGATACAAAGTTCAAATGAAATATTCTAATTAATCATACATACACAGTGTCAGACTCTAAGCGCGACGGTCGTGTATTCGATTCCCACTTGAGGAAAATAGACTTTTTCATATTCCTTGCTCTGGTAACAACACAAACCGTAACGTTGAGTTCCGCCACTAAACACAAAATGTTTCGAAAGGCGGAAAGTGAGGAACGGAGTGTCTTAACACTAGGTCTTAACGCTACCTAAGATATCTAGCTATATGCGGGACATAGCTTAAATTTATTTATTATTTATTTGTTCTTTAACATATATTTTCGTTATTGACTTATTTAGTTTATCCGGTTAATATGGTTTAAGAAAAAGATCATCATCTTTTTTCTAACATCTTTATTACGTGATAAAATGTGAATAAATCTTAAAAAAAAATGTCAAACAACTTTATTCTCTATTACTTTAAAATATATTTAGTATAAATTTTTTATACATATCAGTCATATGACTAGCTCGCGTGTTCTCATTTCAGCTGAAGTAAGCATTTCCTATGAAATATTTTGCACATAAAAGGAAAAACTCATTGATATTCATAAAGTTGTCCCCTAGTGAACATTTTTCGAACAGATAAATATTTTCTGTTAATAAGTTTCCAGATAATATAAAAGATAATGTACAACAAATCTTTGCGTAATATATAATAGATATAGTATGTTAGCTTACTGGTGTTTTTTACTTATTTTTTTTAACTTCATTCAGAGGAATATTTATACTGACATATAGATATTCCCCGGTTTTTTTAGATAGAGTACTGTCTTAGATTCCACGAAATATCATGTTATATCCTGTTCTACGGAAAGCAAATAAAAAGAAAAAATATATTATTAAATACTTAAATAATATGTTAATTCATAAATTATTAATAATATACATAATTAATTATTAGATACGATACATCATCGATAAATTTATGGATCTACGACAAGAGTCCAAGAAGAAGCTGGCGGACGATCCCAAGCTCACTATCGGAGACGTAACCTCTGTTAACCTCACCAAACTTTACGTAAGTTGTCCATAAAAAATCGTTGCTTTTTTTATATTATCTACAGCATGCAATGGTATATACAAACGCAAAACGGTAAAATTGGTACATATGAACGAATTGTACCAAAGAGCCAACTGCGTTTGCGTAGACTTTTCTTGCGTAGACATTTTCCCCCATTTCTATTAAAAAGGTCCAGATTTTTTTCTTTATCGGTGCTTTACACTCAAAAATTTCAAGCAGTAGTTCCTTTACGTTGTGTCTAAGTCAGTCACTCAGTGACGAAGAATTTTTTATATAGTCATAATTCATAATTCACATACAAACGCAAATATATAAAGCGATAAATTAGTCACTTATCATTGCACCAAGAGGCTAACAAAGATTGTCATTTGCCTTGTGAAGTATTCATAGGTCCTATAGAAATAACAGAAAAATTATCAAATTTGAATACATAGCATGCTAAATACTGATCAATAAACGTTTATTTACAGGGTGGTATTCAAAACAATGTGATTCCAGAGAAGTTAACAGCCAGTTTCGATATCCGCTTGGCTTTGTCTGTTGATTTTGAACAATTTGAGAATATGGTAATATATATACCAATTTGTTATTTTATAACTAGCCTACAATATATTAAAATATATATTTATACGTACGTATGTACGTTGATTGTAGGTTCAAATCCTACTTACACAAAATATTTGTATTCATAACTTGCTTTTACGTGCGACTTTTTGCTTTTAACTTGTTATACACCATGGACACATTCTAAGTGCCTAAAGTAAATCTGACCGCAGGTATAGTGGGTTTGACATCAAAGAAGTTAACGTGACGTACAATAGTCTATAGCCTCTGTGACAAATGAATTCACCTAGCATAAAATATAAAAAAAATAGATTTGCATCAGAAGGATCTACCACTACTAGTTATTATCTAGCCGAGATTTTACAAATTTTTCAGCGTTATAAAATTTGAATAAATTAAATTTATATTTTCTAATATAATTATAATATTATTCTTATCTTTGTTTCTCAATACAATGGGTGCAACCAGCTATTAAGTCTCGAAATACGAAATTCCAAAATAGAGTAACTCATCACTAGATACGAAGGCGAAGGCAGAGAATCATATAAATTTATATGATTGAAAAGTATTTTATTTATAATTTCGATTTACATCACTTCTAATATAATGTTCATAAATATAATAAATAGGTGTTATTTTATTAGATAAATTCATAAGAAAATCTTATAAAGTGAAAAAGATCTCACTTTAAAGTGAGTTAAGTTATAATTTAATAGAATAAAGTACGTTTTTCAATACAAAGATAAAACAATGGTGCCGTGAGGCGGGTGATGGAGTTTCATACGAGTTCGAACAAAAGGACGAATATGTCGCACCGACTATTGTAAACGAAACCAATCCATACTGGACTGCTGTGAAAGCGGCTGTGGACAAACTGTGAGATTACACTTCTTTATTTTCTCTTTATTTTCTTTATTTTCTTCTTTATTATTCCATATATTACTATCAACAAAGACTTTAATTATATATGAAATTTTACATTTTTAAATATAAATTTTAAAAGTTAAAGTGCATTTAAAAATGTAAAAATACATGTACATTATTATTTATTAGCTTTAACGTTTCCCGTGTAAACAAAATATGAATTTAGACTGTCTATTGCCTATGGCACCGCGATTATTGTGGGTTCGATACTCATTCAAGGGTAGTTTATATTTAAAATATTTTAGTTTCCTCGGTATGTAACGTCTAATGAATAAACGTGAATCGGTTAAACAATAAGACCACTATAGTAAACATTTTTTAAGACCTTTACAGATGGCAATAATGTATTCTCTAAGTAACATTATAAGGGTACCTTATTTGTTAGTATATTTCTTTATAGAAATGGAAAAAATTACAAAGCGTACATCTGACGCTGAATTTCCTTTAGTTACAAAGAAAGGTAATTTAGGTGTAACAAGAAACAAAACAGGAACAAAAGTTGAACAAATGAACTGCAGACTGTACATGACTTACACATATGTATATATATACTACTATAGACCTATACGTATGAAGACATATATATGTATTTAATTTTTATATAGCGTCACCCTACTTCCCGCATATAGAAGGGTAGACAGAGGTAGCCTAGTGTATGTGTTCCCCACTTCTTGCCGAATTTTTGAGACATTGAGTGTAGAGTGGCGGAACTCAACACCGCGCTTTGACTTATTAACAGAAGAGGGATGATTTACCCGAGTAAAAATTGAAACCCTAGAACCGCAGAACGCAGAACCCAGAACCCAGAGCCGCACGCTTACAGTTACACACTGTGCCGCTGCGCCATAACGGCCTCAATGTAATTTCTGTGGGTTTAAATCCAACTCCATGAAATTTATATATTTCACTATATTCGAACTTCCTAGTTTTGAATTTGAGAGAGGGGACTACCGACAAGTAGATAGTTTTTCTATAAAAACCGCTCTAAATAAATAGGTACTTTTTCATTTATATTTTCATAACTTGCAATATACTAAACTAGGGAATATATATACTTCTCTATATAGAGAAGTTCATAGCTAATATGAACTATAGTTAAATAAAAAAATATTAAATATCATTTATTAGTCAAATTCCATCAACAAGGCTCAATAATTTCTTCTGGTAAGATTCTTACCAGAAGAGTTCGAGTAATTTCTTCTCATAAATGTTCAGGAAAATCCCGCTAAGTGTCCATACATTCCCCGGAGGTACCGACTCCCGGTACATACGCTTAGAGAACATCGGCGCTCTCTGTCTGTCCCCGATGCGCCGCACGCGCCCCGCCCTGCACGAGCACAACGAGAGCCTGCACGCGTCTGTCTTCTTAGAGGGCATTACTGTGTACGAAGAGATCATACCCGCCCTCGCCAACTTGTAATAAAATATAATTGAGTTTCTTTGAACATGTGTTTTATTTTTATTTATGTCTAACATATTAATATAATTGTAGTCTTCGCAGTGTATTTAGACACATTTGATTAGTAAGCTGACAGCTAGAAGCTGAACACGATGATAGATGATAGATCTTTGACCAGACATTTAGATGTTTGCATTGAAATACGAGAATATTATAGTTATTACAATCTAAAAAAAATCGGTAGAATCTAATTGTACTGCTCTCTGAGAATTCTTCTGAGAAATGTTTATAGACAAATAAATGATTATAAACTTTATATATTAAATGTAAAAACCAAAAAAGAATGAAATAGAAATGTAAATCTAGGTAAGTAATAAAGTTAGAAACCTCTTAGTTCATAATATGTGTTTTCATGACTTATGTACATCATATGTTATATCTTAAATACACTGGTACGAACAACACTAACTTCTAAAAGCCTACACATACACATACACTTTGTCTTTAAGTATAAGCCTTTATCTCTTGGCAATCTAGTAACGATAGAGCTTTAAAAAAGCTTAGCAACGAATTCTTTTAGCACAAGTTACTGAATATTTTTAACATAAGTTTAGTAAATAGTATGATTTGTATCTAAATTTGAATAATATTTTAATATAGAAATCTAAATAATGTAGAAAATATAATAATGTTGAATATATTTACAATACTATTTTAACGAAATTATAGTATGGATTTGAATTCCATTTAGTAAAAACAATATATATCTTATAAAGGCCATCGTGGCACAGCAAGACAATCAGTCTAACTGTAAATGACGATAGATGTGCATTCTATACCCAGTCGGTATTTTTTTTCTATTTCTCCGCTCTGGCAACACTAAGCGTGACGTTGAATTACGTCACTTCCCTACGTCACCTAGTTTCAATAGGTTATTTATATATACTATATAAAAACTATATCATAGATCATTAACTGACAAAACTGACCTAATGGGCGTACAATATAGAAATAGCTACACACAATTAGATTTTTGGCTATAAGATACAGCGGTTCCATGGTGTAATGGTTAGCACTCTGGACTCTGAATCCAGCGATCCGAGTTCAAGTCTCGGTGGAACCTAAGCTTTTTTTTCATTATTTTAATAATATTATTATATTTTTGTTATATATCTCTCTTTTATATTTCTGTTTCTATATTTTCTAAAAATGATATTTTAATTTTGACCTTTATTGCGTCTGCAAAGAGCAGAAATAACAACACATCATATTTTAATGTGTAAACTAAGAATTATATACATTTTCTAAAATTACTAAAATTAGAAATAAAAATTAAATACATATTTTACTAAAATTAGATGAATTTTAAATAATTCAAAATGTAGGTTATACCTACTGTTTTTCCATTTATTTTAATATCATGCATAGCATCAAGTTAATTAAATGTATTTTTTTTTAAGATAATCATTGCGATAATTAGTACATAATACATATACATCGCGGTGCAATGGAATAGAGACTGACTGTAATCGCGACGGTTGTCAATTCAATCACTACTCGAGGGAATTTCTTTTTTATTTCAAAATGTACTCTATGTCTCGAATTCAGGACGAAAATGGGGAACGGAGTGTCTTGTTCTCTCTGAAAGAAGAAAAAGTAAAGCAGGAAAAATCTAATTAAATTGTACAGGTTAAAGGTTCAAATTCCAAGAAAGTAGGCGCGATATTGAAAAATTAAATGGCGTCGAAAAAAATGAAACTAACGATGTAATATAAGTAATTACCCTCTGCAAACTGAATGAAAATCGTTAATATAAACATCTAGAATCATTTCGGATTTTATTAAAGTTATACCAAGAAATTGTTAAAAAAGTAAGAGATATTTTAAACTTCCCGGTAAAAAGGTAAGGTCTTGAGTCAGTGTGAATGAATAATGCGCCTTATTCAACTTGGAGTGTGTTTCCATTGTTATTCTTTCTTTGGTGTGAAGAATAAAATTACCTTCTTTCAAAGCAGTCTAATTTCAATAAATATAATTAATAATGTATACTAATATGACAGAGCTGAAGATTCTTTTTGTGTTTATGGAGCACGCCAATCTCAGGAACTGGTTCGATATTATATTTTTTGTATGGTGGTAGCCTTTATTATCGTGACTTTACACATCGTAAAAGCTAGTATCTTATATAGCTAGGATAATAGATCAATAAGCAATATATACGTAGGTTTAGTAATAATTCACTTAAGACTTTAGATTTATTAAGAACTTTGGTAACCGTCTGTCTGTCTGGTCATGATGAAATGAGTAAAGATAAAATCCATAATTTACAAGATGAGACTTCCTGTACATCGGCATACTTGTATCGAGAGCGCTGAAGTAAAATTGAATTTTTATATTCTCTAAGGATCTCTACGCTCTATTTAAAGTGACCTAACTGAGTATACTACAAGAAGAATGGTATAGTGATTACACCGTTCTCCTACGCCTCAAATTCTGTCAAGAATCTTAATTAAACAAAACATAATATATTTAAAATTATATGAAATTAGGTTATTTTACCTAAATTATACTATAGAAACTTTAAGCTCTTGATTGCTATTTCTGCTCCATAGGTAGTGAGCATTGTATGGCAGCTTCATGATAACGACATTTTAGCAGCTTGACACTTTTTCCAGCGTAGCAAGGCTAGTATAAAGACACTCTGTTCGCCATTTTTTCAATTATCGAGACACTAGGTGTTGACTGGCGGAGCTCATCCCCGCGCTTTGTCCACGATGGAATATATTTAAAGTTTGACACCTGGCTTTCTGTCTATTAAAGAAAATAAAGTATATTAATGAAAATCGACATTCACAATAACATTTCTACGTTATTTAAGTAAAAAAAATATCGCTTTACCCTGCACATTCCAGGAGAAACAGGGAGGACCTAGTGTTAAGACATTACGTTCTCTGCTTTTTATAAATGGTGAAATTTAACGCTACACTGTGTCTACCATAAAATAAAAAAAACTCTTTCAAAATAAAAATAATACTCCATGACTTCAAATATAAATTAATATAAACTAAAACTATCGATTCCACGCTCATAAAAACTCTTTCAAAATAAAAATAATACTCCATGACTTCAAATATAAATTAATATAAACTAAAACTATCGATTCCACGCTCATTAATATGAAATATTAATAAATGTGCAGACAAACAAGCCATATGCGCAAGTCTCTATCATTATATACCTGAGGCAAACGCATTAAAAAATAAAAGCGCAAAGAATACCGCATTGAGGCCGTTATAAAGGTTGCAGTGAATATAAAAGAAGAGACGATTACGTTTGGATTAGAACGAAGCTTCATTTTAACTGTAGTTAGGTATTTTTTGTTTGTACGTTTTTTTTGCAGGGTAGTCAGTGTTGAGACAACATATTTTAGACTCTTATCTCTTATCACTTTAAGACATTTTATATAGTATATATGCTATACAGCAAATTTTTTCATCCCGCATATAGCACGATAAGCCGACATGATCTAGTGTGGAGAGGCTCCATTCTATATTTTTCGCCCAAATGCCTGTTGAGAAGGCGGAACTCAACGCTGTATTTTATTTTGCTAGAAGATATGAAAATAATTTACTCGCATGAGCAAGGATTGACTCATCGTTTTATATAATCAAATAACCTCAATATTACATACATATATGTATAGGCAGTATTATTATAAATTTAGCTAGTTCTATTAGTAGTTGGCTCGTAAGTAGAAAATTTAGAACCTGCATCTCTTCTCTTACGATGATTTCTATCTTCATACTTTACTTTACCCCACATAGCTCTACTTAATAACACATTAGCCAAATAAAAGAAGAATTGTTTTTAAATTAAAATTGTAAAGCTACCCTACTTTAAGCTGTCTAAATGAAGTCGGATTAACCGCAAGAATCAATTTATTTGCAAGACTGTTTCGAATAAAGCATACTCTACATTTGTTGCCCGATTGGCAATTCAACCCTGATTCGCGTCACGTCAAGCCAACAGTTTACAAACGATCTGTATTCCAGTATCACAATTCATTCTCGTTTTGTATCACTATTCCAATTGTTCTCTTTAAAGACTTGAAGTAATGAAAATCTATGGGATAATTTAGTATTATTTGTTCTTACATACTCGAAATGTTATTTGTATACAAAATAATTGTTTGTTTGCTTAGTCACAACTTTAGTTGTTTAAACACAACAAATTCAAAACCGTTTTATCTTTATAGAAAGATTATTATTGTAGAGCTTATAAAGGTTATAAACTAAAATGGATACCTGATTAATGGTTATATAATGTTGACAGACCTTGGAAATTCTCACATCAGTCGATTTCGAAGGTATCGTTGTCAATAATGAATTATTGTAAATTACAATTTAAAAAAGAAACCATGAGCTTTTTGCGCAGCCATTCTTCTCAGATTTGACGTATTAATTTTAAGGATCCGGCGGTAAAATTTTTGAAGTTCAAAAAATGTTGTATCTTTTTATTTTGAATAAAATTATTCCACATTGACTTTGTCCCCTGACGTGTTTGTTAGTTTTCTTTATGAAGAAGAAAAATCAAATTCAAAATTTATTTTTTTATGTAGAGAGTAAAAATAACAAAATTGTTATTGATATTCTCTTTGAAATTTTTTATTATTATTATTGTTACTCTCTTTGCATGACCATAAAGTTTTGTATGGAAAATTAAACAAAATTATTACAAAAGATATATTTTTTATTAATTTATCTATAGAGCAGGGTATTAAAAATTGTTACTAATCGTAGTAATCGTAATAGTATCGTAATAGTAATCGTAAAAAAAGACTTAACTTTAATAAGTAAGAAGAAGTTACTGGCTGGTGAAAAAGTAGCGCTACTATAAAAAAAAAACAAATGGAAAACGTGCGAACCTGCTACAACATAAAAATCTGTTGAATAAACGCGAAATTTTGCGACCCATTTATATCATATTATGGTGCAAATTAATATAGCTATATTATAATCTATGCATGCATAATACTATACTTTTGTTAATAAATTACCCAATTTCAGGACCGTCGTAGCGCAGAGGCCTGCCTCTGACTGTACACGCGATGGTTTGTGGGTTCGATTCCCACTCGGGGAAAATGAATGATTTTTCATTTTCTTCGCTCTGGCAACAAGGCAAAGCGCGGCGTTGAGTTCCGCCACTCAACACGCAATGCCTCGAAAGGCGAAAAGCAGAGAATAGAGTGTCTTAACACTAGGTTCCTAAGGCTCCTATTGTTCCTACGGTTCCCTCTGCCTACCCTGCCATGTGCTAATACATGGGACACAACGTGAAGCTAATTTAATTTTAATTACCCAAATTTCATAAATGTTTAAATAACATAATTTAGACATTGTTTATGGCTGTAGGTGTTGTTGTAAAATAATCTGTAAGTAAAATTTTGTATCACATCAATTTTTCTACTAAAAAGTGATCATAAAAGTCAAAAAGAAAGAGCAGAATAATCTAAATTAAAAGACAAACATTTTGATTTATAGCGCAATATGAGAACTTTCAAGATTCAATTTCATTTATATTAAGGCTGAACGTCAACGATAAGTTCTGCTATAATACCTATTGGACAAACACAAATAATAATATTTATTATTATATTTCTAGTTTATGAAGGACTTTTCAGCTGTAAAACGACTGAGCTTTAGCTTATATAAAATGTTTATATTAAAATATATAATTAAATACTCTGTGCCAAATAGGAAGGAGAGAAGGGCTTCAGATAGACTTGATTAATCAAAAAGTATTATTAGCATTAACTTAACAGTTATATAATAGTTTATAATATAAGTCCAAATATATGAAGCGTTTCCACCAATAAATACTTTAATATATAATTTAGCTTTAGCAATATTTTTTTTAATAAATAATATCTGAAATTTGACACACTATGTAAAATCAGTAGAATCGTTAATTTTTATTTCCAAAAAATTTAATATAAAGCGTGACAAAGCTTTAATCATACAGTACAGTCTTAAGTAATGGAAATTTATGACAAGTCAATTTGAGTGCATTCGCTTGATATCATTTTAAAAAGATATAAAATGTAAATAACAATTCTAATACTATTGGCATAAACATAGCTCCTTGTGTCATGCAAACAAAAATACATCGCTGGTTTTTAACTAAATAAAAGTCAAGCATGTTTTTCCCACGAGGCGTCCTGCTTGTTGCAAAAGCAACCTTTTTCTGTCCCATATAACTGACTTTTTGATCGATTTATTGGAAGTATATTATAAAATTTATTGTTTATATATTTCTTAAAAAGAAACTAATGCATATATATATATATATATATATATATATATATATATATATATATATATATATATATATATATATATATATATATTAGTATTTAGTTAGGTCTGTTAGTTCATGCCTACTGTTACGTCACATAGTATTGAAAGTTGAATGTTAATATTGCAGAAGCGAGCTGTTCGCTCAATCTATAAATTAAGCCCTAAAGAATCTTTAAGAGACAAATTTAAGGAAATTAATACATTGACAGTTCCGTCTCAATATATCTTCGAAAATGTTTTATATGTAAAAAATATATTAATAATTTTACTAAAATTGGCAATGTACACAATATTGATACTAGAAATAGGTTGAAACTTCCCGCGCATGTAACTCGATTGCACCGAGTCCGCAATTCCTTCATGGCACAGAGTGTACGCTTTTACAATAGGATCCCAAAAAACGTCCGAGAATGTTCTATATCACGATTAAAAAAATTGTGAAACGACGTTCGTGTGATAAGGTTTATTACCTAATTAATGATTTTGTAAATGATAACACACCTTGGGAATGAAATGCTCGCTACAGTCTCCAGTCTATATCAAGTGTATCATTGTCAGCAATGAATAATTGTAAATGACTTTAAAAAAAATGGCCCGCAGAGTTTCTTGCGCCGGTTCTTCTCAGGTCTGAGACATTAATTTTAGTGAACCGGTAATGTATTTGACGTTTAAAAAAATGAATCATGTGTTCTTACTTTGAATAAAATTATTTGAATTTGAATTAGAATTGCAGCTTACAAGACCGAAAAACACAATGTATTATTTATATGGAGATATTTTAAGCCATTTCAAGTTAGCCATTAATAAGTAAGTAGAAAAATAAATAGGACTCTTTTTGATATATTACTTTAAATTTGAAAACAAACGGTCACTATATATATTTGGCAAGGATGTAGTTTGTAACTTTGTTAGGATCAAGCTCTATCTTTGTCATTAATAAAATTTAATTTACAATATTTTTGTCATAGATACCCGAATTTAACGTATTAAATAAACTTAAAATAATTTAATGTTAGGATGATGCTTTATCATATTAGCTTAATACTCATCAGAATTAAATAAAACACAAAAAAGCTAATATTTGAATTAATCTGCTACTTTGATTTTTCTCTTGCTGTCATCAGTTTTTAATTATAAATTACATATGAAATAAAAAAACTCAATATGGATTAATCGTGATAATTCCACTTTTAAAAAACTAATAGTGGAAGCCCGATATGTCGAGCCCTTTACAGTAGTAATGACAAAAAATTTCATTTAAATTGTGCAAAGATTGCCAAAACCAAATATTTTATTATACAAACCTCTTTGTCCCGACATTTCCTCCTGCACAATCACATTACGAAGTTGAATTCCATGTACCCACTTCCAAATACCATCTTTACCTTCTAAACTGAGGAAATAAATACAAGTTACAATGTCTAGAGCGAGGAAATGAAAATTATTTTATCCTCTGAACCCATATCCATTTCGCCCACAGTCAGATGCTGTGCCACTGAGCCACGATGGCCTCTCAAAAAATTTAAAGATGCTAGTCAAATCGATGTAATTAAAAATAAAACTTTGTCCGTAAAACATAGATTATACTATTATTCATTTTCTTTGTTAATTTTTCGGTATACAAGAGACGGTCCCAAAACTATAGTGTTTGCGTTGAGTTTAAGAATAGTTTGTGAATTTCAGTTCTTATTAAAATTGGTTCAATGGTGTAATGGCTATCCCTATAAACCCTGATTCCAGAGATCCAAGTTCAAGTTTGAGTAGAAACTATGTTAATTTTATTATTTAATTTTTAATTTTTCTTTAATTTAATAAACATATATAATTAATAAATCAAATTAAAAAACTTTTATAGTGAATGTAAGAATAATGATAATTAAGAAAATCTATGTAATATCTTAAGTTGTAAAAGATATAATTATAATTTTCGTACACAAGGTTCTTATTTTTTTTTCGTTATATCCTGAATAAAGCATGAAACGCAAGGATATATAGGGTATAGGTGTACTCTCTATCCGAATTCTAATCTGATGGAATCTGCGTATTAAATGATGCAACTCAACGCCGCACCTTGTCCGTTGAGTGAGGAAATGGAACTAATTAATTTATTCCCCTGAATCGGGACTCTAACTCTTAACCAACGTGTTTACAGTTTAACCCCGCACCACTGCGCTACGATGACTTCAACGCTTAGAAATCGTTCATAAAATAGATAGCCTACGTATAAATAAACAAAAACGTCCTTACGAGGAAAATAAACACCATTTCATAGAGACATTATTTTCTAACGGGAAGGCAGTTTGCGCAAGTTATCAATATTTTACAGCATTGCGGAGAACCGAGCTTCCTGTGCGATGAGTTATTTTAAACAATCCTGTGCCCTCCAAAACTCCTCCCAATGGGCATGTGAAAATGAAATTGCCTCTCTGTAAATACTTATTTTAGTAATTAAAGTAACTTTAAGATTATTGTTACATGAAGCTATACAATTTATATTTATTTATTTCTTATATTTGTACAAAATATAAATATAAAAATAAACATACAATAACAATGTACAAGAGGCGATCTTATGGCTTTGTAGCCATCTCTTCCAGATAACCTTTAGGGCGAAAAGGAACCATTCAAATTATAAACCGGTAGGTATAAATAGAAAGAAATATTATAAGTAGACATAGACGAATATATAAATACCTATAATACGATAAATTATATAATAATACATTTGATGAATCCATACATAACAATATATATACATACATACATATATATAGACATATACATACATACAAACATACATGCATACATACATAAATACATATATACATAACATACATACACATATACATACACATATACATACATAACATATATACAAACATACATACATTAACACTACGTAAAAAAATAAATAAATTTAAGAACTTGTCGACAAATGAACTAAATAACGTTTTACGGCCTTTTTAAACGAAAATAATGACTTTGCCTTACGAATACATATGTTTTAAAACACTATTACTGTTTTTTTTAATTTATATATGTTTAATGTCACTATGGACGCCATTTTTGCCCTCAGAACTTTGATGGAGGCTTACAGGGCAAAAAGGAGAGCTCTGCATGTGGCCTTTTTGGACCTGCAGAAGGCCTTTGACTGTGTGCCACGTCAGTGTATCTGGTGGGCATTGCGATCCAAGGGGATCCCTGAAGCCTATATTGAGGTTATCAGAGATATGTACAACGACTCCGCTTCAGTGGTTAGGACCGCTGTAGGCGATACCAAGCCCTTCCCGATTACAGTAGGGGTTCACCAGGACTCAGCTCTTAGTGCGTTCTTATTCAATGTAGTGCTGGATACTGTCTCGGCTCACATCCAATGCCAGCCTATTTTATAGCTTTGGACACCTCTGTCCAGATATTCTTACACATATTAGATAACGCGGCATTTATTATTAAATACAACACGACAAATTAACAAGTTTCTAAAGATATCTATCAAACAATAGACATGAACTGTTTAAACTAAAAACGTTTGTTCGTCGAATAAAATTTAAACATACAACGGTTATGCGAAACCAGTGCCTGGCACCGCGACGGCCGGTAAGCAAATGTAACGAAGCAATTCAATTAAATTTACGTTTCGTGAAACATTATATTTTCACTGGCATTAGGCTCCCGTAAGCTTCACGCTGTATCCCGCACGTAGCAGGGTAGCTAGAGGGAACCGTAGCTGTAAGAATATATAGTGTTAAAACACTCCGTATTTCTACATATTTAAATTTTCATTATGAATACATAAAGAGGCAATTAAGCATTTTTTTAATTATTTTGATTTATTACATGATTCAATAAATAGTGTGTTTTCTTATACCTTTGTTCTCTTATTAGAATTTTATAAAATATTTTTAACATAAAAATTAAACCAACTTCCAAATAATACCTAGCTACATATATACAAATTTAAATACATATTTTAATTACTTAAAAGTAAAAGATAATTTAAAAAACCATAATAGAAATTACTGATACTTACGTATAATATATACCTATGTATTTAAAATTCGTTATTCTTGGAGTATATTTTAGTGTAATAAAAAATATATAACAAACTAGCGACCAGCTTGCGACTTTGCTCGCTAGATTTATGTCCTCAGATTAAGTCTAATATAATATTCATATATTTATAATATAATATGTATGTCTTTTAGTTTTTAAATTTTTTTTATTTTTCTTTTGAACCACTTTGTCTATAAAACAAATTTTATATCCAATTTTTTATCTAGGCTTTGCGATATCGATCGATCGATAAATGTTTTATAAAAATTGGTACAGCTGTTCCAGAGATTAGCCCAGACAAACAAAAGGACAGACAGATAAAAAATGTAATTTTTTTTTTCTTTTATTAAGGTGTAAATAACTATATGCATTCGAAAATTTATTTATATTTATAGGATGTATAGCTATCGTAATGAAATAAAAAAAACGTATTAAAATTAATTTTATTAGCTTCTTTGTTCGGTGTATTTATTAGTTAATTTTGTCAATGTTATTTTTGCTTTGGCTGACACTGACTTCAAACTACTTTTGGCTTGCCATGCGGCTTGTATAAGGAAACAATTGAAGTGTAAATTGTAAAGCTGTCAGTATTGAGGAGTGGCGCCTGGTGCGGAATTGGACGAGCTTCTGTGATTAAATTAGCATTGAGCTGCATTTTGATCATTTTTAGGGTTCTGTACCTCAAAAGGAAAACATGGAACTAGTTTGCTGTCCGTCTGTCTATCTGTCCATCTGTCAAGACCGTTTACTCCAAATTACATGGAGGAATGAAGCTAGAATAAATATGAAATATCCAAATCGATAACCTCTTGAGGCACAGAAAAAATCTAACTTCTAAGTCAACGCAATCAAAGATATGAATAACAAAGGAAAAAAATTCGAAATTTCGAAATTTATAGATACATCGCAGAAAAAAACCATTACAAACTTATAATGTAGCTCATTTCATACAAAATGAGTGCATACGACCTCAATTATAGGTTTGTCGACTCAAATTTGTTGAAATCTGACGAGAAGTGAAATTTTTCATAGAAAGAAAACATTACAAACTTATATTTGTCCTTCAATTTATACAAAATGAGTGGATCCGACCGCAAATTTAATAATAATATATAATAATGTTATTTAAATTTATAAATGTTATTATTTATTATGTGTTTTAAATTGATGATATTTGTTATATGATAATTGGTAAAAGAGTTTACATATACTCTTTAAATAAACTGAAATAACAGGTCTGGATGATTAGAATAATTCTAAATCAGTATTGTTGCTAGTGCTGTTTTAATAATTTCGTAAAATGCTTTTTAAATGCGCCAGGGTAAAGTATAATATATAAAAATATATAAAAATATATATACTGAACAAATAAATCAAATTTTAAACCATATATCCTTCTTTTAGCGTATGATGAAGCACGTCAAATAGCATTTTTTAATAAAAGCTGTGAGTAGCAATGAATTCTTATAGAATAACATTTTATTTAAAAAAATATACATTTTATATGTTTTAATATAAAAAAAACGCGGCATGTAGGCACACTCTATACATATTACCTTTAGAAATTCGCTATATCTTGAGAAGTATACAAAGACTATATAGTGATGTTTTACTTAGTGATATATTAATTATTTTTTTAACTTCACGCTGTATCCCGCATATAGCAGGATAGGCAGAGGAAACTTTTTTCCCAATTTTTGAGAACTTATGTTATGTGGCATGACTTTGTCTCGTCTTGATACCAGAGCAAGAAAATGAAAGTAACACATTCATCCAAACGGGAAATAAAGAATCCAATGTAGCATTTACAATTAGATGCTTGGCTGCTGCTTGAAAAAAGCTTCTTATAATTAATCATTTTTGTAAACATTTTGTAGATTAGGAAAGGAATTTCTATCCCAGTGCTCATGGGACGAAAACACAAAAAAATCGATTATAGTATCACATTGAAGAGCTCCAGCCGAATATGCGCAGAAAAAAGCAGATTCTTGACTGCAATTAAATAAAACGTTACGATTAACAAAAAAAATTAAAGAGCAGCGCTTCGGCTATGTAAAAAAAATTAAAATCGTGCGAATCTACTAAAATCTAAAAATCTGTTGATTAAACGTGAAAATTCGCCCACTAGTCTCGTACAATTTTCAGCTAGCCCACATTAAGGTTAGTTACTACATTTGCTAAACAGTTAATATTCTACATTAAGCGGTTAGCAAATATGACCGAAATACTGAACGACATTTCAGTTTGATGAAATTATAATTGGATTAATTTGTTGGTCCACCGATTACTTACTTATTAAGGCAACATTTTCATTAATGCTATTTTTATATAGTTATTCTTTATAGCCTCGAATGGCGGAAAGGCGGAAAGCGGGGAGTGTCTTAACACTAAGTTCCTTCAACCTACGGTTCCCTCTACCTACCCTGCTACATGCGGGATACAGCATGAAGCTAAATAAATAAAATAATTAAATATATAGTTATTTGTTTGTGCTATGTGATTAGTACTTAGCGTAAATAACAATTCTTAAAAACTTATTTTTACTATAAAATATACTTCAAAATTGTACCAAGCTATATCTAAAAAAGGTAATACAAAATATTTATATTACCATAGAATAAAGAAAATAAAAAAATAAAGAACGTAATTACTGATACTTTCATATCTATTTATTATTGAAAATCTGTTATTATTGGAGTCCGATCCAAAATGTCATACAAAAAAAATATTATTAAAATTGGTTTCCAAATGACTCGAGATATTGATATGACATTGACATACCTAAAAAAAACATGTCGAACATAGAAACTTCTCTTTTTTGGAAATCGGTTAAAAAAAGTGAATGCGAGAGTCTATAAAATTACTATCGTGTCTTGTACTGCACGTTATGATGCTAAGACGAACACTTAATTTCTTTTCAGTCCATTTAAGCCCTCAAATATCAAATAGCGCAAGGCAAAATAGAAGCATAGTGAAAAAAACGCATTCGCTTAGATAAGTAATCGCCTGTTATAGACATTTATGCACAAAAGACAGTTTTTATCCCTGTCTTATTTAAATTATTTTATTGTAATTAACATGCTCATGTTTGCGAAACTCTCGTGCTAGAGCTAACTTATCTTTTTTTACTTAGATTTTTTATGTACATATATATTTAGTAAGAACTTAAACAAAAAAAAGAACTAAAACTATGAAATATTCAGATATTTCATACTACACTACCACAGCGACATAGTCAGCTGTGTCGCTGTAGTTGTTGGTTTTTTCTATGAAGTGAAATGAAAAAATTCTATGTATATATATTAATATTTTAATTTTATATTCCTATAACTTATATACAACATATGGTTAAGTTACATACATATATTGGTGAAAAGTGTGAAAGGACTTAAAACTAGATGTCCAATGCATATCTAAACTATATAATATCATAAAGCTGAAAGATATGTTTGGTTCTACGTACTCTTCGTATCTTAAGAACTACAGGTTCAAATAAAAAAAATGATTATAGTCAGTATAGTCCATTGAATATAAGCTATAAAAGGGTTAAGGCTTAAAAGGCTAAGTATAAGTAACAAGACTGCAAACGTAGCCACTTATAGGAAATACATTTTAACGATGTGTACAACTCGTACATATAATACCGTATAAACGATAAGCGTCGGTATAATACTGTATCCGCTTCCCAGAGTTCAAGAGGTTATAAATCCTCGATTCTATTCGACACTAAATTGTGGAGGAGTCCCGATGCGCCTCCCGACTGCCAATTTCAAGGAAATTGCACCTTTTACTGTGATTTGTGCAGGTACGGTTACGTAGTATTTTATTAAATGTATAAGATACAGCAAGCTACATATTAGAAAATACATTTAAAAGTCTAAAATTTTGCCTTAATCTTTATCTCGCAGAGAGTAATTAGTGTAAAAACATTCTCACTCTCAAAATTATAAATCAAAATCTTCTTTATTCAAATAGAATATTACAAGCACTTTCGAATCGTGATATAACATAAGTGTCAATATTGTCAGTCTTACTAGAAGCTACTACCGTCCAAACCCGTTTTTCATTTTCCGAATTGTCTAAATGTAAATGCCGCCAAAGTAAAGAATTGTAACATATCACTCATTTCTAATTAGAAGAGAAGGAATTATTTTGTACTCCGCGGATTAACCTCGCAATTGCCTATAACGTTGGCACTTGCCTCTCCAAAATGCGTATTAATACTCACCTCTACTGTCCGAGATCTGCTCTCTATCCAACCAAATTTAAAATGATCCTACTAATGCCGCTTTTGAAAAACGTTCTAGATACGTATAAGCTAATGATAGTTCTACACCGGCCGAGATTTTTTACTAAAATATAGGTAGATATTTTATTTTTAGCTTAACGCAGTATCCCGCGCATAGCAGAGTAGGCAGAGGGAACCGTAGGCATAAGGAACCTAGTGTTAAGACACTCCGTTCCCCACTTTCCTCCATTCGAGGCATTGCGTGTTGAGTGTCGGAACTTAACGACGCGCTTTGCCTTGTTGCTATATTGCTTTTGTTGGATGCTACATAACACCACACGTGGAGTTTTCACACACGCTCCTTGGTTATATTGATCAATTTGCCCTGTTCTAAACTAATTGCCCGGCAATCAATTATACTTTCATTTCTTATTGATATTTTTTCTGATTTAAATTAAATTTCTATCCATTTCAAATTATAAATGCTTCATAATCTCTACATACGAGTATCAATGTCACGCAATCCGCATTTCATATTAATATACAAACATACGTATACATTAATAGTGTTACAACTAAATTTATTTTCGAGAAATAAATAAAAAATTACAAGTTTTAAAGTTATGCAAGTGAAGGTTGCCGTGAATATTTAGTCACCAAGCAAAAGTCCGGAAGTATTCTCTAGATATGCACAACATTAAAAATGCAGACGTTGAGAGTTCCGCATCGACGCCTCCACGCAAATGTTGATGTGCATAAAACATACATACTCATCACAAGTACTTGGTAAACTTATTATGGAGTGTTAAAATATAGAAGCGTGTAGCGAGGGATAGTGTCAGACTGTAAAGGGTTCCAGGTTCAATTTCCTCTTAGGGGCATAATTCCATTTTAAATTATTATCATTTCCCCATTCTGGTAGAAAATGTCATCATTGATTTCCGTCACTTAATACACAATGTCTCAAATTTGGGCGCAAATTTATGTATGGTGTGTCAGTGTCCTGAGGCGTGAAGCTGAAATATCTGTGAAATCAAGAAAGCCACTCATGTATGTAAGTATTTATAAAACCTAGTTGTTTTGTTTCTATAACGAAAATGCTATGCATCGCGTCAATAGAAACTATTTATTATGAATTATTATAATAAATATAAATAATAAACTAATTCATTTTAGGCTTGAAAATTTTTTATATTTGGATTTGTGCCCCAAAAACTCAAAACTACAAATGTAGCAACAAAAAATTTGTATACAAGAATTTTCAAATAAATGTGATTTCATTTCGAAATTAAGGAAACTCATTAAAAAAGCACATAAATATTAACATATGCTCTTTAATATGAAAGTAACTCACAAACAGAATTAAAGATAAAGTTATATCTCTTAAGAAATATCTATTTATCTAATCCGTTACTTTTTATAAATCAACCTACAAAAACGTTTTTTTCTTCGCTATTAATACTGAGAGCTAATAAAGTTTGTATGGTCAATACTCACTATTCAGCCTGCATAAGATATGAAGCCTTAACCTCCATATGTCGAGACGTAATTAATTACATTTCTTTTATTTTTATTGAAAATCGATTTTAACGCTAACTATAAATATATTTTTGTTACTGGTCGGTTACCTCCAACATCGATTGTTTGACACGTTTACAAATGTGTATATGGTTTTGTGGCATGAAGTCAAATAAAAAAAATCTCCAAAATGTATTCATATGTAAAAAATAAATAAAGTTGAATTGTAGGGGAGTTATTTACAATATGAAGAAAAGGAATTTTATTTACAAGTACACACTTTTAATAATTACATAATACTTATATTTGTAATTTTTTTTTCATTCCTGACAGACGGCAGACACCTAGGTAGCTACTGAACAAAGGACAATCACTTTTTTTTTATAATTTACCTCTTAAGCTGGCAAATATAATTACGCACACCATCCACCCGGCAGTTATATCATAATGTACACTTGAGTTGAACCTTTACTCATAATTGCATTTACTTTTTTTTATTTCATTAAAATATAACGTTTTTAATTAGCGACCAGACTGAGTTGGAAATGGTTGGTGGCGAGTCCATTTACTTTTAAGTGAGACTCACCGCACAATGGTCATAACTTTTAATACACCACATATATTTTATACGTAAACTATTATAACGCATGTCACAAGTTTAATTCTCGTGAAATATTTTTTGTTTGCCTTATAGAATGCAAATTATGTTTGAGTATCATCATCATTTTCTTAATAAAAATATACATAAGTTGTAGCGTAGATATATAATATAAAATTAATAAAAAAATTGTCTTTCTAATATGTCATTTTACGGCTAATCCCTTATAGAGTACAGCGTTGGGTTCCGCAACCCAAATACAAATAACAGATAATATATAATTTTATAGCATAACATTATTGCATGAGTTAGAATTAAGCACAAAATAGAATATTAAAACCATAATATATCGTAGAAAAATGAGAAACTGTTTTCTATGCCCTTTCATAGAGATATTAGATCTATTGTTCGCTAACATCGCGTGCATTTTGATAGAGGTATACCTCTACTCATTTTCATTTTTGCTTACAATGAATTTAAAATATAAATATTCATTAATACACTACTTAATGTGAGACTAATTACTAAAACTGTAAAACACAACAAATATGTACTTGTTTTCGAACTTAGTGTCATTACACTCCGTTCATTCTTAATTTCAAGAAACACGTTTTGGGTGATGGTACTCCATGCTGCAATTAAAATCCATTCGTTCTCCCCTGATGGGGAATCAGAGGCCAGAAGCTGTTCCACTGCCCTGCCACTGTTAATACAATTTTAAAAAGATATAAGCGGTTGCTGCCTGATATAACTACGTCAAAATGAAAGTTTAAATATATTTAATGTATAAACTTTTTATACATTACATATATTTAAAAATGATGCCAAAGAAGCTACACTTTTTATACAATTTTCCTTGAATAATACTTTCACACTCGCAGAGAGTCATCCAATGTTCCCTAGAGCTTAATGAAGCAGTCTTGATCTATGATGCAGATTAAGGTATTTGTTATAGCGTTAAGCGATGCTATGGCTATGCTATTTAAAATTTTACAGACTAGTATTTGAACTGGATCTGTTTTTTTTTATTCTTTTGTTTCATCACCACATACTTTTAGCTTCTGTACTTTTGTAGTTCTGTTTTACTTGTCTTTATTTAATTGTCCTTCTAGTTTTTCGATAACAAGGATTTTATAACTGATTCTGTTTGTTATTGAGAGATTAATCTTGAAGTTGAAGAAAGAAATCTTGCAAGCTAAATGTCGAAATATCTTTGTGCGAAAATTAGTCACATACTTTGTATACTGGTGACAATACAATCATATAATATCAGTATTGTTGTTAATATGGTCACTGCAACAAGAAGGCAGATTGGATTTTTTGCATGATCTAGCCAATCAAATGAAAAGACTTAACTTGTACAGTAACATACATCATGAGAAAATTCGAGTTCAAGATGACCGCCATCACAAAATTACGTATTTATGTCAACTCAAACTATATCGGTATAAAATTAATATGCTTGATTTGAAAAAGACACTGTGAATAAAATTTTAATAAAATTAAGTATTGAAGCTTGTATAAAACTGAATGTACTAAAACGAAGAAAATAAGTTTCTCCAGTCTCACTTCTATAAAATCTAGTTCAACAATATTTATTATTTAATTTCCAAAAACAATATATAATAAGCAATTATTCATCGATTGAGTACAAGTCACACAGCCATTTCTTAGCGTTATATCGTTATAGCTTAGCCTCAGTTGAGTAGTAGTCAACTGGCGTATGTGGCCTGAATCAGAGGTCACGATTATACTTGAATGTTTAATCACGACATTTGTGCCACAGAGGGAGATATTTTACACGAGTGATGACAGTTTTTATTATATATATTTTTTTAATAAATAAAGAAAAGTATTTATTGAGACTTAAAGAAACAACTATTACATCTCAAAACCTGTGGTAAGCTGTGGTTTACCTTTGTGTTGTACCTCTTCCTCTTTTCCTTCTAAAAATAAAAAATAATAAAAAAACAATTAATAATTTTACACATATATATACATATATATATATATATATATATATATATATATATATATATATATATATATATATATATATATATATATATATATAACTTAAACAATATTTTTAAAAATACACCTTTACAAAAAGTGGAACTCAAAAATAAATAAATGATGTCAATAGTTACAAATATTTATTGACAGATACAAGTATTTGTTTATTATCATGTTAATATCTTTAAAACAATATTCACAAAAGAATAATCAATTTTTATACTACACGCTATTAGCTTTATTGTATCAACATCTTAACCCCTGTAACAATACCTTACAGCCAAACCATGTTAAATAAGCCGGAGTATTCGCAGCATTTTTGTTTAAATCCACCGTATTTAGCTCTCCCTAACGAGTATCTGCATACCGTAGTGTTGGCTGCAGTGTAAATATTTACTAACGCGGAACTGGACGCAGGAGCGTTTATTGCGGTAGGTAAAACGCTTAGGAACAAGTAATATCTAACTACATAGTACAAAGTGAATGTAATAAGCATATGCTATTGAAAGCTAGACTTACAATATATGAAAACTAAAAAAAATTAACCAGTATGTAATCTAAGGCCGTCATGGCGCAGCGGCACAGCGTCTGACTGTAAGCGCGATGGTTGGCGCTTCGATTCCCATTCAGGGACATTAATTATGTTCAATTCTTTGCTCTAGTAAGAAGACAAAACGCGGCGTTGAGTTTCTTCATTCAACATGCAACGTCTCAAAAACTGCGCATCGGGTGTTTTAATACTACGCTTAATCTGCCTGCTACACTGCCTGCACTGCTATATGTGAGATATAGCGTGAACTACAAAAATACATTAAATCTTTTCTGTAAGTAATTGTAATAATTAGTACAACTATTGTATTATAAACGCATATCATTTGAACTATCCTTGTACGTGGTATACGTCGTTAAGGGCAATAAAAATAACGATTAATAAAAATAATATTATTTATAGCTACGTACATAAATTTAAATAAAAAAAAATTAATAAAAAAAATATATATATATACATTTATTTAAAATTATATTTCTTATTTCAATTTGAAAATAACTTCAATTCATCTTTAGCACGCTCTGAACTCTCAAACACAGCCGTGACAGTAAGAGTAAATGTAAGAAAATAGTAGTTGATGCATCGTGTTGCCTTTTCTTGCGTTAGACCCGCATATATTAGAAATGGTCGATGTAAAATATATATGAATTAAAAATATTCGTAATTTTTTTTAACTACAAACTATATCCAGCGTAATAATATTGTATATAAGCTTGTGTGAAGACACTCCGTTACCATACCCACTACTGTGGCGTTTACAGACACCGCTGCGAGAGATTATAAAATGCAGACCTATAAACATTGAAATCTATATGAAAAATTAGAACATAGCAATTTATTAATTATACTGACTGACTGACTATAGTCCTAAGTAAGTGAAAAATATTATTAAGGACATTTATTTTACACAAATATTAAGTAAAATAGTATTTATTCAAGATCGATTCAAAATCGTGTTACAGTTGGATGCTCTTCTACGTCTACGTCACGCTTAAAAAAATACATAACTTTAAAATATATTTCATATATATTTTTAAAACAATAGCCAAATGACGTCTTATAAACAAATTGAATTGAATATACTTAAATAATTTCACAAAGAAAAAACTCATACAGAATCAGTGATTTTTCCGAGAAATTTTACATATTTTTTACTTCGATCGGGTCATTTTTACATTATCTACACCTACGTGTAGATAATGTAAAATTTTTTATTACTTATATTAGTTATTTATTTTTATTAGTTATTAGTAACTCCATGTTAAATAATGCATAAATTACAATTGGTACATTTACAAATAATATTTTAAAGAATTAAAAATATGCAAATATTATTAGTGGTGATTGGTGGAACTCACCGCCGCATTTGATCCTGGCCGAGCAGAGAAATAAAATAAAATTTTGCCAATGAATTGCTGGGAATCGATCCCACAACCATCTTGTTTTATCTTTGTCATATATTGTTTCCCTTCTCTATTTAAAAAAAATATAAAATTCTTAATTATCTAAATTTCAAAACAAAAAACCTTTGCATCACAATATCTTATTCTTAAAAAGAATAAAGGCGTATAAAAATAGAATGTGTATATGACAAACAGAGAGCAAGGTTCACTAACAAGCCGCGACTTGCGACCACACTTGACCGCTTTAATTATTTCTGTTACAGCTCTGCGGTACTTCAAGTACTAGACAACAGTGCCAGTGTGTTTTGGATGATGTTTAATGTGTTATATGTACTTATATATTGGGATATATTGGGACCTCTATATTGAGGAAATAGAAAATGTATTATTCTTGTATTTTTAAATTATATCAACGTTAAAGCTTTGTATAATTAGAAAATCATGTTTTAATTAATTGTTCTTTTTTTAAATAAATACGTCCAAAGCAAGAACAAATTAACTAAATCAATGAAAATATTGTTCTATTTTTTATTTAAATAATTTAAAAAAGCTATTATATTTAAAGAACAAGATGTTTTTTTAATATCTTTTTATGATTCGCGCTGTATCCCACACGTAGCAGGGTAGGCGGAGCCTCTGCCGCAGGTTGAAGGATCCTTGTGTTAAGACACTCCTCCGTTCCCCGCTTATCTCTTTTTAAGGCATTGAGTCTTGAGTGGCGGCACTCAAAACTGCACTTTTGCCTTGTTACCAGAGCGAAGAAAATGAAAATAATTCATTCTCCCCGAGTGGAAATCGAACCCAAAAACCCTCGCGTTAACAGGCAGATGCTGTGCCTCTGAACCACGACGGTCCACTTGTTAAACTTACTCTTACATAAATAAACCTTTAATTTATAGTTTCTCAAAAATCATGAATGTAATCAGCAAATGAAACAGAGAGCTATAATTTGAATACATTTTTATTCCAATTTTGCTATGTCAGTGTTTTACCTGTCAGTTTAAATCACTGAAACGTATCAGTTATAAAGCTTCATGAATATTATTTACGAATGCCGCTATAAATGTCAAAATATAACTGATTTTAAATATTTTATGCGATTTGGTTGTTTTTTTTGGACAGTTATATTGTATGAGATAGTATAGCATATAAATGATCTAGCTAACAGGCATTTAGCTACTAGCACTAAGTTCTCTACCAAAGTTTGTTGATTCAATGTAAATACTAGTTATTTAAACTATGCTATGAAGTAATATATACATATTTATTTTATTCTATTTCCATACTCAAATAATTAGATCTTTTGCAAAGCCTATTATATAATTGACCAAAAATGTTGTGAAATTTTCTACTATTCGCACTAAATATGGAGACATAAATAATAATTATAGCGAACAATCAAGCTATTTGTAATTACAATTATTTAGCTTTCATAAAATAGAACAAGCCATTATGGTGGTATATGGTGGTGTAGTGGAACACCGTTTCACTTCAAGCGATTATCGATTCGCATTCGATCCCCATAATTGATCCCGGTTTTAACAAAACTTGACATTATGTTCTCTCTTACAGGATAAAGTGTGACGTAATATTTTAGACATGTATACTTAATTAGACTATAGATAAAAATAATATATATTTTTTGGATGAATTAAAGCAAACGTAGATTAATTATAATTGAAAATGTCTACTTAATTGAATAAATGTTTGTAGAATCCATTTACCTCTGAAATTCTATGTGCCTGTTCGAAAGTTATCACAAATAGTACGAGTCTGATGTCATATTGATAATGATCAGTTTAAAGCTCGTCAGTTGAAAGCATAAAATTTAAACTATAAAATTAAACACAAAAAATTGCACAGTAAATATAACTTAATAACCAACATCCACACTAAGAGACGACAGTTAAATGTTAATTGTAATATATGAGCGCGACAGCTTAGGTACTGACTAATACGTCGATTGCGTTTTTCCATATTAATTTTTACATCTCCATCTAGAGATGGAGATGTAAAAATTAATAGAATTACTAACCCAAAGTAATAGGAAAATGTGTACTTAACACCTAGAAGCATTAAATGTTTCAATTTTCTTTAATTAATAACATTCAAACTCTGATCAAATGAATATTAACTTTGCCGTATAATGTGAAGATAGAATTTAATTTAAAGCATAGCGCCGAAGAAATTTCCAGTATATTTAACTAAATAAATAACGACGATAGACTATATTTGTTTAGTTCAAGTCTATTAATAGACACAATGTAACTGATGAATCGATCCATAAATATTTTATTACGTGAAATTTTACATGAATATCGAATGACGCTCGAATCATTACTTGATTCCAATTAATATATAACGACGCAAGAACCAAATGTTTAATTATCTCCGTTCTCCTTTCTCTTCTAGCCCTGAATATAGCGACCTATCAACAAGACTCTCGGCTCTACATTTTCCCTCGCCACTCGCCAGTCTCCATTTTAAAATATGTAGAACAATTATTGAAACTAATAAAAAATCAGAAATGGACGACTTATTCAGAGATAATTAAAAAAGCTAAAAAACTAACATATATATAAAAAACTCCTTTTGTCTAAGATAATGATAACAAAATCGCAGGTTCAACTTAACAAAATATAAAAGTTGAAACCAAAATATAAAAGGATATATAAGTAAATATGACTAAATGCATTGAAAACAATAAAATTATATAAGTCGTACAAAACACAGTGTAAGTGATATAGACTAAGCCGTGTGATATTAATTACAAGTAAATTAAGATATGCCGCATCCGCAATGCGACTCACTGACTACCGAACACTTGTGCCCACGTTCCTCTACTTTACCCGTACCTGCCATTTTATTTTTAATGCCGGCTAATTCTTGAATGAGGTCGTACATTTTATTGTACTTAACTTAGATAATGGATACATTTCAACAATGTAATGTGAATATAGAAAACTTTTATCATAAATCATTATGGAACAATTCATTATGAAAATAAAATTATTGAGTTATTCAAAATGTTAAGAACAATATTTGTATTGATATTATATACATTTGGAATTTAAAATGCTGTTGAATGATCTAGGAGTAAGTTGTAAATAAATGGTCAAATGTACTTTACATTTCGCCAGAAAACTTGTCTAAGACAAATATTGAGCTGTCAAGAAGTAATCTGGAAATTTGAGCTTGCAATACAATATGCTGGATGAAATATCTGAGGCTGTGAAACTTCATCATTTATTATGTTTCATGATGGATTTTTAAATATATTTCATACTTATTATAAATTATCTTTACACTCTGTCTCAAATAGAGCAGGGTAGACAGAGGATACCTAGTGGTAAAACATTCCGTTCCCCACACTCCATCCAATATTCCATTCCATCAACGCTGTGATTTGACTTATTACTAGAGCTAGGATATTAAATAAATCAATCTCCCAAGTGGGAATCAAACCCACACCTGTTGCTTTTATAGCCAGACGCTGTACTTCTGACCCACGACGGCCTCACATTTTTATATTAACAAATTATTAAATATAAAATTTTACCTACAGCTTCACCCGCGTAGTTGAATGGAAATAACTAAGAGTTGTATGACACGCCATTCCCTAACCCTGTAAACCTGTACGCTGGCCACATATGATAATGGGTTACATTAAAACTATTAATGCCTTTAGTATTCCTCGATATCCCGAGTAGCTAACTAGTTCCTGGAATTGGCGTGACAAATTCCTTATCTATATAATATTAGTACATTTAGAAGTATAAAGCTAAATTACTAAAAAAAAACAGATATTACAAATAAATAATTTTTCCATTAACCTTGACAACAAACAAGAATTAGTTAAATTACTAACGATTTTTTTTTATTTTATAATGTAAAGTGTAAAAATAATTTTACAAGTAACGGAGTAAGAAGTGTGCGATATGCATAATGAGAGTTGGCATGTTACCGTCAAGTTGCTGCTCATCGCCTCATATATTTTACATAAATCTAATCCAACGTTCATACTTAACTCTATCGTATAAAATTCTTGCCTTAATTATATCCCTAATGGAAACTTTAAATTATTCGCTTATTTATGTATCTATTACATACTATACGACTATTTTTATGACTAATTAATAAATATATACATAGTTTCTGTATTTAGAAGTTTTTATCTTCTTTTTTGCATTAAGATAATCCAAGTATTAAACATACAAGTATAAAGCATTCAATATTTAATATTAATTTGAGCTTTATATCGTAACCCGATTTTGAAAGCAAACCTAGACAGACAGACAGACAGACAGACAATAAACTGATCCTATAAAGGTTCCGTTTCTTTTCCTTTTAAGATACAGAATCCTTAAGCCTTTTTCATTTGAAATTAAATACATATACTAAAATTTATTTTAATAACTCATGCAATAACAATCGTACGAGAAACATAAAAAAGTTGAACTAGAATAAAAGGTGTACAGTACATTATTTATAATACACAAATATTATTTCACTCAATTGAATAAATAAAGTAAGTGTTAAGTTGTTTTATACAATTTACTCGCTCGTAGTAAAGGAAATAAAAACCATAAAGTTTGTTCAATATGACAAATTGGCATGTCATATAATATAAGTGACATCTGATACATAGTTGAGTTCTTACAAGCGTGTTGCTTGATACAATTTTGGGTATAATTTCTTGAGTTATGTTTTAAGAGAAAAAGATATTACTGCATTCATTTAATTTATATTTTAATATTTATTTGCCTATATAACTTCAAAAAAAAGAGATGTTGGAAATATGTTAAAAATGTAGTTTAGCCAAATGATCTTTTCAGACTTTAATGCCAGGGTGATAAATTGTGAGTGAGAAACGTAAGTGCATGTATGTTTATTTGTATGTCAATAAATTGTACAGAAACTAAAAGTATATCGATATAACTACGTTTTAAATCAAGTCCGCAACTCCAAATTTCATGAAATTTATTTAATTAGTTCTTGAGATATGAGTATTTACGCTTTTCTAGGATATGCATCAAAAATGCACAAATGCAGGCAAAAATATTAAATCATTAATAATTTACTTATAGTTACCTAATAAATCGGTTTAAAATCTTCAAATTATTTTTATAAACAATCAAGTCACCTTGGGAATGAGTGCTCGCTCCAGTCTATCTCAAGCGTATCGTTGTCAACAATGAATAATTGTATAATTGTAAATGACCATATAAAAAAAAAGTCCCGCTGAGTTTCTTGCGCCGGTTCATCTCTGGTCTGAGGCAATAACTTTAGTGATCCGGTGGTAATGCTTTTGATGTTCAAAAAATTAATCATGTAATCTTTCTTTGAATAAAATAATTTGAATTTGGTACTATAAAAAATAAGGAACACTGTAGCGTTTAAATCATATCTGATAATTATTATTATTATATTCTACGACGCTGATATATACTGATAATTGACCGATGCGCACAATTGCAAATTCATCCATGACGCGCTTCTCATTCATAATAGTAATGTTAGTGTAGCATTTTGTCATTCTGATCCCGCGCCAACTATACTGACAAATATATCGTGCGTTTACGGAAGTTAGAACTTCTCATTTATATCTCGTGTCAGTATATATTATAATTAAGAATGTTTTATACTATATATAATTTTATATTTTATTTTTATATATAGGTAGTTAAGACTACTATTTGCTGTCAAAAAAAGCTCTATTTTTAAATCATGACGTGCTGAGTGGCTGAACTCAACGCCTCGGTTTGTCTTCTTACCAGAGGTTAGAAATTAAATCGATAAATAATCTAAATTAATGAGTTCCTTCTATTGTGTTAACGTATGAAGCACAACTTGGTCGTACGTATTTGTACCTTATACCTTATATGTACATAATTTTAAATTTATTGTGTTTTATTTATGAAAAAAATACCCGAAACATATTTGCCACGGCATAGAACGCTAGTCGTAAAATGCTTACAAATTACGCGGACTGAATTTCACGCAGGTTGAACAGCACGTAATTCTACCGCACACAACGCTTATACAGGGGGTTATCGTGGAAAAATTGCGTATACCTACATTTTACTATCTCATATTTTTTTTATTTATTTACCCTTCAACAAATAAAAATAAATTATGCAATTCTTGAGAAGCTACGTTCGGTAGTCGAAGGGAATGGGCTGAAAATAAATTAGTTTTTATTTTTCTCTCTATCGATCTGTATTGTTAAACTAATTCAAGGTAAATAACATCGATATGAACTATCAAAATACTTATTACCGAAAAAAAATACAAATTCAACAACAATTTACGTATACATAAGCATGATTAATATATACATACACGTAAATCATTCTCAGATTAGGCCTGAGTATATTATTATACTATTTACATAATATAATTAAAATATTACTTTATACTCTGTTACAATGACGAATTTATGCTGTGG
Organism: Dione juno; assembly: GCA_037127375.1. Taxonomy (NCBI): domain Eukaryota; kingdom Metazoa; phylum Arthropoda; class Insecta; order Lepidoptera; family Nymphalidae; genus Dione; species Dione juno. The sequence goes on along the minus strand of JAXRJS010000058.1, from coordinate 795,237 downwards.
CAAACAGAAAAACTCAAAGGTCCCTTAAGTGGTCCTAATTAAGTTAATTAATTCATTCAACATGAATATTAAATATTAACACAGTTTAAAGAATCTGATTCAACAAGAACATTTAAAATGTAGGCACCACTAATTTAAATAGCTAAGTAACGATTCCTTTAATAAAGTCGGCTGGCTATAAGAGAAGAGCTATTTACATCAAATGTTAAAATTGTAGGTCGTATTTAAAGAAAGTCTATATCTTGGCTATAAGAGAACAATAATTTATATCAAATGTTAATATTGTACGTCGTATTTAAAGATGATCTATTTTAGCTCTCATAAACTATTGCTTTACGCTCCAGCAGTGCATTTAAACCAAAGGTTGAATAGCTTCTTAATCTCAATTATTAGGCAAATTCATTACTCTAAAACGTATTTTTTGTAATTTATCTTTACAATTATTATGCAATGCTTTATTTAGTCGATGAGTGTTACTTATCAATATATTCCCGCACATAAAAATGTTTATATAAAATATTAAAATTTTGATGTCGCCGTACTGGTTAGACAAATTACAACAATAGGTTTTATCACTAAATACATGAGGTCCATACATCATGTGAGAAGCGTAACATGAAAAATGTAACGAAATGTTATTAAATTTCCATGATGTAATATTAGAATATATTTTAATATAATTTTTAAATTATATTCTTCTATATGAACAAAGAAAAAACGTAGAATAATATTAATTGTACCGGGACTTAGTTGCCTAGAGAGGAGAGAGCTTGCCAAGAGACGTGAATTCGAATCCACGTTAAATTTTTATGTTTTTTTTTGAATCTTTTCTTTTTTTTGTGAGCATAATATTCAAAAAATATTCAAATAACATAATATATTCCATCTATAAATACATAAATCCAATGTGAACTATACTATACATAGAAATAATAAGCTAAAAATACAGATAACCTAAAATAGATATCAATCCAAATAATATGGTACTAAAACCTTTCTATGTTAATTTCATTTTTCGATATAAAAGCTATCACTGTTTATTCGAACGTAACTAGGTATAACCGTTGACTCTAAGATCACGGTATAAAATAAGATTTTTTTATATACAAGTATATATGTATATATATATTTATTTATTTTCTGTTTATTCACTATGTGTTTGTAAAAACCACATTTAAAACCGTTGAGTTCAACTTCGTTCTTCTCTTTATACCTATGATAAAATTTGCATAGATATTAATAAAAAATAAGTCCTAAATAACAATATTTTGGTAAACGTATAAATCTTAGGTGGAACTTGTTCAGAAAGTGATTTAACTTTAGCCTTGTGTTCCTACGACATTTTTGTATGGTAACTTTTCTTCGCATCCCATTTTCTGAGGCCGCCAAGTTTTAGTCTTAAAGTTAATAATTTTAGCTATCTTTTTTTCGATAGAAAAATATATATCCACTTTTTACCTTCTTCAGCTAAATCGTTAGAAAATATAATAAATATTAAGCCTAGTAAATTTCAAGATATCTTTTAAAATTAAGAATATTTAAACATTTATCTTTTACAAATACCCGCTAAAAAATTTTTTCCGCTTATTCGTTATAAATTACTTCAACAATTAAGGATGTACTTAACCACAAATAGACAATAACTATTTTGATTCAATATTGAAAAGTATTAAATTATAGTAGTTTGTAAGCAATTGAAAATTACATGAGCTATATGATCGTCAAACTTAAAGTCAAAACAAAATGTATGAAATATGTAGAACCAATAACTTATATAGTATTTTTATTGATTTTCTCTATATTTTTTTTAATTCATTAATCATATACAAACACACATATATAGAAATACATACACTTATCGTTTTTCCATTCGATTACGACTCACAGGAAATTGACCGCTAAATGGATTTCAAGAGGAAATACGTACCGATTTCTAAACGGTTCTTACTTTCATTTTACTACATTCTATATACCATGATTATTTTTTTCTACACCATGAAAGATAGCATCATTTTCTAAGTCAAGTTCTTTGTTTATTATTAACTTAACAACTGTAGTATTATGTAAGTAAGTTATGTATTAAGCATTTACAGCACTTGCATTCCTGTATATGGATGGCTATATTTGTATTTGAATGTGGCTTTTCAATTTACAAAACTCCATTGTTTTGATAACCACTCTGAATATATTAAAAACTGTTTATGTCCAATTGAAACTCGGCAAATGATAAACAATTCATGAAAATGTACATTTTAATTTTCAGTCTGTGACCTACTTTTCTAACGTTTTATCATATGGTCTATAAAAAAAAACAAAATATATATAAAAACTTGAAATAGCTCGCTATAATCCTGGCAATTTAAGCGGATCATTCTAATTTTATATTCATAATCGTTGACGCTGTCATAACAATTCAAAGATGTATGGAAAAATTATATAACTTTTTTCTAAGCTGACTCTAAATATATTTTCACTTTTTCTTTTATTTTAGTATCTAAGAAGGACATAAATATTATGTCTATTTATACTTTGTAACTTTCTAAAGTTATACCATGATATTAAAACTTTTCCCGCCAAAAATAAATTAGACAGGCCAACTTACCTGGTTGTTTTTCTGGTGTGGGCGGCTCTTGATGATGTCGGAGAAGCTGTAAAGCAAATTCAGTACCAACTTCCTCAGATCTTGGACAAGGTACGTACGCGTATTGTTTCTTTGTCGGCGCCGGCACGGGCGCGACGCGATGCTTGCCGCGCTCGGCCATGCGGCGTCTGACTGTTACTCTGCTCAGTGTTGCCAACTTGTGGAAAATTTTGCCTTACATTACGTGGTTTAAGGTAAAAAAATATTTCTAAGTGAAATGTTGGAAAAATTTGAATGTCACTCTTGACATTTGTTTATATAACGATTTTGAATAAGCTTATGAAATAAAATATTTACAAATAATAATGATTAAATTATTCAAATAATATATAAAAAATGTTATTTTAAAAATACTAAATGAAAACTTAACTTTCTTAGATACCTTGGCTTTAGGAGAATTTTCTAACGTGGCATCACTGACATTGCCGCAGCTAGCGTGCGCCCTTATCGATAAAGCGCGCGTAACTTAACAGTTAACTTGTCCTGCCAATAATCGCCTTATTAACACACCACTTGTTAGTAAAAAAAACCATTCACGTATGATTTTTCATTATTAACTTTTCTTATTGCTTTTATACGTTCCTTGTTTATTATCTCTTCAATTTTATTAAAAGACTCTAGATACTTGTAGCCATTACTTCCAATATTAAACGTAATTTCATTTGTATTTGAAAAAGGTTTTACTGATTATTATTTTGAATGGCAGTAGGATGAAATTATTAAAATATATGAAATAAATATAAATAATATTTTTTAATAATAATTATAATACAGTAAACCAAAGAATCAAAAGGAAAGGAAAAAATCAGGATTAGATTCAATAAAAACCGTATTCATTACTGGAATGATAAATAGTATCTACTTTAATAAGCGATCTCGCTTATTCATTCATTGTGACCGAATATTGTTATATTTTTTGTTATTTATAATTTTTGTTTATGTTTTGTTTAATTAATATTTAAATTTTTTAAATGTAACCATCCCAATTGGAACAACGACCTTTGTTTTACTTGTTGTAGAGATTTGCCCCATTTGATAAAGAGTTACATTATTTTAATAAATATAAAGATTTTTATCTTTGAAATAATTTACATTAAATGGTTACAAAATATTTAAGTTCTTCAAGTAAATTACTAGCAATATAATTTTATTTTTGTTTAGACGAGGCGCGGCGCTGTGTTCTCGGCGTGAATGTCTGGAAATTAAGGGGTGGAGTGCCTTAAGGCTATGTTCCTTTTGTCCTACTTTAAAGCTCAAAAAATTTACAAATTGTTTTTTTAGTATTTTATTTACTTAATAAATACGATTATATATTAAACATACTCTACACAAGGAATATTTCCTGTTAATTGTTGTTAAAATAAAAAATGCTTTATTATACGGAATATTCCAGGCAGGCGTAAATAATCTAATACCAAAAGACACGCCTTTCCGCGTGCTGACCGAATTCAATATATTGAGCTTAATGGTAAATCTCAACGCAATGTGTCTTAACAGGGCGGGAAATAGAAAATATTAATAATACCTCTTATTTTGCCCAATAAGCCCCGAGTGAGTGTCCCTCTGCATAATAATGACCTCATAAAAACATTTTGTTTTATTTTTTTTATTTCGATAGCAATATTGTTAAACAATATCTTTATTTGAAACTTTCCTTTCTACCCAAACTCACGGCACATCACTAGTTTGTTTCGTGCGCGCGCATTTCTCGTGCTCCCGCACTACGGTCGATAGCACGCGGGAAAGCTGCACCATGCGGAGCAATGCGTTCGAACTTTAAAAATGCCTGACAAAACTTTTATTAAACTAACTTTTTTATATTGTTTATTTAGGAAGAGAAGGGGTAATTAATTCATATAGATTCAGTATAAAATATACATTTATAAAGAATTTACTAAATTGTGGATAAGTGCGGATATTTAGAATTTTTAATGTGTATATTTAGTTAACGTTTATTTAAAAAAAAAATTTTATATGACGTTATTAAATTCATCTACTACTTTTTTATTAAAATATAACTTATATTTTTAGTTACCCTACAATAATTTGTTTAAAGTTTTATTTATTTCGTACTAATATTATATTAATCATAAATAATACTGATAAATTATATAAATTGATTAGTTTATTTATAATTAAATATGCTTGAATAACAGTTTCGTTAACATTTAGCAAACAATTTACATAGCTAAGTTTGAAACTTGAGAATGCGCCGAAAACAAAAGCATTGCAGTTAGTTTCATTTCATTTGTCTTTGTATAACAATTGTGTTTAACATTGTTATAATTACTATAGCAAAAGTAAAAAAAATATTATTAAATATTTTTTTTGGAAATTTGTCTTTAATTAAAACCTGGAAATGCTTATTGGGCAATCTAATTTGTAAGCTGAATAATAATTTATAACTTAAACATTATAATATTTAAGCAATAAAGTATTCGATCTTCCAGTGAAATCGTGCAAATTGTCCAGTTCATATCAAAAGTATCTTTATTGTAAGTCTTGTCAATACTCTGAGAAGTTGTATAATTAATGTCAGCTAAGCTATAATCATCATCTCTGATTGTAGCAATCAGTTATTTATAATATCATTATTATGACACTAGTCTATATAGAATTCCAAATTATACAGAAAACATATAATGTTAGCATAATATAAAGCAATATAATATAATATAATAATATATAAACATAATCTTCTATTACTAAAAGTTAAACGGTAAATTTTGGTCACCACATCTGAATAACAAGATAATTACCTAAGTCGGTAAGTAAACCTTTATAATGTTATTACATTGAATAAAATAATTGTTAGATATATCTATGCTGATATAGTTAAGCTCAAAAGTTGAATTGCTTGTTAAGATTGATTTTGTGTTTTGTTTCATAATAGTCCATTTATTTAAAAAGGAGGCTTTATTGCATTACGTCACTCATTTCAATATAACCCACTATATTTTTTATCATATGTCATATATCATACATACATGACACATGATATGTACGAACACGCAGACGAAGTATCAAGTAAAAGCTAGTAAAGCATAAGAAAATATAAGTAAAAAAAATACCTTTAAAAATCTGTACAATCCAAAATAACTACTCTTGAGAAATACACTGCAGATAATTTGTCTGGAGATTTTCGTAAAAACGAAGAGGTTGTTTGAGATTCTTAAAAGCTTCAATGTCATGTGTCTGACTGCAGGTTGGCAAGAATTCTTGTTAGCATTCAGCCAAGTGTAAAATGTTATTTAACAAAGTCAAAGGAATATTGGAAACTCGTTGCGGTTACCAGTATATTTTACAAAGTAAATGGCGCAGTGCATGGATTTAATATTAAAATATCAAGTTAAAAAGTGTGTTTATTTTCAACTCTATAATAGCATATATAGAAGGTAGGTAGAGGTAATATTTCGCGCTTTGCCCTATCACAGTAAGTAAATAATAATAATTCAATCCCGCCAGTGAGGGTAGAGCCATCACGTTGTAAAGTCAGAGGCTGTCTCATTGCGTCACTGTGGCGTCATATATTATGTTATTAACAAATTTCAAATTTGTAAAATGAGCTGTTAAATCGATTTTTGGAATAGCATTTTGTATGAAAAGAAAGATACATTTAAATAAATTAAATCTTATGCTCAGCAAAATTATCTAAATTAAGTTTTATAAATGTATTAATAATATACATATAATAATAATATAATATAATATTAATAATATTCATTTTCTTATAGAATTTCATGGTTCCGTATTGGTTGAGGCAGACTTACAAATTGACAATATTGATCAGGGAATCAGCGTGGACAACCGTAGTCTCCTTCTGTAAAAATGTCATGTCTCAGAAGGAGACTGCTGAGCGAGATCGGGAGAGGACCAATCCTTCTCCTCACAGCTTAGCTTAGCTTCGCGGACCATTGATGAGGAGACTAGGGAATCTGCTGGCATTAAGAAGTCATCGTTTGTGAGAATAAGAAGGGACAATTTCCCAAAGAGAGCTTCTTGAAGGAGCAGGTCACCTGGGGAGGGCTACGGATGCGGATCAACCGATTTTCCCGGGTCCTTCCGTCATGTCGAGGACGGCAACTGCAGGCGTTTTAGTGGGTGGAAATCCCACATATTCTGGTCTTCCCTAGGACTGGGTATCTTTTAAAGATTTCCCCTGCATCATCAAAAAAAAAAGAAATGGCTTACAAATTAGAAGAGCGATAATAAGACACCTATTATATAAAATATGAAATAAGGAAAGCTGCCTTAACACGTGATATCTCTTCTCAGGTAGGCAAAACAAAAAAATATCAGTGTAATGCGTTTTTTTACATATGAAAGTCAACGTCATAATCCTATGTTAATGTTATCTTAAGGTGGAAGTATTCGATTCGATTTTAATTTCGATTTAAATACTTATACTTCATATGTACATGAAAATCGTGTGGCAAGGATCATAAAGTCCAAGCTTAATACAATTTAATAAATCACTAGGCTCTATCTCCATATACGTCTTCCATTATAAATATAAAAGTAAATATTGTGAAGACTTTAAATGTGTAAACAAATATGTCTTAAACAGCATATCCAGAATGTGACCTTTTAAGAAGCTTTGGAATGTAGTATGAAATTATATTAGTAATATTTAGTGTTTAATAATTCAGTAGAACTGTCTTGCTAAAGCTTTTTAATTTTCCGACTTAGTAACTTTATGAAATACTTATTCTATACAGTACAGGTTTATATAATGTTTCTCAACTATATTTTATTTGAAATTATTTATTTAAAATTTAAAAACGATATTATAATGTACTCCAGACTGCTTTGTATTTATTTTGTTATAAAATTAGTTTAAAAGTTAAACGCCTTAGCAGATCTTATTCTAAGCTTTAGAAACTTTAAGAAAATTAGATGTACAATCGTTTTACTGACAAGTTAGCTGAATTCTTTATAAGGTTTTTGAATTTGTTTCCGATAATCTATTAACCAACCGCAAAAACATATATATTCATATATATGTTTATATTATTTTCCCAAAATAAGACTTGAACCTCGATGTATTCTCTCTCTCGACCCCGAGGGGGGGGAGGAAAACGGCTTCAGGGCAATGCCCTCTTGCCGTTAGGCTCTTCCGCCGCCCATGAATATGGGTGGGTCCTTGGGTTGGGCGTTTGGCCCGAGGTAAAATGTCCTTAAGAGGGACAAGATTTAGAAGGACTGGACGAAAGGAGTGAGCTATGCGCTACCCGGGCGGTCAGCCCGGCCGCATGAGACCCTCGGGTCAGCCCGGCCGCAGTCAGCCTAGGTGACCAGCGACCTTGGTAGCAGCTCAGGAATCAGAAGGAGGGGGAAGGATGTCTCGAGGTAGCCTTCGGGCGTCCGGCGGACGGGAGTGCCACGGAGCGATGTCTCGGATGTGAGGGTGATCCGCGGCGTCGGCTCCGTGGTAGACGCGGGCAGCTAGCTGGGTGATGTGACTCTCTAGGCTTTCGATACGGAGGTCGCGCTGAATGGTAGCGTTCCTCACGTATCTAGGAGCCTGGACGACTCGTCGGAGAGCCATATTTTGCACCGTCTCAAGGACCTTCCGAAGACTAGGTCTCGTGAGGGAGTACCAAGCTGGGGACGCGTACGTCAGATGGGGTCTGACGTACGTTTTGTACAACCCCAGCCTGGTGCGGAGGGGAAGGCGGGATCGGAATAAGGGACGCAGCAGAGCCAGTGCAGCTCGCACTGCGTTCCTGGCTTTGGCTACCTGGGCCGACATGGAAAGTTTCTTTTCTATGGAGACGCCCAGGTAGGTGACTTGGCGGGACCACTTGACCTGTTCACCCTGGAGAACAAGCGGAGGAGGCAGAGACTTGAACCGACTACCATCACGTACATTTATACAGATCGCAACATTTAGTATGAAATGTTAATTAATTATATACATTCGCATACTAAACAGCTATGAAAACATTTGGAAATTGCCCAAGAAAGAATGTTTCTTAGTTATTAAAGATCGATAGACTTGGTTGGCTTTTTGTTATTTATTAGAACATTTTAATGTGAAATAAATAATACTCGAGGCGAAAGAGGTATGCAGGGACCGCAGCGTTTGGCGCTCAGTTCTCTTTGACTACCCCGCTAGGGATAAAGCGTGAAGTTATATATGTATAATAATAGTATGTATGTGTGTATGTATGTATAAATATTACACATAATACGCTTTTTATCTCATGTTTATGTAGGATAAAAATTCATTAAAATATTATCATATCCTATCACGCAAAATTAATAGATATAAATTTCAACCTCTTCTCTTTTCGGACTTTTCAGATTCACAGTGAGGATTTTTAATGCTTGTTATCCCGGACAGACTCAATTGTTTTAGGTTTCTGTACTTCAAAAGAAAAAAACCGGATAGGATCACTTTGTCGTCCATCCGTCTGTCTGTCTGTCAAGGTAATTTTTCTCAAGAACGCGTGGATGTAATCTACGCCTAATTGAGTACTTCCCGTTGATCTGGAATTATGAAATTTGGCCTAAAGTTAAAACCTTATTAAGGAAAAATTCCAAAAACTGGAAATTTATTAGCGTATCACAGAAAATAACTATCCCAAATTTATATTTATAGTTCATTCCATACAAAATGACTGCTGCATACGCCCGGGTATTTATAATTTGTCAACATAATTTCCCCTTAATATATCCTCTTCAGCAACCATCAAGAAATTGGTACTTGGAGCCCTCAGTGGCAAGAGTCCGACTCGCACTGGACTGATAATTTTCGTTTCACAGTATTACTAATATTATTATGCGCCATAGTGACCACCATAGTGACACAGCGACACAGCTTCTGACTAAACACGATTCGATTCCCGTTAGCGACAAAACAAAATATTTAGATCTGAAAGCAAGATAAAAATTATAAATAACTTTTAACAAAGTTATTCTTTGTTAAAAGTTATTAAGCAAATACAGTATTATCGAAATCGATTTTTTTCAGGTGCAAAGCGAACCTAATTCACGTCTCCAAGTAAATGGATATATAACTATATTGTTAATATATCGAAATGTATGTGTATAATACATGTGTGATCTTTGTTGTTTGCTACAACATTGCTATTATTCGTATACCAAATAATAACATTTTTCATAATTCTATACATAATTTTAGTTATGACAGTTTGCTATGGAACGTGGAACCTTATTCAAAGAACTTTTTAGTCATATTCAAAAACGTCTGTGAAGGTTCAATTTATCTGAGTGGGTACGCTTACTATATAACAATTGAACAAAACGTCCAGTACTCAAAATTTCTCTTCCAAATTCCTGTAGCTAATAAAACTGCAGATTACATTAACTTTCAAATGGAAATTTCTTTCTTCATTTATTAGCTTTACTAAAGTAAAATATACTATATGATACTTTATGAAACAAGGAAACCATTTATACTGCGTAATGAGTACCGGCACAGTCAAACAGATCCTTTACGCAGGGTGAGCGTGTTGTTTACTTAAATATTTAGGGCCGGGATGCAATTTGGTTTGCGTAAATGCTTTCAAGTTTAAACGTTCTATGTAATGACCCATAATTGTAGAAAATATTGTTTTAGGTACGTGTATGTAGATCGTTTATGATCGAGCGAACAATTCTTAGCTGTAATATACACTTGCTATTTGCCTCCAGCAACTTTATTCTCTTCTTCTCTTCTTCTTGCCTGCTACTCCCGTTTACCGATTATACTCGAAGTTATCTCGGTAGAGATCATTCTGATTTCTGATCACTAATATTATATATAATTCGATCTTATAAGGCTAATAAAATGCCCAATTTTTTCAAAAAATCCTTTATTAAATATACTATGTTCAACAACTATAGTGTAAACTATGAACATAAATTAAAAGCTCTATTAATCGTAGAAAAGCTCTAATAATATTATTAATCGTAGGTTAAACTGTATGCAATAAATATAACGTCTTATCTTGGTCTGATCCCAACTTTTTAATTTTACTTTTCACTACGCGTACAAATTTTGATTTTAATTATAATTACATTAATAATATTTTGATGATTCTTAAAGTTTTAATCCACACTAAGGATAGAAAAATACTTAAAGAAAACATATAAAAATTTGAACACACCGGTATTCGAACCCGCGCCTCATGGATACCGTCCAGGAGCAATAATAATTTTTGGTTTTGGTTTTAATTTTCAAAGTCAAAGTCAAACAATTTTATTCAAAATAAGAAGATACAAGCTTAATTTTTGAACGTCAAATACATTACCATCGGCTCACTAAAATTAATGGCGCAGACCTTAGAAGAACCGGCGCAAGAAACTCAGCGGGATTTTTAAAATGATATATTTAATTAGTCAAGTTGGCAACTTGTATGAATAAATGTTACCAAATACTGTGACGGATTTTCCATATCTTTACCAACGTAGTGTATGGAAAATTCTTTAAAATTGACTCTTCAAATAATCATAGTGATTTATCACTGAGTTTTCTATCTCTACAAGAGAATAGAATCAAATTAAAAAAGAAATGCCATCTAACTTTTAAAAATACAGTGGTATTAATGATCTAGCAACATGTCTCGTGGGAATCTTTTCTCTTGCATTGTGCATATTTAGGTCAACGAGTACAACTCCGCATTCGCCCGCATACTGAGATATAAAATAAAAGCCAACAATCAACATCTAATTTTAATGATTTACTTAATTTTTTACTTAAAAAAATTTAAGTACAATAATAATGGAGTCATTGTGTCCTTTTGGTTTCTATTTCTACTAGGGGTCACTAATCAGATTTGAGCGCTTCGGTAAAACGTAGTGTGGCGTTGAATTCCGCCCCTCAACACCCAATGTCTTGGGGTCTTTATATGTATATTAATTATGAAATTCACAATTTTTTTTGAATTATAAATATTTGTAATGCGTTATAAGTCGTAACTTATTTGAGGATAAATGATGAATGTAAATCTGAATATAGTCAAGGCAAATTGGACCTACATATTTCATAACATAAGGTAAACCAGGTAAAAACGTGTATAAAATCCTCCTGGTCTACGTCACACCTGTCAAGAACCCACATTTTATTACACTCCTAACTTATATTTTTTTTAATTCACACGACTTCTGTCAATAGGCGCAGGATAGTGATCAAATGTTCATATACTCGTACATATATCCAATCTGGCAACATCAATGAAGATATTACTCATAAATATTACTTGGCCACTTAACGTTTCATCACGCATACAGCAAGTTATATAAAGAGGACTTAGTGTTAAGACTCTCCGCTCTCCAGTTTCCTCTTAAATTCAAGACACTGCATGTTTGGTAGCGTGCTCTACGCCGCGCTTTGTCTTTAACAGAGCGGGACAATAATTAATTCTTGCATTAGTAATTCTTATTGGTATTGAATCCGCTATGTTACAGTCATACGCTATCCTACTGCGCCACTGTGTCCTTATTAGTATAATATTTCAAAACCTTAGCACCCTGTGCCTACTAGACTTTACCAATATATCATAAATATTGTTGGCAAATAGAATGTATCGAATATTCCCGAGTATTCGTGAGACCTTGTTGATAAATATAATTTATTTAGGGTCTTGCGGTTTTAACATTCTTGGCTCGTTTGACACGTACGCACCTTTTCGTTCATAATTTAGGTCTACATTTAAAAGAGAGAAGGCTGACTTTCTTTTACCAAATTTATAAAATTGGTTCAGTGATATTTTATCGTAAATAAATATATATTTTTAATAATATATTTAAAAAAATTCTAAGCATGTTGTATTTTTAGTTGTCTATACTAATATGATTAAGTCAAAGTTGCAACTGGTTTGAATTGAATAGATCTATTTATATCGAATAGTCCATTTGTCGTGGAAAAGTACAGTCTAAATATAACCAATCACGCTTATCGTTTTTGTTTAGTCTACTGTACCTGAGATCAAAGTTACCTCGGGCACTTAGTGCGTGATGTGTTATGAGCCATACACAATTCTAAGTTATTTCAAAGGTGTTTTTATTTGTAAAAAAAAATATAAAAAAAGATGCTTTATTGAAATACGAGAAGATTACATACAAATTTATGAGTTTCATCAAACAAGTTGAGGAAACTTGGCGAAAGATAAAGAAAAAGATATAAATAAATCACTCCTGCATATTGAATTCATTTAGTCCAGATACTTAGACATCTTTTCCATAGCCATAGCCGAGTCCACCATAGCCGTGTCCGTATCCAAGAGACTTGCTTAGCCCGTACCCACTGTATAAAGGTACAGACTTCAGAAGAGGCTCAGACAAGATTTCCACACTCTTCACTATGGGCACAGATTTGATTATAGGGATATGTTTAATAATGGGGGCAGACTTGACAATAATGGGTTGCCTTATTATTTTAACTGGTTCACTGATGATAGAGCCTGAAAACAAAATATAGTTTTATTGTACAATATTAATTTTGTTTTATTTAATTCATTTATATTTATATCATTAGTAAATTATCGCCTCCAAAAGAAAATAAATCGTTTCTGGTTCTGAATGTGCGTGCTTTTAATAAAATTTCACAATGTATCACAAATTTGTTACTTCCATAATTTAAGGTCTAAGAATATTTAAAAGATATAAATATAACGTACAATTTTTATTTTATGCATACATAGCTAACAGTATTTTATTGTAAAATCATAGAATTGTAACTTTAATATTGAAAAAAGAAACTTTTGAGAAGCTAGCCAAAAATCTTTTTGTTAATTTTTTTATTTTATTTTAATTTATTATATTAAGTGCAATTTCTATTTTTTTTATTGTTTATACACAATTCCTAGTACAAATCTTTATATAGTGGAAATCAAATTATTGACTAGTAAATAGTACAAGAATAAAAATGTAGGAGGAAGCAATAGGCGACATATTTACCGTAACCTCCGTAGCCCCCGTAGCCACTGTGACCGCCGAGATCGCCATAACCGCCGTAGCCGCCGTAACCGAGGCTAGAGCCGTACGCGCTACCGGCAACGGCCAAAAGGCAGGCAAACTAAAAAATATATTATATTATAGATATATATATATATATATATATATATATATATATATATATATATATATATATATAATATATATATATATATATATATATATATATATATATATATATATATATATATATACTCTTATGAACATATTTAATATCAATATTTACGTAATGTTTGTATTAATATAACGGTGTTCGTCAAGTACATACTAGAAATATGTTCAAAGATGTCAATTTTTTTTTTTAAATTTACGCCTTGTCTCACATATTGCAGGGTAGGTAGAGAGAACCAAATGTTAGTGCTAGAAATTGAGTAGCGGAATCCGAAGCTCCATTTTGTTCTACTAAAGCGGAGAACTTAAAAGAATTCAGTACTGATTAATTACAGAGCACGTATATAGTCAGATATTGGTTAAAAAATTGCTTGAAAAAAAACTAATTTAAAAAATACGTTTTTTAATTCGCGTATAAATAATAATAATAGAATTCAAAAAACTTTTCTTCTTGAAAGACTTTTTTATTCACAATCACCTTATATAATAATAATTAAATCAAAAACTACAAACAGATTTTTTCTTACAACACAGTCCTTATTATATGCCCATTAAATATTATTATAAATTAATAAGTCAAAATTATAATTTAAAATATATTACTCACGGTAACGTAGCTGTTCATTTTGTTTGATTGCTTTGGTTGAAGTGTGTCGGTCATTAAGAAATATTGCATATTTATACCCACCTATTTCCTTTGGTTTTCATATGTATAGTATCGCATGCGTTTGGGTGCCTTTGTTGCATACATCACAGTCATTAGTGCATCCTTGCGTATTGCTTAGCGCTGCATTAACATAATTATGGGTCAATTTTTTGTGATTTATTTATCCTTTTAAGAGTTCCGTACCTCAAAAGGAATAAAAGCAAGCCCGTAGATAGATAGGTACATTTTATTTTCCGTCTGTCTATTTGTCAGTATAACTATCAAGACTATTAACTCAAAATCACATAAAGATGTCACTTACAAAAAGCACTTACAAAAACTAAACTACTTAGTCAATACACTGATACGGACATTTATGCTTCGTTTTAGTCGATTTTTTGTATGAAAATCGCCGCGTAATCAAAACCTATGGCTTACTTATTTGCCGTTGACTTATTATTATAAAATTTGACAAGAACTTAAAAAAAAATAATTAAAAATTTATTGGTATATCACAAAAAAAAATACATACTCATTACTTATATATGAAGTTCATTTCATAAAAATTTGGACATACGCACGTAGTTTTATATTTAGTTAGTTTGTATATTGTTATATAGTTAGTTTGTATATTGTTGTTCTGTATATTGATATGTAGCCTAGTCTAACATTAATTTCTAAGTGAAAAACTCTTCTAGGCTAGAAAAGCAGCCTACGTCTTTATCTCATCAGCTACCTGCCAGTGAAAATCTTTAAAATCCTGTCAAAATCGGTTCAGACGTTTCAGAGATTAGCCGGAGCACCCAGACAGACAGACAGACAGACAGACAGACAAAAATTTTATAAACTGTTACTTTGGTATATGTACCGTTCATATGCATGTAGTAAAAAGCGGTTATTTTAAGATTAGAAACAGACCTCCAATTTTATTTATTAGTATAGATTGCTAAAAAATATGCTCTTAATAAATTAGTCAAAAATTGTGACTGACATTGTGTATTAGGTGGCGGAACCCAAAACAGCTTTTTGCCTAGAATAGCCGGTGAAGAAAATAATTAAATATATACATCCTGTTCTTATTAGTTGACACTGAATACTTCACCATCGCGTATAAATAAATTAATTATATAGAAAAAAATGATTTACTATATTTATTGATAATAGATTGGTATTTTTATAAAAGTGAAATAGGAAAAGATTTATTAAAATTTATAGTTTATTGTTGGCTGTTTCTAGAAAATGCTTGAAAAATGTTGTAGTTGGTATATCTAAGTCTATTTAGATTTCATCATTACAGGCTCTATCATATTTAAATAAAAAATTCTAATTTCCAAAATATCTATTTTAACTGTGAAAAGAAAATTTATTTTTTTTTAGCTTCACACATATATGTCAGAGTAAACTTAATATTAAGACACTAAATTTTCTCAGAATTTTCGAGACATTGATGAGCTAGCGATACTCAACGCTGTGATATGTCAAGCGTTTACACTCAGATACTGTCCACACACACCAAGTAGGCCTGTACAAAAGTAATGTTCATAGAAAGCAACTAATAATTAATATGTAATTTATTTAATTTTTATTGCCATACATTATATATACCATGCCATACATTACATACATTATATATATATATATATATATATATATATATATATATATATATATATATATATATATATATATATATATATATATATATATATATATTACTTCGATCATTAAAACCTACTGTTATTAAGACATCTTGCGTGTTTTGAAAGATCGTGCTATAAATTAATAAACGTCTAAAAGTAGATCAAGTACTTTATTGCTAGTCATAATAAATAAACGCCATTGCTACATTACTATATTTAGACAAATAGCTTCGGGACCTCTCTTTGGAATATAAAATAGTTTTTTGCATGAAATTCTCTCTATTCTCCGCTTTAGTTAATTTAGCACTATTGTATCGAAGCATAGCAAGCATAGTTGGCGTAGGCAGAGGTAACCCACACTTCTCCCCAAATTTCCCGCCACAATTTTAAAACTTTGCATATTAATTTGCGGAACTCAACGCTACGCCAAATTTACCAGACTGGGGAGACCAAATTAATTCACTCCCTGGAAAGGGGATGGGTGGACATAATAAATATATGGCTGTAGTAGTAAGGATTAAGTTCCTTTTTTAAATTACTACAAAAAAATTGCTAGTTAGCACTCAATATCCGTGACGTGTTTTACATAAATTCGTCACACGTAGTTTCATTTAATATTGTTATTATAGAGTTATGTATTAGATATTGATGCATTGTTTCATAGCACGCGATATTTAACAATCACAAGTTAAAATAAGAAGGATATCGGTCAAGTGCGAGTTGTACTTGCGTACCGAGGGTTTCGTACCAATTTTATGATTGGACGAAAGTATAAAACTTGATAAACTTAAATTTGCAAGCGTATGTATATAACAAAGCAAGCGACCCCTTCAATTTTCTCGGATTTATATATTTTCGAATCACTAAATTTAATTAAAATATACGATAAACACGGTATATATTTCTTGCATGAAACATGCAAGTGTAATAATTTAAAAGATCACTTTGTAAGCAGCATTTTTGTAATAAATATATGTTATTAAACATACCAAGAACTTGTAATAATAAAAAATATATTTTTAATAATCTTAGAGAAATTCTTCATATACTTAATTTTTTCATTGTAAATTAAGGGCAGTATCAGAGTACATAATTAATACTGCGAGATAATGAGTCATGTTAAAATCGAAAACCACAGGCCAAGCCACGGACAAGATGTTAGTATAGAGTATTATAACTAAGAAACGTATTCAGTAATATTACGCCCAGCCCGCTCCCCGCAGGGGGCGCCCTTGACGCAGACGACTCCTCTTAAGCAGCCACGTAGTGCTTGCTACTCCTCAGGGACAAAGTACCCTCTTCCCTTCTTCCCTCCCCACCCGGTGTCGGTGTCAAGGCCTAACAATATTAACCACAAAACTGAAAAAAACGTAACATTACCCAATCAGTAATACAGTCGTTAACAAATCTTTTCATGATCTTATATTCATTAAATATTCATAATGTCTAATATATTATAACTATATTTGATATACTGCATATACTATATACTACATATATAATTATTATTTATATATAATGTCTTGATTTAACCGCATTAGATTATTTTAACACTTTTTTATTGTCACGCATCTCTCAGATTTTGTGTTATTTCACAACCAGGAAAAAATGTTATAAAGCTATTAAAGAAATAAATAATGATAAAAAAAATATCCTTCAAATATATAATATTATTCTAAATCAACTAATAAATTAATAAAGACTTTTATTGAAATTATCTATAATTAAATAAAACAGTAACTTTTTGTTTAGCCTGGGAATAAAATAGACTATAACTTAATTTTAAGCTGTGCCAACTGATGCAAGATCCATAATAGGCCAGCTAAACTAAGCTAACCTAAGAAATAATAAAATGTTGCCTTAAAAAAAGTATTTCCGTATAATAGACATTTCCCATTAACATATAAATACAGAACCATAAAGAACAAGCTAAAGTATGAGATATAAGATAACAAAATTTTTAAAACAAAATTTTTTTTTAGCATAAAGAATATTTTCCGATGCCATGTCAAAATTAAAGGTCCATTTAATATGAAATTTTCATAAAGTCCACGTGGACATAATTGTGAGTACCATTTAGTATAAAATATACAAATTTCAAGTAATTTAAAATAATAATATAGTAATAATTTAAGTAATTTAAAAAATATTCATATAGATTTTTATTACTCCATATTTGAACAAACAATAAGCAAAATATTTACTTATTAGCTTCTCATATTCAAATATTCTAGTCTAATAACAAACCTCTCTCCTATAGTTGCCCAATAGGCATACCAATATTATTAAAAGTATCAAAAACAAATAAATTTTGACCTTATTGCAAGGTGTGAAAATTGATATTTGTATGAGAAAAAAATATATTTTCAGTTTTCAATATACATTGAAAAATACGTATGTGATATTACAATTTAATATAATAATATTAGCTAATGCGATAAAATCTCACTCAAGAGAATGTATTGTGCTACGTACGACGACGTACAAATGTTTCGGTCTTAAGTAATGGCGTACCAACTTATTAGAAAAAAAATCTAAACTAAAGAATATATATATTGTTAGACATCGATACCCACGATCACTATACCCACTTTATCAGCGCTCAGTAGACTACGGACGGGTTTTCGTATCGGTTGTTGTCTGGAATTGTGGGTAGCGTCGATATTGTAAATCAGTTCTACTTTATTGTACTTGTAGCAAATTTATGTTTAAACGTAAACGATTGTTAAATAACTATTAAATATACGTGTTTCTAAATGATTTAGGTGAAATATTGTTCATTCTGGGTAGTTTTGTGTTAAGTTAGCCTTAATTTTTTTTTATACCTACCGCTTCTGATTTCTGACATTATCATATTTTAAAAAGTACCTTCACATATACATATTTTAAACTTATTTGCTTACAGCGACATCAGTTTCGGTATGCAATTAAAATCGACTGTACGTTGGTTTTACCTGAACATTGCAAAAAACGTGTGCACATCCCGAGGGATTTTAATTAACCGTCTCCTGTTTTCAACTTTTTTAAATTAAACTAGGAACATGGAAGTCTACATTTGTGTTAATTAGAATCACTCTGGCGCAGTTGTAACTTTGCGCTGCATGTGGTGCGTTTGAGGGTATCAAACTCGGCTATATATTATATTCATTTTTCATTTGATTAGAGAAAATACTGTACCTATTGGGTTTTATAAGATATTTTCATCATGATCTCCATCTCTACCTTATACCAGACAGATGTTATTTATGTAATATTTTGTTTCTGTTGTTTTAACTTCACGCTGTATCCCGCATATAGCAAACTAAGCACAGGAAACCTAGTGTAGAGACACTCCGTTCACCGCGTTGCGACTTTTGACATATTGAATGTTGAGTGGCGGAACTCAACGCTGTTTTTGTCTTGTTACCAGAACAAGGAAAATAGAAATAATTCATTCTCCTTGAGTGGGAATGGAACCCACAACCGTCGCGTTTACAGGCATTCAGTTACAATTAGGCATAAAAGATAGGCATAAGCATATTAGGCATAGAATAAAAGTTTAACAAAAGATAAAATACGTAATCATGTTACTTCGCCTGAATTGTGGTAAATGTCTATTTTGCCAGTTACTAATATTTAATTTATATCTATAATTTAATATATAATTTATATCCAATATTCTCCCAAATGTAATTTTAAATCGTTCAATTTTGTCGGAAAATGTAAAATGATACAACCAGTTACATAAGCGCCTGCAATGTGAAGCTTAACTTTGTATGACAGCGTTACTTCCGCCTAGTCTGGAATGCTAGTTCTGTTTTGAATCTGTACAAATATCTTTGATATAGAGAACCTGAAGCATTGAAATCTCTTTTTTTAATATCAATTGCATATACGCATTAATGAATCAAATATGTATGCTATTATTAATTTGAAATAGGTCGTCAGCCTTGTGTTTATAAACAAAATTTACTTATATATAATAATAATAATAATAACTATTTCAGTATTTTAAGATTGTGAATAGTTTATCTATATTATATAATTCACTACTAAGTTATTGATTTAATTTAACCAAAAACACCTTCAACAATGTCCATATCTTGTAAGGATAGCATAAAAACAAAATTTTATAGGGTAAATAAATTTTAAAATACTAAATAACTTTATTGATTTGTTAACTTATATGTAATTTCAGTCGAATCGCTAGGTTATAACAAAAAATCTGATGCAAATGATGATGCTTTAATTGTTAACATGTTACAAGGCAGTTAGTACGCGAGACCCTAAACCGAAGAAGAAAAGAGATTAAGCTAAAACGTCACTAACATTGTAAACCGTGAAAAAATTGTATTTAATAACAATGGAACAAATTGTGATTTTACTACACTAGACCAAGTTACTACAAATATATATTACAATTTCAGTTTTTGAAGAAATTACTTGTTGTGCTCCTAGAATTTTTTTTTAAATATGTAAAAAATATTACATTTTTCTGGGCGTAGACATTTTGGTAGAAATAATGACGTTTTATTAAGCAATGGTCCTTGCAGCTTTATATTGGTATTGGCAAATCAGCAGAGATGCATGTCCATAAATGTCTTCTTGTCCTTGAATGTGGGGCCCCAGGCGCCGTAGTTCTTCTGCTCCGGCTTCTTAGTATCCTTGTGGTTCGATTGAGATGCAACAGGTTTTCTGTAATAAATAATAAAATAACGTTATATATGGTTAATAGATGTAACACACGGTAATTGTGGGTTCTCTTCACATTCAGCTCAAAACACTAATAAATATCACTAGTTCCTCTCTTATCTGAGTCTACTTCATATGATGCTCAAATATATTTAAAATATTCAGTATTACCGAAAGTTCACGACAAACCTTATTATTAAATGACATGCACGAGTTCGTGAATCTACAATTTCTCACTTGCAACCAAGAATACAAGATTGCGTTGTAATGCACTCATATATTTTCTTAAAGCAAGAACACGAAAAATGGAATGCTTTTGTCCTTTTAATAAAACGAATGAGCGTTCTTGTGGATATAATTAATAGTAGTAGAATATATATAATACTTATTTTGGTATTTTGTGGTGAATATTTTCAATCTTAATCTGAATTATGATTTTTAGCAACTTAGAAGCTATTTACTTGTACAGAGACCAATCATTATATATTTATTTTAAAATCTTCAAAATTTTAAATATCTTGGACAATTTTTTAAAATAGTTCATTTTTGGTCTTGTATTCTTTCCTTAGCGGAATTAGTGTACAATACGTTCGGCCAAACCCAACTCATTTGATCATAAAAATAAAGATTTAGGATCCATCACGTCAATGAAGCGTTGATATAAGCTTTCTGTATATAAAATTTATATTTCAAAATTTAAATGTGAAAACAATATATTAATATATTATGTATTTCAAAATATGTGTATGCTGATCAAAATTCACTTTTACAATACAAAAGTTGTTATTGTGACATCTGTCTTTAGTGTAAATGAATTTAGACCTAAGTGGCGGGATTTAAACACTATCTGGACAGGTGCTATTTCATACAGTACTTACAAATATATAATAATATATTCGTCATAATTAACATATTATATAATATATTTTGACAAACAGTTTTGTTGTTTATCATTGGAATATATATAAATGTTAAATTCAGGGGATATTTTATATTCATAGATCCTTGAAATTATGCCAAATCAATTTTTATCATACAAACACGTTGTGAGGCTGTTTTTATTGTATTTACTACGGCTAGTATACAATTTGTAAGCATTTTAATGATTGGATTATTTTTGTTTTCATTTACTTGGGTATTTCGTAAAAAATACTTAGAAACGTTTTAAATCAATATAATTTTCATATATTATAGATTTAACAGAAAGTGATTTGTTTCTAGTATTAATAGATTTTATAATATATAAACAATTCTGTTTTTTTTATTCTAATTGACCATTGCAAAGAACATGTTATATAAAATAAATAATAATAGAAAACTTACTTTATAGGAGCAGAGACATCAAATTGGTTGCAGGCATGGTTAGCCTTAGAGGCGGTCTTGCATTCGTCGCCGCGGGCCATTGTTTATGGTGGATGAGAGGGAGATGACGTGAAGATGAAGCTAAAGAAGACCAGATATCTATGGTACGTGCTGTATGTGTGTGAGTACTGCGTGCTCGAGTTGGTTGCCGGTGTTAGCGCGACGACTGCCTTTGCGGGTGCACAAGTTTTTGGCGAGCCTGGAATTAGAGATTGATGTTATTAAGTAACTAATATTTTAATACTCTTTAGTTTATCTAAGTTATTATATGTATTTTCTTGTATACTGAAATGATAGATAAACTCATGTTATTGTACTTAATAATTACATAATTAGTTCCTTATAGGTACTTCACTGTTGAGAAATTTTATCTCATTCTTTCTAGCTTTAGGCTTTCAAGTAGATTATACACCCGACTTCTAGACATTGTTTCTTGTGTAGCGGAACTCAACGCGCGCGCTACATATTGGCAGAGTAGGAAAATGAAAACAGTTAACTCCTTCGAGTGAAACTGTCAACTCAAACTGTCGACTCAAACTGTCGACTTAAACTGTCAACTCAAACTGTCCCAATTTAACACGAAAGGCCACAAAGACCTATTCATTTCGAAACATAAAAGCATTCTTTAACTAATAGTATTCATATAACATACAATTTATTATAAACTCACAACAACATAAATTAATTCCGGTCAACTCTGCGTCAACCTTAGCAACAGTACATAAAGCTCGTGCACAATTCGACACGTTCCTTTGAAACTGGTATGAACCGATTCTACATATTGAATTTACAATATTTACGATGCATTTATACAGATATCATATAGTGCTATTTACATATGAATAAATTATACCGTTGTGCGTTTAAAATGTTGTTTATCATTTTGATTTTTTTTCATTTGACGCTGTATCCCGTATATAGCAGTGTACGCGGAGAGTTAGTAAGCAGCACATTGTCAAGGCACTCTCTCCGCTCTCCGTTGCGTTTCGTTCTCCGTTTGTTTTACCGACTGGGAATATGGAAATATTTAGGTAATTCCTCTGACTGCAGATTGATCTTACAATCATCGTATTTGGACACTGTTTCAAGTGCAACAAAGGTATAAATATCATATGTTACAAGAGACAATATATTTAAATTACTTCACTTATAT
The DNA here is from genome assembly GCA_037127375.1 of Dione juno. Taxonomy (NCBI): domain Eukaryota; kingdom Metazoa; phylum Arthropoda; class Insecta; order Lepidoptera; family Nymphalidae; genus Dione; species Dione juno. The sequence goes on along the minus strand of JAXRJS010000058.1, from coordinate 772,051 downwards.
GAAAGTGGTTTTGCTAAAGACTTTTACGACTTTTTCTAACTATTCTTAATTATATAAAAAAAATTTATTTAATAAAACTTCAGCTTAGTTGAATTTAGTATTCACTTAAACACCACAATATGTCCTGAATAAATTATTACTTAACATAAACGTTTATGCACTTTAATTATTATTTGTATTTCTATAAAAAAACATTATTAAATATATTTATTAATAAACATATTATAGTAATAATATATGTAAATGCATTTATATTAACGAACATGTTTGTATATACCTACAGAATACAATAAGGACCTTTAGGTCATACAACAGGTCTGACCACCTGATGCAATAATAACGGCTATGCCATCACACTCATTTCAATACTGTTTGTGACATATTTACATATTTATAATATATTAGAAATGTAAAATTAACTTTTTAAAGTCTCTTTAATTTTAAAGGATTCTGAAATTGTTAATTAGAATAAGTTCTTGTCCGCGGCCCATTATTCTTACACGTGGCTTAGTTCGCAATGTGTTCCTACTGAGACGACTACCAAGAGTTTATATGATATGCTGCTTCGATGACAAGAGAAGGTGGCATTGGCATGTACCTATAATACGAAATATTTTTAAAATCACTCTTTATTCTCTATATTGTAGGAGAGACAAAGAACTACTAGTGTTAAGACTCTCCGATGTTTCGGATTCGAACTCTTTACCATCTCATTCAAAGACAGACGTTGTCTCATTGCACCATGTTAGACTCAAGTAATATAATGTAATAAGTTGAAGATGGAATATTTTAAGTTTAAGCTAAAAACCTTTTATATAAATTGTACGGCGTAATACTGGTATTAAGTAAGTACTAACAATTTACATAGACCACCACCTTTTTTTCTTTTGCGTTGTATAAATTACGTTAACGTTAACATATAAATATAAGAGAACAATTAAATTAACACAAATTGAGAATTACATATCTATACTTCTATATATTGTTATTAGAAAGCGGAAAAATCAAATTGGTGAAGCGCAATGACCTCGGGAGCTATTGGTTCGAATTGAGAAAACAAGAGAGAAGTTGAAGAAGTTAAAAGCTAGACATTTATATAAAAAATCATATTCAAGTTGTGAAAGTAAATAGGACAGCTGCAGCTAGACACTCTGAGCTGTTCCAAATAGACTATGCACGAGACGACTTAGAAATGTATCCGCTAATTTGGGTCACAACGACACGCTGCTGTATTCAGTTATCATTGCAATTGTAAAATGCATGTGTGTTAGCTATTTTTGCTTAAAAAACGTTATCTCTAGAGCAGAGACACTTAGTTCTCTGTTTTTGTTCTAAATCTTAATTTAGTAACTTAACGTGAGATATAATGGCGATCAGTGAAATACCGACAGACAGATATAACAACAAAAGTACAATAGTTACTTGATAATAAAATAGACATAACTTAGAATATATAATGTTATTTTAAATTTAATAATTATGTGCTGTATACCTAAAGTGTAAGAGAAGGTTGACAGTTAAAACGGCGATCTCTACAAGAACTTCCTTTTTTCCTTCAATGACTTCCGTATTGAATTAATTACTGAAGAATTGTTATTCGTATATAATATATGATTATTAACATAGCCTACGTTCGTCACAACATTGGTTTGTGGGTTCGATTCCCACTGGGAGAATAAATCGGCATTGAGTTCTTCCACTCTCCACACAATGTCTAGAAAATTAGGAAATGGAGTGTCTTATCACTATGTCCCTCAGCTTACAATGCCATATACCGTGTTGTCTAACCAAGTCAGATTAAGATGTACATTTTTCTACACAGTTCGGGTATAAGCTTAACCTATGCAGTGTGACACGTGTTTTTTTTTAATAACTGCTATGCTTTAAAAATGTTGATCATATTCATAAATATTATTGAAACGTTTCTCTAATTATTATCATTTCTTCTCCCAAATCTGGTTTTAAAGTTCAATGACTATGTTATGTCATGCGAGAGCGCGCTGACTGCACGGCGCACGCGGCGCACGCGGCGCACGCGGCGCCCTCGTGTTCTGTTCGCGCTAGAAAACAACTATTTTACATGTTTCTCGTAAACAATAACCGGTCTATGGAATAACCAATGTATTCTTTTAATATTTCAACATGTTTTAAAAAATAATTAACTTTATAACTAAACCACAATTATAATTTTCGATAATATAAAATGAAATTGTATATCTTCCCCGTGAATACCCGAAAGTTTTAAATAAGGTAATCTGAATATTTATCTGAAATTTTCCTTTTTGTACGTTAGAAAATATTGGGCAATAATTATAATTTTAGTTGTTTTTTAGTTACGCTTTTACTTCATGCATAGACAGAGACGATCTAGTGTCAATACAGTTTGTTTTCCAATCTACACCTAAATTCGAGAAATGGTAGAAGTCTCTGCTTTAGAACCAGATTAATGCTCAAAGCAACGATTTAGTGCTTGCTTCAGGATTGAAAGTAAGCAGATGTAGCCTTTATTGTGTTTTGTTAAAAACATTAACATTGTTTTAAATCAAGCAGTACCCTATTGCTCGTAATATTTTTTCTTACAAGTTCTTTACAAACTTACAAGTTTGTATGTATGTATGTATGTATGTGCTATGTATGGATTCATAAAATATATTTTTATATAATATATCATATTGTAGATATTTATACATTCGTTTATGTCTACTTATAATATTTCGTTCTATTTATACCTGTTTATAATTTGTGGTGTTCGTTTTCGCCCTAAATGTTATCTGGAAGAGATGGCTACAAAGCCATTAGATCGCCTTTTGTACATTGTTTTTTTCTTTTGTATGTTTATATTTATATTTTGTATAAATAAATAAATAAATCAATAAAAGTAATTAATTATGTAGGCATTTTAATCCTTTTGGTGCAAGTGTCGAACTCTACATGTGATGATGTGACAGAATATAACATTTGTATGAGTATTTTATTTTTTCTTAAGTAAATGACAGTTCAGTTTGTTTCCAGTAGAGCATGCGGTTACGCCTTTTTTTAAATGAGAAAGTGGTTTCGTATAAAATTATCATAGAGCCTATCATATAACTAGTGTAACTTTTAGTATCATATATATTTTATGTGTTTCATTTAAAAAAAAATTGGATCTTATTTTTATACTACCGGGCGCCCGCAATTTCGTTGGCGTGGACTTTATGATCCTTGCTATCCTGCTATCCATTTTCATTGAGATTCATGATATTGTTTTCCACATATAAAATTTTTACATGACAACGAAAACTTCTCGTTATGCCCAGTAATTATTACAAAATAAACTTTTTCTAATTTATGTCTAGTATATCTATTTTGGTTCTACATCAGGTATTCCAGATCCATCAATATTATATATTAAAATGTCTATGGAAAACTTTGTTATGTTTGGATGACTTTTGTTAAGGCATGGTGCCTTCCGTATTTCATGTAAACTACATGAAACAGGACATAATGGTCTTTCATGAGATGTTCCAGATCTTGGATTTTCATATTTCAACGATAATATCTAGCAACTTTTATGAAAGCGCTAATTTCTGGTTTCTTATAGTTTAGATGTTCTATTGTGGTTATATATCAGGTGGTCCAAATTCTTGATTTTTATATCATTGTAAAGTGCTTATGTCATTTAGTTTAGTCATTTTTGCTATGGCAACATTTCTTTATTTCTAATAATCCAGCTGGTCTACTATGGCTCTCCAGTAGGTCCAAAGATGTGCGTGTACAAACAGATAAATAGACGAACAGACAGACAAAAATTATAGTTATTGTTGTTGTCTTTATATATGGTGTTTCGAGCGTGCCAGTTGAGCACAATTCACTTCGCCAATGTCACAAAATCATACTTTCATCAAAACATAACTTTCTGTTAAAAATGTTCAATGTACAGACAATTTTTTTACTCTTTTACTATAGTATAGATAGATTAAACAACGTAACTGTTGCAATGGAAATGTTATGTACATAAATAATGAGTATTGTTCAAATTCAATCCTTATCTTTAGGAAAAAAATTCAAAGCACTATATATATTAACTACTAATATTATTTAATATATTAACTACGCAAACGACATGACTACTTAGATTAATTAAGGCTCTCGTCTCTCTATCTCCAGAAAGAGAGAGAGACAGAAGTGAGACATTTACATGAATAGTAAACTGCATTTATTAACAATGGTATATATATATATATATATATATATATATATATATATATATATATATATATATATATATATATATATATATATATATATATATATATATTTTTTTTTTTTTTTACATAAAAACGTGAAATAAAATATGCATAGTGCCCAGTGTATATGATTGTTAGTAAAAATCTCATTGAGACGAATCTAATTTGTTATACATAAAATCATAATTTTAACGTTTATATAAATATTATCAATATTTTTGTTTGTTTAAACTAAATAACTTTGGATTCGACATAATTTACTACTAGATCTAAATAGCTTCACATTTTATCTCGAAGGCAGAGAGATCCTAGCATCAAGACACTCCGTTCTACGCTATCACGAATAAATGAAAAAAATTAATTCCGCCGAGTAGAGATCGAACCTACAACCAAAATTACACTTAGTTTTTTTTTTAAATAGATTTCAATAATGCACATTCTTCTTGATTAAATTGAACTTGCAATTATTACATTTATATATAAGGTCCTTTTAATGTAAAACCATTTTTGGTTTAATCAAATTGTACAATGCACATATTCGGCGATTAGTCAGAATAATAGGCTGCAATACTTATATATAGGCAGCAATTTTTCTTTTCATTTTTTCGATTTTCTACCTTAATGAAAATAGTTCATAGTATGTAGTTCTATTGTATGCCGTATATAGGTATATGGTACGTAAAGGTAATTTAATGAAATATCTAACTTAAGCATCTTTGTAGTTAAATCCAAAGCTTACATAAGAAAAAGCCGGATAGGAAGAGGCAACATTTTCAAAACTGATTTCGAGTGGGGGAACTTAAAGCCGTATATTGAGTTAGTCCCCCGAATGGGGATGGAACCCACAACTATTGGGATTACAGTCAGACACTGTTCCAATACACCACGACCACAGCGTATAAAGCTTAATGCAACGAGATCAAGAGTTATTTTCTATTATTTAAGTCTCATTTTTTGTATATGGAACTGGTCAATATGAAAAAAGTAATATAGAATTCCAACTTAAAACAGTATCAATGGTACATTTGTAATTTATATATCACTACTATTGTAAATTGTATAAAAATAATTAATAATTATAAGCTAGATTGAAGGTAATACAATTATTAAAAATCGATGTACTAAGCATATAGTCTATGGGAGAGTGGAAGTTATTATTATCTATATAATTTTTGACAATTTAAAACTAACATTTATATATAAAAATATTAATATTATCAATTTCTATTAAAATTATCTGTCAATCTCTCTTAAAATAGTTGGCTGTTTGAAAGCACTTGGACTAAATATTTAGTTAAAGCTGCGCAAACGCAGATGGTTAGTGTTATAGCGCTTTTTTAACCTTTATGACTAGTATTTTCCTAATCTAGCAAAGAAGACTTCAGAGAGAAGAAGAAAGAATGTAGTTACATATCGGTATATATCGGTGTACTTTATACTTTATAAATTGAATGAAACATAATCTACTAACCTTGGTAAAAATTTGTCGGTGATCGCAAATTTTCTCTTCGATTTTGTCATTGACACCCAAATTTCCGGAAAAATAATAAAGTAATGTATCTAAATTAAATAATTTAGCGGCCGAATCAAACGAGAACCTAACCCGGACTGTGACCGGTCGGTCCAAGCCTGCATTTATGTAGGACACGTTTTGATACAGGTTTTCTGACGTCACTATAATTCTGCTATTTGTGAGATAAGTTATTCTATTTAGTTGATTTTTAATAATAATGCTTTCGGATGTAAAGATGTTTTTTTTTTTATTTTTATTTAATAATATTTGGGAAACGTAACGCAATAACTTAAACTTCAAATAAACCTATGAAATCTGTTTTGTTAAAAAACGGCGTTAATTTTCGCCACCTAATACAAAATGTCACTTAACTACTAAGATATACATACATAAGAAACAATACATTTATTGCTAGATTCTCTGTTTTAGAGCGTTTTTTTTTTGTATTCAATAATATAATTGTTATTAACAGCTATATTTATTATTAACAATGTTAAATTAATATTCACAATAATAATAACATTTTGCATGATTTTAAAGTTGTTTATGTTATATTACGCGTGTGACTCGTCACGTAACATACAATATATATGTTATATATTTATATATATTTTTATTCACTATATTTGGCACTAACAGAACAACCATTTAAAAAAACCTCCCTTTGCTAGTCATTTGTGAAGAAGAGCTTGGAGGGAGACCCGTACATATTATGAATAAATGAATACTTTAGGTGTATTAAATATATAAATCCCTTAAAATGTTAATACCAATTTATTTTGAGGGTTCTCAACTTCAAGATACAAAAACTAAACCTTTATTGTATTTATTTGTATTGTTATGTCTAAATGCAAATCAATCTTCACAATTGTAGATCAACGAGAGCACCGATACTATAGGTTTTGATTGCGCGAAGAAGTTGGAAGTTTCCATATAAATTGCAACAAACGTGGACCATAAACGCTCATATGCTTAGAATGCGTCAACTTCAAAGAATGACTTTTTCTACTAAGGGACTTTCTAAGGGACTAAGGGACGAAGCTCGTACTTGATATTAATTTTAGCTGAATACCATGCGATCTTGAGAAAAATAGTCTTGACAAGACAGACAACAAAGTGATCCTCTATAAGAGCTCCGTCTTTTCGTTATGACATACGGAACCTTATAAATAAGGAATTAATTAAAAAAATATATATTATATAACTTTCAAAAGATTCCAAACTAAGTTCATAATAAGTGGCGAGTAGAACTAGCTCGTTTCTTAGACAATGTAGTTTAAATTAAAGCTAAGATGACTCCAAAGGCCATTAAGTGCACGTGTCGCAATTAAGTCAGTGGCATAATCTTCTGGAGGGCCGCCAAATGGCGCCCAAAGCATTTAGTTTATATAGTAGTATTAACCAATATAGAGGGAAGAGCAACATATGTAATAATTACAATATATTCTTCTATAATAATATTACATATATACATAATATATATATCGAGTGTGTATAATTGAACGTCCTAATCTCGGGAACAGTTGTTCACGTTAAACGTTGAACCCACTATACCTGCGATTAGCTGAGACAACTTAGGATATTGTTAAAAAAACTGAAAACTATTCAAGGCCTCTTGGATAAGGTTTTCAGGTGTGGGTTCAAATTTTTTTTTAGCTTCGCGCTTTTACCTGCTTATATATGCAGGCATAACCAGATAACTCCATTCTCAATTTTTCCTTGTGGCGATAATCAATATTTTTCTTGCCACAACGAAAAAAATAAAATAATTAATTTTTAACAGTGAGCATCAAACCTAGAACCATCACATTTTACATTCATACGTTATCACAATTCAACACGGTGCCTAATCTAAATCATAGATAATAATGTGAAATTTAGTTTAGCTTAGACTAAAAAATTGTCAAAGAAAAAAAACATATCCATGTTTCACGCGTCATCGGACAGATAATAATTATTAAAATGAAATAATACCATATATTTATTGTTATCGTTTAATCTGTATAAGGTTTTATGAGGATCTGCTCGACCCTCTTCTGATGGCGTCTGTAAATCCATTCAAACAACAAAACTGTTGTTGCTGAGAAAACACCTGCAAAATGTACATTATAAAAAAATATAGATACTTTTTTTTAAGTTTTTTCCTAATAATATCTGTATTTAATAACTTAAAGTATCAATACAAAGGGCTCTATGTAAATCAAAGAACATAGTATTAAGACAATTTGGCTTCTTGCTTCTTCTGACTGACTGACTTTTGACATGACGTCGACTGACTTTGGAGCTGCGTGACAAGAGCGGGAAAATTAAAGTAATAATCCATGCGATCATATCCACACATATGCACAAATTGTCACAATTTGACAATTGACGTTAAGAATATATAAAATATTATACATAAATTATGCATTTAATTAATAGCATAATTCAATTAAACAAAAATCTATTGAACCGTTCTGGAAAAAAAAGTTAGTATCACACAGTATGCCTCATTTAGCAAGAGAAATTTAGAGGGAACCTAGTGAATAAGTGGCGGAACTCAAAGCCGAGCTTTGACATGAAATAATTTATTCCACTGAGTGAGAATCGAACTCACAGTCGTCACGATTACAGCCAGACGTTGTGCCGCTGCGCCACGATGCATTCGTAATATATTTTATCAAATATATATTATATAAACTTTTTAATATATTTTTCTTTACTTATAGTAGAATCACATTTTTAAATGTCAACATATAAGTTTCATAAATTCGCTACAGCCTCTATAAATCATTGAAAGTATAAATTACCCAGAAATAACACGAAGAAAGATCCCTGCATATCACTAAGATTTACAGTGTGGTTGTTGGCTTCCTCCGTTGTGGAGGTCTTCCAGCAACGGTCGCGCTTCGGTAGGTAAGCGCTTAGCCACTTTGTGATGAGCCCCGCTTTATGCATACGATTTAATCTACAATGTAAACTGAAGTTAATTAGCCTTAATAGGCATTTAACTTAATCTATAGTTCTATTCTAACAAAAATATTGGTTAAACGCACTTAACCTAGAAAGTACTGAAAGTTCGAATTGAAAAAAAATTGTGTTGGAAATATGGACTGTAATTTAACGAGAAAGGCTATAGGACTATTATTAATATTAGTAATATACAGACAGACGTATGTTAGTTCTTAATTTTTTGCATTTGACCGCCACGTCGGAGTGAAGCCGTAGATAAAAGCTAGCTTATTATATGATTACTTTTCAGTTGTTTTGTACTTAAAAGATTAGACTGCTATTTTTAGAGTTCAAGTTGATATTACCAAATGACTAATGTCGTGTCAATGACGCGCAATCAATATATATTTACATACATTTCCAGTTTAAAAAACTGAAGAAATTTTACTTAATAACATTTACTTGCTTTTACCAATGTCTAAGAATGATAGTAAAAAATAAAATAAATGAAGAAGTTCAAGCTTTTTCCCCGCGTAGAGCAGAGTAGACAGAGGAAACCTAGTGCCCAAACACTCCGTTCTCCACTTTCTGATTAATTTTCGAACACATTACGTGTTGAGTTGCAGAACTAAACGCCGCACTTCTCTTTTTACCACATCCAAGGAATGCAATAAGTCATACTCTTGAGTGGGAATCGAACCGACGACCGTTACTATAGTAACAGTCAGATGATGTGCCACTGCGCCACGACGGCGTCTTTATTATAAGCAATCACAAATTATGGGTACAGTATTATTAAAATTATATAATTCCAAAAGGTTAATAAAGAATTATCGTCAGCCATATAGTTAATTACAATGGTAACAATGGACATGCTGTATTTAATATAACCTTACCCTAATTAGTATAAAAATAAATATAGTAATAATGCATTGGAAATTAAGAACACATTAACAAGAACACGCGACGTTACGCCTGTTTAATAAAAGGCTAAAACAGAAAAAAATAAGGCTAAATCTCATTTATTTTCTAAGGAAAACATATCGAAATTTGTACGTAGCGAAATTTAAACCCGCGCCTCGTAAAAAAACATCTGTCTTCGACGGTCTCCTAGAGGCGCGAGTCCAAATCTCGCTACATTTTAAAGCGTTTTCCATAATAATATTTTTCTATCCTAGATGCTAAATAAAATTTTTTGCTAAATGCTAAATAGATTTTCCAGAAGCCGTCGTAGCACAGTGGGACAGCATCTAACTGCAAACGCGACGGTTGCAAATTCCCACGCTATTATACTGCGAAACCTGTTTTATAGTTATATAGATATTATAAACGTGTTAATAAAGTTCTTACTCTTTATTGATCAAAGTGAGATACGGACTTCCTGCTGGTACTATCATTGCTATTTGCTCATCCATAAATTCCTCAGCACCTGTATAGTCAAATTTAATTTAAATGTAAGCATGAAGCTATATTTAATGTATTTCATGAATATAGAAGCTTGAATTGCTTGCAGCGGTAAGAGATCATATTTTCTATTTAATGGAAATAAAGAACACGTTATTTTAGTTCTTTTTAAGAGCTTAAGTATCCATCTTCAACAACGTCTGGCTCAAACGCGGTTGCGGTTGGTTGCGGGTTCCATTCTCACTCGAGTAATGAATGTGAAATGAGAATGAGTGAAAATAATTCGGTGTCAGAACACAATGTCCTGAATTCAGACGGAAAGCGGAAAACGGAGTGCGGAGTGCCTTGTCACTATACTCTCGCTGCTTACTAATTTCTGGATGCTTTTGAAGCTTTTGAAGCTTTCAGCTTTTTGAAGGATCCAGAAGCTTTTGTAAAACAAACAAAAGGACAGAAAATACTTGTAAAGTTATTAAATATTATTAATATTAAAACGTTTGTGAATCTATTTTACATTAGAATCAGGTATGCTTATAATATTATGATGTAGGAAGTCATTTGAATTACAAAATTATTGGAATGGATATACTATAATTTTTTTATACCTACAAATAATGAACTAAATAATTGCAAAAACAAAAGAAGCGCATCGAATGACAAGTATCGACTGTTTAATAATATGTTTGTCATCTACCATGACCCCCTGGACGCGACAACACCGTTAAGGCTCAGTCGACAGCTTTCGTTTATAAATGAAATAAATATGTATATTTAAATATGTACCTACTATTAAATAATATCATATATGTATTTAAGTGTTTGTTGTTTGATATTTATAAACGATAAGTAAATAAATTTTAATATTGTACTATATGAATTATATAAATGACATAGACTCGTAACTTTATAAATGAATAAATGTAAATAATAGTTTCCTATACGAACAAAATTTTGACAGGAATGGGAACTCGAGAGCGATGTATTTTTTTCAAGCACTGACATTTTCCAAAAAACTTATACTATCAATTCACCAAGAATGTTATTAAAATATATGCATGCAATATTTGATTTCAGTCAGTATATATATATATATATATATATATATATATATATATATATATATATATATATATATATATATATATATATATATATATATATATATATATATATATATATATATATATATATATATATATATATATATATATATATATATATATATATATATATATTATATATATATATGTATATCTTACTCATAGCAAAATCGCAGGTGTCAGTTCTGACAGTCTCAGCTCTCATGAGATAGCTGAGACGCAACTTCCAGTCTATCAGAGCGTGGCGTTGATTGCGGACACGATTTAGTAGCTCCGAGCCTTAGGGAGACAATAAATATTTTAATTTATATATTATTGCATTTTAGATAGCTTATATTTATGTTACTTAACTTAAGAAAAAGAAGAGTAAATTGATCTTGAGAAAGTAGTGTAGAACTTATCTTTCAGTTAAACTTATAGAATTTATGTAGTTACTAATTTGTGAATTTATATGTTTTATGTATGTGTGCGTGTATGTGAATATGTGTGTATAGAAATTAATGCTGTATGTTATTGCAGTTTCATATGAGCACAATTATTATTTATATGTATTAATTAAACAATATACCTAGATAATATATAAGTGATTCCATGTTTTTTATTCAAAGAAAAATTAATGTGATAATATACAAATATTTAACAAACTAACATGTAATAAATACGATAAACTAAATAAAGTCTATTACATAATTTTCAAAAAATATGTTGTAGAATAGAAAAATTTCATAACATATCAAAATTTAAATCTGCTATTAATAAGTAAAGAATCCGTCGAACTTCAGAACGTTATAACGCAACAAGTTTTCCAGCAAAAATTGTATGTGAAATAAATATTCTTACCGGAAACGAGGCTGCCTTCAACAACGTTAATGCCGCCAGTCACTTCCGCCCCTTTCTGTAGCGCGATATACTTTGGCTCGTCGGTACTCTATGATTTTACCATTTTTCTATTAATTTAATTGTGAATAACATAGATATGTGATATTTTTTACTTATACTTTTTATAAAATATTAGTGATGTACTTAAATATTATTTTGTATATCTTTTTTTTAAGTTTAGTGACCTGGATCGAACTTACATAGAAAAATCTTTGGTAATATGAACATTTGAATATATTGTTATAGAATTAAGTCGATCAATTTCTTAAAATATTCTTCAAAATTATAAAAAAAAATGGAATAGTGCTAATAAGTTATGAGATTGAAAATAAAACTTATTGTACCTGCTACCAATATATCTATATCAGCTATTAATTATCATACGACTTACCTTCAACTGCATCTCCAGAAAAGATCCTTTACTAATGGACCAAGTGTACGTTTTACTCTCCAAAAGTTCAGATATGGTACTGACCGGTATCTCGAGCTTAGGGAAAGTTAAAAAAGCGACCAAATTTCCTGAATACGTAGTGACCACTACCAACACGACAATCCACCAAGTGCCAACTACAAGACGCCCGCTGTCCGCTCGAGGGAGATACATGCCTCCTACAAATCAATTATAAATATATAAGCATGTTGGAAATAAAATAAATTCTACATATATAAGCATGTTGGAATTAACTTAATAGTGGCAATGATGGTTAGCCAAAATTCGTTTAGTTACACCACTTTACATGCAATGTCTTGAACTCGGCTTGAGAGTGGGGAACGGTTTCGCCTATTGTACATTTTGCGGGACAATATTATGAAAATATCTTAATAGTAGTCTATTACCTATGAACTATATGAATATTTTGTATTTTTTAGCTTTGTCTTGAGATGTTCATATTTTGAGACAAATATATGGGCATTGGAATAAGGAATGTGTCCACACTAGATTTTTTATAACCATAATTCAACAGTGATAAATGAAAGTAATAAAAATCATTTACACTAAGAAATTAAACATTTAAAATTGGACACATATGTTCTTCACCACAGGTGTTGAGTTTCAGGACCTCCTGGAAAACTGAACACCTGGGTGCGCCCGTGGATAAATATCCTCTTATGGACTTATTGAGACATATCTAACTACTCACGATTGTTAAATAATGTAAGCGTAGGGTCTAGTATATATTTAATATAAAAAAAAACCCTCAGGTCTTCGTGATACCGCTCATCGTAACGTAAAATTGTAATAGTTGTTGATAAACTTACTCGTGTATACTGCTTGTACAATTTAGTACACAACAAAAGCCATTACCACGTTCTCTTTCTATGGCCACAATTTGATAAATAATTTTATTCAGTATTCTACCACAATTTTAAAAATAAATAATCTAATTCACCTTGCTGTAACAAAGCTCCATAAATATACCACAAACAGTTGTGAATAGTTGACAAGCCGCCTTCTCGCGTGATCTCCATGGCGTCGTAATATGGGCTCAATCGGTGTATTATGTAAAGCGTGGGACCCATCATAACAACTGCAAAGCCTAAACACAGCCATGTCTTCAAGACAGGCGTTAAAATATATTTAAATATTTATATATTATTATTATTATGTTATAATTGATTAAATATATAAAACAAAGTGCGATTCTGGCTTCCGATACTAAACAATCGATGTCTCGACATTGCCCCAAAGTAAGGAACGGAATATTACAACATTCTCCAACTATACTTCTTCATATAATATAAAAAAAGTCAATTTTCACCAATGTAATGAAATCGGTCAAAAAAATCTAATTTTAAATGCAATTTTGATTACATAACGAGAAATTGATATGATTTAGAATATGTTTAGCTTGTTTTATTTATAAAGACTTACATCTGTTGTAAAGGGCAGTAGGAACAGTACGGCTCTACTCAATTCTCTCGGACGTGCGATCAGGAACGAATAAGCTTGAGTGCTGACCGGTATTGTGTAGTTTATACCTAAATAACAAAAACGTAAAGTATAAGCAGAGAAATATTATAAAATATATGTGTTTTTTCTTAAAAACCTGATAAGATCTTTTGTACTTAAAGAAAACATATAAAAATTTGAACGCAGCGGGATTCGAACCCGCGCCTCATGGAAACCATACAAGCGCTCTGACCGCTAAGCCATGCGTCCTTCATGCGGAAGATTTTTCTATCCTTAGTGTGGATTAACACTTTAAAAATTATCAAAATAAGATCTTTTGTTTTTGCGAAGTTTACAAATTTTAAATGAAACTGACAGCAAATATCAACTGAGAAATGAATACCACCTCAGTATATCCGTGACCATAGACTGATGCAAAGTGTTAGACGCCGCGATGAGTTTCCAAAGAATGTACCATACAAAAATATGCGTGACATATCTATAATAGCTTTCATTTAAGCTTAGAAACTTACATTCAGTGGTTATAGTGCTTAAACGGTATCAAAGAGGGTTCGAGTCCCGCTACTCCCAAATTTCATACGTTTTCTATATTAAACAAGTTGTTTGAACGTATAATAACCAAAAAAAAACAAATTAACCATAAGCTATGAATATATAAACAATTATTAATTATGTGTGTATAACATTCATTTATACCTGGACTACGATCAGATAAAACGGTGAACGCAGCGACCGCGAGCGCCGCACGTCCCTTCGCAATCGCTGATACAGTCAACATGGAGCTTACACTGTGCGACATCTAAAAAATATATAAATATTAAATATGTAAAATATAGCTTCATGCTATATCAGGGTAGGAAGCGGGAACCTAGTATTAAGACATTCCGTACCCCACTTTCCGCCAAATTTTCGAATTATTGCATGTTGAGTAACGAACTCAACGCCACGCTTTGTTTTGCTCCCAGAGCGAGGAAATTAAAATAATTCAATGCCCTCAAGTGGGAATCGAACACACAGGGGTCGCGTTTATAGACGGACGCTGCACCGCTGCGCCACTGCGCGGACGGTCCGGTAAATATACTTTCAATATATAATTACAAAATGATAAAAAAAATTGGATAAACTTTTAAAGAGGCCAATTCAAATCATATTATTACTATTTATTGTAATTCTATGCGACTTCGTCCATTCGCTTCGCTTTATGACATCATTGCGTTTTGCTCAAAATGCAAAACACACCCGATTAAAATAGCATTTTCAAATTATTACTATTATATGTTATGTTATTTTAGGCTAAATGTAATATGGAAAAACAATTACAACATATTTTCCTGTAGTTTTATTATAAATATATTTTACAGGTACTGCATCCTCTTCAAGAATTTTTTTTTTTATAAACTTATTTAATATACGAAATTTGTACTCACATCCATCGCCGTACCGTTAGTATTATTTTGTTTAAAATTTCCTGGTAAAACTATTCGAATGCTGAAATTACAAAATTTTATTAAATATCTAGATTAGAATTATCAAATTTGTTACTAATACTTTATAATTCTAGTCTAACTCTAGTCTGGAATGGTGATTTTTAGTCTTAAGATCTAGATCTAAGAATTTTATAACCCACCCAATAACCCATAACCGTCTCTTGTACAGTGAGACACTGTGCCGCTGGACAAAAACATTAGCTAAAAGCAATTCGAAACCACTTCAAATGTAATAAATTGATTAACTATATTAATTTTATTATCATATTGTTACGTAAAACTTACGTAAAATTTTTAATTTTTGCCAATTGATCGACAATATCAAATAGAAGACCGCGGTAACTAACAATAGAGCCGGACTCGTTTGTTTGTAAATATGTCCATGGGGGGTTCTGGAAAATAAATATTAGATATTTCTAGGTTGTTTTTAAAAAATTACATTAAATATATTTTATATGTATGTGTTATCACATAGTATACTTACGTGGGCTCTCTTGGAGTGCTTATACTTACTGACCTGTTTAACCGTGTCTTGAATACTGGAAAGATGCCACATCAGTGGCGGCAGAGCTTTATTATCCCTATTTACAAAGGAACGGGCAGTGTTCAAGATTGCGGTAGTTATAGGGGCATTAAGATTATGAGCCACGCCAAGAAGCTCTTCGAGCGCATGATCGGCCTCAGGTTCCGCCAAGAATGTACTGTCTCTGAGTCTCAGTATGGGTTTCAACCAGGATATGGCACTATGGACGCCATTTTTGCCCTCAGAACTTTGATGGAGGCTTACAGGGAAATAAGGAGAGCTCTGTATGTGGCCTTTTTGGACTTGCAGAAGGCCTATGACTGAGTGCCACGTCAGTGTATCTGGTGTGCATTGCGATCCAAGGGGATCTCTGAAGCCTATATTGAGGTTATCGGAGATATGTACAACGACTCCGCTTCAGTGGTTAGGACCGGTGTTACCGACACCAAGCCCTTCCCGATTACAGTAGGGGTTCACCAGGGCTCAGCTCTTAGTCCGTTCTTATTCAATGTAATGCTGGATACTGTCTCGGCTCACATCCAATGCCAGCCTCCGTGGCTGATGATGTATGCCGATGACATAGTACTCATCGACGAGAACCGACTGATGCTGGAGCGTAAAGTGAACGCCTGGAAGGGTGCGCTTGAGAACGGTGGTCTCAAACTGAATGGCTTGGTTTGGCTTGGCTTGCGGGAACCCGGACTCGAGCACCATCCATATCGGGCCTGAGCCAGCCGTTAAGTCGGAGAAGTTCAGGTACATTGGAGCCGTTATGCATGAGTCTGGAGGCATCGACCACGACATCCATGCCCGTATAAACGCTGCCTGGGCCAAATGGCGGGAGTCACTGGTGTAGTCTGCGATAGCAGAATACCGCCCAGGCTCAAGGGACAGATATACAAGAGCATTATCCGACCGGTTCTTTTATACGGCAGCGAAAGTTGGCCAACATTATCCCGGCACACTCAGGAGCTTCACGTCACGGAGATGAAGATGCTGAGATGAATGTGTGGCGTTACGCGGTCCGACCGCATACGCAACACATTCATTCAAGGTAGTCTTGGGGTCCGTGACGTAGCGGGTAAGCTCCAAGAGCGTCGCCTGAGATGGTATGGCCATGTTATGCGCCGATCTGAGAACTATGTCGGAAGGAAGTGCCTTGACATGTCTGTCCCTGGAGTTAGACCACCCGGACGCCCAAGGAAGCGATGGCTGGATGTCGTGACACAAAACATGAGAGCCTTAAGATTGTCCACTGAGGATGTTAAAGACCGTGCAAAGTGGAGTAGGCTTAGTAGGAAGGCAGACCCTGGCAAAAGCCGGGACTAATGCCAAGAAGAAGAAGAAGAGTATACTTACGTGATATGAGATTATAGGAAGCTCTTTACCACGAAACCCATGTTCAATGTGAGGAAATAAAACATCGTAAAATTTTATGCCATCTATTGGACGCCATAGACCGACCTGTCGGAAACCAACATTTATCATTAACCACCAATACATTCAATAAAAAGAAATACATAATAAAAAAAATACAGTGTTTAAGCTAGGTGTAACAACTTATGTCTCCCTCTCCCGAGAGAGAATTTTAACAAAAGAAAAAAAACAAAAAACAAACAAACCAAAAAAAGAATAAAAAAAACATAAGGATATGGCGTTAACATAAATACAGTTTAAGTTAATTGGGTGTTTCAAATTCAATATTATTCGAATCTCGCGTGTTGAAGCCGAGCTTATGTCAATTAACTCACTGTAGGTACTCATTAACTAACTTGCAAAGTCTGGAATGAATGAAATTTTTTGAATTCTTTTTCTGAATTTTTTTCTCTTTTCTGAGAAGTGGAGGGCGGAGAGCAGAGACTTGTACTTTATTATGAGGATACCGCATTCGTACGTGCACTATGAACTTATTTAGTAACTGGGGCCAATCAATAATGTAAATAAAAATGTATACATAAAAAATAAGTCTTCTACGAGTAAGTTCTTCCAAAGTAATTTATAAAAGTTATATACAATAAATGATAACATAAAACATGAAATAAATTAATAATAATATGTTTAATTTAGTTAAAAAAATAATAAAAAATAATAAAGCCCATTTATTTCCCATTTCTCTTACATAAATAACACTTTATATTTTACTTTATTTTAATTATTGGTAAATTTTTGATTAGTATTATTATTGTTATTTGCTTACAATCTACGGTACTATTATTAATCTTTTGAGATATGGGCCCCTCCACGGGTGGAGGCCTCCTCCAGTTCCTTCCATTTCTCCCTATCCCTTGCTACACTATGCCACTCCTTTCCTACAGTAGCTACCAACTCGTCCAATCATAAGTAATATAATTCACTTATTATTTGTTAATTGGAAACATTTTATATAAACCAAAAATGTAATATAATATTTATTACATATTTAAAACGATATTCGCATATTCAGTTTCGAGTCAGTCCAGTAGTCCAATAATTTATAAACTTCTATAATACTCACGTCTAATAATTCGATATGTCCAATAATGATAGACGTCGCGTTACGTTTCGTATCAGGTGATGTTTCCCTGTAAATGGCTCCCCAGGTGTCAGCGGCTAGCGCCCGCCACGATGTACAGCTACCGCATTTGCTTTTTGCCATAATATATTGCTAGAAACATATAATTTGGAAGAAAATATTCTAATTATGATTTTTTTATATTTTGCTGCGATTTTTTTCACTCCGTCCTAATTCAGCAAGCTAAGCTGGCTGGGCTAGGCCAAAGGAAAACAAAAACTTTCCACCCGAGTTCGGGACTGTTCGTGTAACGAACGCAACATGAAAAGAAATAAATATAATTTATTCCCCCGAGCTAAAATTGAACCTATAAATATAACGCTTACAGTAAACGCTGTTCCTGTGCAAGGTTGACCACAATTTGTAACAGCCAATTCATTTTATTACAAATTAGATTACCTAGTTTCTGGTTCTAAGTTCTAAGTAAAAAATCTTTTAAACACTCATTCTTACTAGAATAAGAATAACTTGTGGATTTCTTCTCTTTGTGTTCAATTTGTCTGTCATATAAGAACAATGATTTTTTTTCATTTTACTTTTTCTAAATAAGTTTTATAAAGGGTCTTTCAGATAGGGTGGGTCGATGTTGACAGTTTGTGGCGGCTATGCTATTTTGGTGGCATCTGTCAAATCTGTTGTTGTTTATTCAGTGACAGATGCAAAATCACCATGGCAAGTTACACGATTGAGCAGCACGTCCAAATGATAAAACTGTGCAAAAGACTCCGAGGCAGTCGATTTCTTGTCATGCACAAGAACTCGGCCTTTTCTCGGCCACGACCCGTAGAAGATCCAGCTGACCCAGGAGCTTACAGTGAATGACAATAGACAACGTCGTTTGTTCGCTGACAGAGTTTTGGAACGTTTAAAAGAGGACCCCGATTTTTTCCGAAAAATCATCTTTAGAGACGAGGCGTATTCTTGGATGTATGGTTTTGTTAATTAGCAAAATTGCCGTATATAGGACGACCATAACCCACATGAGGTTCACCATGTGGCAATGCATCCACAAAAAGTTACTATTTGGTGCCGATATTGGTCCGGCGGCGTCATAGGTCTGTACTTCTTCGAAAACGACGTTGGCGATACCATCACCGTCAACGGCGAGCCCTAGAGATCAATGATTGCCGACATGTGGTTCCAACAAGATGGCACTACGTGCCACACCGCGAATAACACCTTGGCCTTGTACGAGAACGGTTTGAGAGTAGGCTTATCTCTCGCAGAGGTGAAGTGATTCAGGATCTATGCAAAAAAGTTTTTGAAAATTGGACCTCTTGGATTCCTGCCACCACTTGAAGCCACGGTGGACGTTTAAACGATGTATATTTCATAAATAATGGCATAAATGGGTCTTTCTAATAAAAACAATATTTCGTTAATATCTCACACACAGTTTGTTTTATTCTAATCGACCCGCCCTTATTTAAAGACCCTTTAGTAACAATTCAATTTAATTTAGTTATTTTTAAATATATAGTTTTAGCTTCACGCTGTATCTCTTATATATACAGCGCGATAGGAAGAAGGAACCTAGTGTTAAATACATTCTGTTCCCCGCTTTCCACCTTACGATAAATTGTTGGTTGAGAGGCGGAACTAAGCGCCGTGTCTTGTTACGCTAGGAGAATAAAAGTAAGTCATTCTCAACGAATGGGAATCGAACCCACAACCGTCGCGTTTACAATCAGACGCTGTGCCGTAAATAAAGCTCAAAAAAAATATTATCTCAATCTATTTGATTATCCAGATTTATAAAAAAATGAATATAGCAGAAATGAAGTAAGCTTACCACACAAGAACTTACCTGCATATGCTTCAACAACGTATCACGTCGTTGCAGCTTAGTGGGTCGTATGGCCTCCCATTCCTCGTCAGACACTTGCGCCGCCACATCGAACTCCTCCTGCACTGCCGAGTCCAGCGCCGATATGAATGCATTCATCATTTCCTTTGCGTAGCATAGCAACCCGTTCTATTAGAACATTAATACTATCAATGTCTTAACAAAAGCTTTATGTATATATATAGTATTATAATATTATAATTATATATATATATATATATTATATTATATATATATATATATATATATATATATATAGCTCTTTTTCTTCTTCCTCATTAGTCCCGCTTTTTGGCTCAGGGTCTGCTTCCACTAAGACCAATCGTCCATATGAGTGGCGAAGTGTTTTTTGTGGAGAGATTGCCACTGACATCCAAACCCATTACTACTGGGAGAAACCAGGAAAGGAAAGTGAATAAGAGGCAGAAAGACTTGGACTATAGGGAGGGACACCACTTACATGAATTGGATCGTGTTTGAAGTGGTGGCTCGGGGCCCGGGGTCGCGTCCCGTATGGCCGAAACCAAATATCGACAGATAATGGCTAGACACCTCTGAATGGCTAGACACCCCTCTGAATGTTATTATATATATATATATATATATATATATATATATATATAGTATATAATATATATATATATATATATATATATATATATATATATATAATATAATATAGTATATATATATATATATATATATATATATATATATATATATATATATATATTATGTATAACTAATTTCATTATTATAATATAATAAGCCATTAGTCTTGAATTGAAATCTTAATGAGAGTAATATTTGGTGAGCTTTTTCTTATTTTTCTTAAGAAAATAATTTCATAATTGCAATTAACTAGCTTGTACCGCTCTGAATGGAGGATATTATCATGTGGTCGCGATCCTCAGCATTGAGGGAACAAGCAAGAAGAACAGGAGGAAGAATTAACTTGGATTGGAACTTTAAAATGGTACTCTGTACTGGTACCTAACTTTCACATCATATATATATATATATATAATATATATATATATATATATATATATATATATATATATATATATATATATATATATATATATATATATATATATATATATATATATATATATAACAAACTATAAACAAACTCAACTTAAATATGAATTAATTAAAGGTGATATAACTACCTTACATCCCTTATTACTGCCTGTCACGTTGTAAATGTAAGCTATATTTTCTCCTTCATACAAATCGTTGATCAGATTGGAAAAGTTTCCTCGCCTATTTGTGTCAGATAGAACATATAACCATTGTGCCTGTGTATGGGACATGAGAAGTTTTCGAGCCGTTTCAACAATTGTTGCCATTAACGTTTTAGTCACTATCGCTATGAAATTCTCTCCTGAAATGTTAGCTTTTTTTTATTGTATTTATTATACTTTACTAGTTGTTGTTAATTTAATTTAATTTAATTGTTGTTAATTTCGTTTTACAGAATGTAAATAGCTAAACAATCCGATAAAATGTTTTTTATGACACTTTGATATTAATACAATATATATATATATATATATATATATATATATATATATATATATATATATATATATATATATATATATATATATATATATATATATATATATATATATATATATATATATATATATATATATATATAGCATTGTAGTAGTAGTGTGTTTAATCCCGTGCATTTAATTATTCACACGTTACTAAAACCCAAGTAAGTATTTTAAAAAGGTTTGTCTGTCTGTCTTTCCGTTTGTCCAGGGTAATGTCTGGAACAGCTGTGCTGATTTTTATGGGACTTTCTCCAGAAGATCTCAACCTCCTATAGCTTGTGGAAATTGCCACGGGATCGGGATTTACACGGGGAAAATTACATTTATCGCGCGTGTTTATTCCGCCCATATAAAATAATGCACATAAAATGCTCATTTTCATTTATATACTTACATTTTTATAGGTAAAGTAATTCGAGAGGAAAAATTCTAATAAAAATGTATTTGCATTACATGCATATAATATTAGAGTAAATCCGAGAACATCCATCCGGTGGACGAAGTCGCGGACGGGTGGCTAGTTGAAAAAAAATAAATGGCGGGAAATTAAAAAAAAATATGTCACTAGCACAGTCTGAGCGTATGAGTTCTCTGAATGTGTTTACCAGTAAGAATAACTAATAAAATAATATAACTAACTAATAAAATAATAATAACTAATAAAATACTAGAATAAAATAAACCTTTATTAAATAAAGCTTTTACCTATATATTTAACTGGTAATTTCGACAATACTCTGTACACCTCCTTTCTTCTCAAGTATTCGTTAACTTCATGTTTAATTTTAAACACTGTCAGAGATATCGACGGCACATCGTCGTCGTCAATCTGAGTGGTGAGTGATTCAACAACGCGAGTCACCATATCCCTGTCTGAAATAATATAACTCATACTAATTGAGCTAATATTAATATTTTTTTTTTTAATATTTATAAGGGAAGAGTAATTTGAGTAAGTAAGTAAGTGCTTACTTATATTTCATATTAAAAAATGTAAAATGCTACCACATTCTATAACTAGCCAGTTAAGTACGAGACATAAGTAAAATTTAAAAACATTAACATTGTATTCTCCGTTTATAGTGACATAAAACCAACAAATGACAACTAAGTTAACAGTTAGTAACGCTAGATTTTAAACACACTAACTTAACGTATCATCATGTAATATTATCGCAGACTTCCAAAACATTGCCTTTTGAGTTCTTAAATCTAGTAACAGTTGCGGTAACTCCTGTCCGACACCAGCGTATGTAACGGTTATAGATGAACCTGTCGGTAGACGCGGACAGTCCACTTCGGTCAATGCGAACAACAAGAGTTGTTCGTCCTCGGTTTTTCGAAATAATGACCAGGTGTCTTTGCATGAAGCTACACTGAAAACTGCTAAATAACCTAAAAATAAAAGGTTTAATATCAAACATAAGGTACTTGTTGTAGCGGAGTCGTTATACACGTAAGTCTGATAGTTCCCCGGTCTGGTTAGACGATGCACAGTGGATCCACCTTGCTATATAAAAAATAAACTTACAACTCAGTCCTATGTGGCTAAGGAACAAACTGGACACTATACTGTGATAATATTGTAATATTATGGAAAAGTCGCTCTTTTCTTGTGCATTATAATTTTGATATTTTTTTACAAAATAAAATTAAGCAATTATTAATTCAACATAATCTAAATACTATTATTATGGCATTTTAATACAAACAGATAAATAAAATGGCACTCTAGTATAAACACGTAAATACCAAAAGCATATATACTCGTAAAGTGTCGTTATGCACTTGTTAATCGCCATCACTTTTTAGACTAGAAATTGTATTGGTGAAACGACTGAATAGAAAGCTTTGTTACTATACTACTTGAATAACCCTAATTTATATTTGGCTACAACAGTAAACGCTGGGCTTTAGCAAAGACTAATGGCACTGAAAATTTGAATGGACGTCGATTTATGGTGAATTTTGATTGTAGGTAAAATGGGATTTGAATGGAATCAACTCATCAAACTTTGCAAAATAAATTAATTTAATATTTAGTGAGTGATTTTTATGGTTTACAATCATAGTACTGTGTAATCAAGATATTATCGTTCAAAGAGTTATTTTTGTAATTTTTAGGACTAAACAAATGTCCTTATGAATTTAAGACAAACTCGTTGTTTATAACTTACACACCGTAATTAATTAACTGATCAAATTTAGTAAGGCAATTAAACTACTGTTATAATAATGATAGTATCCACATCGTCTTTGGTTATCGCGTCTCCGTGAATGTCTCTCTTTAAGAGCTTCCTGGTTCGCTGGTGTTATGATGGGATATTATGTGACTCGCAAAGACAAATCTTCAACTCGCAAAGCCTTGAAAATTCACTTCCAGGGCGCACAGTAAAGTTGACCAGCATACCTTTATAATTATGTATACGTGTAGGAAGGAGGGCTTCGTTTGAGTCTTCCATAATTGGCGTTACGCGTCGAGATCTTCTACTTGCTCTTTTTCATGCTCGTCCCCATTTTTATAAACGAATGGTCGACATTCCAGTCTGAAACGTGCTCCCTCTTTCCAACACTCCGCAGGTACTCAGTAAGCTAAGAGGCTACGCTTAAAGAATCTTGAAGTCTTTATAATAAGCGTAAAAGAATGTTTTTGGCAATCTGTTGTGTTTTATCAGCCGTATAAGTATTACTAATACCTTAAGCAAAATTTAGTGTTTGGAATACGATCCTGTCCTTTATACTAGAAATTACTCTTAGACACCTTTGTGTAGTGTAGTGAAATGTGTGTGTGTGTGTTTGTGTGATGTTTATTTTTGCTCTATAACAGCACAGCGTACAATAAGATACGTAGGACTATTGCTATGTAAACTAATATTTTGGTTCGCAGTTTCCGGTCGTGACAAACACGGTTCACGGTCCTCAGTTTACCAAAGACTGTTGCAGCTCATTCAGCAGCTGCAGCTCATGTAAGCTGATATCTCCGATGTCAAGCCTAGTATTTAAATGTGAGACTTCTTATAACGCAGTTCCGGTTCTCAGAACCATCTTTTTTTTTCCTTCTAAAAAAAATAACAAAAAGAAAACACAAACTACTAACCAATGAATCAACTTTAGATACCTTTTTTAAGATGTATAGCTGTGTAAGAAAAGTAGTGTACATTGACTCCACCATGCTTGAGTTCAACTCGCGCTAGTTCCTTGATATAATCCTTTATTTCGTCCAATGTGGTTTGGTAATCTTCACCTAGAAACTGACGGTCTAATACTACAGCTGAAAATTATATTATTAATAGAAACTTTCAAATATTTTATTTTATTATTTATCATAAGTATCTTACTGAATTATATAAAAAACAAGCTAGTATCATTACTTTTATTTTTTTAATTGACTAAAGGAGTATTCCTTTCCTCCAAATATCTCCAAATTTATACATACAAAAAACATCATACAAAATTATACATATAAAATCCTTCTTAAGATAGTAAAAACTGAAAATGTAACGTTATATTACATACTTTTTTATAAGAATCAGTACGTTACTTTAATTTTAAATATTTAAGCTTTACCAATTGAAGCATTTGTAGTTATCAACGAAGGAAAGTCCTCCGCCAGACCGCAGCGAACTGCACACCATACAACACACATGACAAGCCATAGCTTCATATTCACGCACGAGCACTCTTGCAAGGGTAGCCAATATATAAGAAATCCCAGTCATAATTGTCATAAAATGAAAATCCAATCAAAATCATCTGTTTTATTCAACGTTTAATTAGAATTTTGTATGAGGTATGTGGGCCATGTTAACATTTCATGCGAGCGAGCGTAGGAAAGAACTGGTTGGGCTTCGTGAGAAGCTTTATTAGGAAAAATACAGGGTGCATTGTGTCATGAAATGGATTAAAAAAAAAATTTTTTTTGTATTTCGATATTCGTGAAATACATTTTTCAGCTTCATGCTGAGTTTGTTGTGAAGAATACTCTAGTTCTTCAATTTCTATCCGACTTCAAGACATTGCGTGTTATAGTTATAAATTTTTTTTATAAATATTTTTTACATACATTACATATTTACTTAAAACAGTTACACGTTACACAGATTACAACGAATAAAGAACAGCTAGACATATTTACTCAAAATATTCAAATAAATTATACGGTCCCCGTATTATTTATTTGGATATTTTTGTGTTGTTTAAAAAACATTTTTTTCGTTAGAAAATATTCTACTAAAAATATTACAACAGTTACAGTACGTATATACGTAAAATAATTGACGTATATACGAAAATGCAATTTTGTTGAACACCCTGAAGTATACCATACAAGAAATTCGTGAAAGGTTATATACATTAATAATGCAGAATAAGAATTACAATTACAACACGTGGTCGAAGTCGACGTCTATAGGTCACAGCTCAATTCTTCCTTCATACCTAGCAAAATAAAACTGTAATTAAGGTCTTATAACAATATATTTTGTTGTCTAGTGGTTATCATCAGATACATATTTATTGTAAATTTCTTCATTGTACACTCTCCACTCTCCTCTCTCCACTCTTTTTTTTATTATTTGTGTCTTTCAGTCTTTCAGTGTTTTGATTTTATATACATAAGTAATATTTTTAACTTTAGTGGCGGATCTTTTACAGATCTTTTAACTTATTAATTTTCAATATATAGATGAAATTTTACTTTCTATAGGTAGTTTAAGTTCACTGAAAAAATCTTACAACATCATTATCACGATCACCATAAATAGCACGATCTACCACGATCAACAGAAATTTAATCCATTAGTGTTATTAACACTATACCTAAGATATTTTTAGTACATTTTAAATAAACCACAATAAAGGTTATTACGTAGCCGAATTGCTTCTAATTTCTCCACCTTTTTATTGTTTCAGGCACAAGAAATCCTAATCTGGATTTGTGGAGTATATCGAGAAATTTAATTGATTACTAAAGACAATGTTATTTTTAAATTTTCGATTAAAAGGACAGATAAATTGCCCTAAATATAATTATTTTTATTATTTTGTTAATACAAATCAACAATAAAAAATAGATAAAGCAAGTTGAAAATGAAATATTTATATTTTTTCTTATTTGAATGTGACTAGTATTGTGTGCCGAACTTTCTGCTGTCTAAATGTCCTTTTATACATATGTACAAACATACGCTCATATCTTCAGGCTTTATCCCTAGCGGGGTAGTCAGTGAGAATAAAGCGCCAAACGCTGCCGTCCCTGCATACCTCTTTCGCCTTCATTCTCACTGTTACATCCTCGCTGGTATCTACCATTACGTGTATCTCTTCGTTGTGGAGTCGATCACTTAAACTAACTCCGCAAATCTTACGAAGAGATCGCATCTCCGCAGTATTCGTCTTTCTCTCATTCTTTTGCAATACCGTTTCGCTGCCATATAACAGTATCGGTGTAACAGCTACACTGACGTCCTGCCATCTTAATAATACAGCTAAGGCACCCTTCATTTTGTTATCGGCACAAATACGCCTTTCCACATAAATTTCGTATTACATACTTACTCTTATTCTAATAAGTTTGCATTCACAAAAATCTTGCGTTCCGTCCTTACTTCGTCTCTTTCAAATACCAAAACCTTTATCTTACTTGCATTCAGACTTAAATCATTATTTCGCACCTATCTTTCAGAATGGTGACCAATGCCTGCTACTCGCATTCTAATGATGCAATAAGCACTGCGTCATCTGCGTATACCAAGCAGTTTACCTTCAAGTCACCCACTTTCACTCCCATATAAATTTGTTTCACTCCTTGGAGACAGTTATACAAATTTAACACTCAAATATATAATACTGCAATGTTGTTTGACACCCTATTGAATGCTAAGCACACAGGCAGAGTGATCTCTATAAACGGACTTTACAGCCTTCTGCAAGGGTCCAAACACATTTTACAGGGGCAGTATGTCCCATAAATTCTTTCTTATAATCCTGTCAAACTACTTCTTCAACTCTACAAGCTTTCAACAGTCTTAAAGCAGAAAACTTTTTGGTATACAATTTCAAAAAAAATTCCATAATCATGCGGAGGGGAAATATATGATCCATGCATCCTCTTCCAGGTCTTAATTCTCTTTGGGCCTCCCACAAGAACCTTTCGGATGTCCCTTGCATGCTTCTCGCTAAAATGTTTGCATACACTTTACCACCTTAAATAAATCAAACTGATCGCTTGCACAGTCCCTTATAAAAAAGTACGATGACTGCACCCTGCTAATCATCTGGGATCTCCCTCGATTTTCAGCATAAGTTGCATAAAAACCAGAACAAGTTATAGTGGACCCTTTCATAATTGAAATAGAGTCCAAAGAGTTTATAGTGGACCCTTTCATAATTGAAATAGAGTCCAAAGAGAGCACATTGCGAGAACTAGCATTCGAAATTGTATCTAATTTAGTAACATGTAACAATAGTTCTATGGGAAACAAATACTTAAATAGTTCTTACTAACGAACTGACCAGGAATAGGATTAGTGTTGATCTGTATGCGGCGCAAGTAATAACGAGAGATATTACAGCGAAATCTCTTCATAGAATGTAAAGACTTCGACCTGTCTAGAACTATTATCAATTCATTTCTAGAATATTTTTATTATTACTTCGAAAGCAGCACTAGTAGAATCAGTTTTGGTTAGGTATGAGAGGATTCCAGTTGAGGTGAGTGTTAATGCACGTTTCAAAGGCTATATTTTCTTGTTTTATTATAATCAATATTATATAAAAAGCATATATTTTAATATTTGGTTCGCCCGACTACATATTCAATATTGATCTGTAATAAAATTTGCTATTCTAAATGCAATCTATTCTAAATTTGCTACTACAGAAATTTCAAGATAATGTTTAATGTGTGTTAGCGAGTAAGGCCTATTAGTAATTACACCATTTAGGAATAATAATTTGAATTTCATGCCAAATAGTTACCATTATATAAAATTAAAAATTGTAACATTTATACTTAAAGTAGTACTACTGTCCTTAATCCTTATCGGCACCTTGTAAATCCTTATCGGCACTTCGTACAAAAACTGCCTTAAGAGAAAGTGGTAATTTTATATACACTCGACGATACAAAAGTACTGCTAGTCTAGTCTATTCGAATAAACAATATTTTGATTTTGAATATATATAGTTTGACACATAAAATTTCGGTTTTTTTTATTCTCATATTCAGATATTATTTTATTCTCATTTTTATGCGACAATTAGAGTATTTACTATTTGACCATCGAAAAAATTATATATCAAATGACACAATTATAGTATAAACTTATTTTATTTATCTGTTGCAAATAGTTGATCTTGTTTTGCAGTTGGTATATTTTTGACTTTGACATCCTCGGCTTGTTATTTCGAGTCCAATTATTCAATAATAGCTGCATTTAACTAACTTTTGATTGAAATTTTCTAATAAAAATGCCAGCGCAATATAATAAAGTATTTATAACAGTCGGAACGACGCGCTTTGATCAATTATGCATTTACGTTTTATCACAATCCGTACTTTACGCATTAAAGAATATTGGTTGTAAAGAGTTAACATTCCAAATCGGAAACAGTGATATTGAGCCCGGCCATTATGAGAAAGAAGACTTGAAAATACATCTTTACAAATTTAAAGATTCGTTAAAAGAGGATATGGATAATGCAGACTTAATAATCAGTCACGCAGGGGCTGGCAGCTGCTTAGAAGCTCTGGATGCAAACAAACCTCTTTTAGTTGTTATTAATGAGACCCTAATGAATAATCATCAAATTGAATTAGCTGAGCAGTTGCAAGTTGATGGAAATCTGTATTATTGCACTTGTGCTACATTAGCAAGCACACTAGAAACGGTTGACTTTACCTGGTTATCACCAATGTCAAAACCAAATCCTAAAGCATTTATCAACTACTTGGATAATGTTTTCATTGTTAAGGAGCATACACAATAACAAATCAATATGAATGGTATATTTAATGTACAACTATGCATTAATGTTTACATAATAAACTCATATCATATGTTAGGAAAAATATTTTTAAAATTACAAAAATTTACTTTAATTTTATTTTCTTCCATAAAAATTATAGGTAATTTAAAATTATATCTGATGTTTCACATAATATATATAATTTTGAAGCTTTAAATAATCATTTTGCATATATTAGTAAGTAAGGACAATTTGTTTAAAATGATAACATATTTATTGATACTATTTTTATTTTAGATATGATATATTTTTGTGATAGAAATCTCTTTTCTGTATGCATTTAATATACTCAACCAAAGATAAATAAATGTTAAAATTGTTCTGTTTCTTTTTATTGAGTTCCCAATAAAACATATTTTTTTAAATTACCAAAGAATAAATTATTCCAAATTTGTACATGTCTTGATGATTAACATCCCTGAGACACCATTGATAAGTGTGTAAACTGATTATGATAGCAGTAGTTAAGTATCCAGGCCATTAGTATTGTACATAATAGCATGGAGTGAATTTAATTATATATATATATATATATATATATATATATATATATATATATATATATATATATATATATATATATATATATTTGCTATTTACCTACATAAGTGTGTATTTATCTACATAATCTTCAAATAAATTGTAGCTTATATCCTTCCCAGGCCTAATCGCTATACAACAAAAAACTTTTGGTTTAAATTAGCATTGTAGTTCTTAGGATACTTTTTCTATTATAGTATATTATAGGTTATAATAATATATTTAAATTATTGTTTACTGCCTGCTATGAATTATATTCATATGAAAATAACCAACAGGAATTAGTAACAACTCATTACATTTATAAATTTGGCACTATAACTTGGCATATATTACATTCTAATAGCACTTTTTTAAGCAATAACAGTTCTGATAAAGCATCCTGTTATGTACAAGACAAATACACTTCACAGACAGTGTAATATATATAATAAAGTGTAAATAGAATAATTAAACTTAACATTTAGATTTATATATATACCATGGGAAATCAAGTGTCTAAATATTCTAATTATTCAGTTTCTACCTAGACCATATATGATATTAGATTTGTGGCAGTTTTTATTATACCTCCTCTTACAATAAGTCTTAAACAATTCCAATTTTCTTTCATCTAAAATGCCAACAAGAGCTAAAAATCTAACTACCTGAGTTGGTTGGGTTAGGTTAAAAAGAGAAAATAATAAAAATAATATATTATAACATTTTATTGAAAAAATGCAGAGCACAACAAAAAGTTTCTGTTAGAAAATCTGAATTTGTATTTTAGAAAGTCACATTTTTGAATATAAATAGAAAACTGTATATGACTAAATGATTATATATTAACTTTACACTAATTTCTTAGCTTCAAAGAAACTCTTGAGATGTCTCATCTGCCAATAACCGATTCCTAGAAGGACTCCAGTTTGAAGCAAACTCCACCATAGCACTCTTTGATTTGTGCTTTCAGATGTCTGTCGGAATCTTTCCTCACGATGCTGCAAGATTTCAAAATTTATAAATATTGTTATTCTATATAAAATATTAATTAGCCAGTATCCAAGACTTAAATTAACATCTCAGAAACTATGCACTGAAAATACTCTCAATTCAAATTTCACAATCTATATTCTATATTTTTTGGCAATTATTGCATGAAATATACTTTGACCACAGCTTAAATAAATTGTAAAATTAACTGCTTCAATAATCATTTTAAATCAAATGGAATTATAATAATTTTAAAAACAAAATAAATACTTACCCTTTGATAGCTTTGTTCCTTTGTAATTTGGTGCACTTGGTCTAACAACTGTCTGATTCTTAATTGCAGTTCTGTAAGTTTATCTTTTTGTGCTACATTGGCATAATCTACAGCATGTTCACCAACTTGAATGTCTAAATGAACCTGTAATTTAAATTTATTAATATTTAATGTACATTTAAACAATATTTCAACAAATTAATGAATTTGAAATCATTTAATAACAAATATACATTTGAAAATAATATGAAGAAATTATATGTTTTGTTTACACAAGTGTCATAAGTAGACTAGTGGTGCTTTTATATAAACTGTCAAATGTAAATGATTGATGAAATTTTGCTACTCACTCGTAACTGGGATCCACTGAACCATGAAGTACTGTTTGAGTACATACAAATCACATGTTCTCCAGGTGTGGTTGATGTGAATGAAATCATTCCCTCTGAGGAATATACCCTAGACAGCACAATGCGATCATTAGGGTCACGCACTTCAACATGCATGCCAATTCCAGGAGATGATGGCATAAAACCTCCTGATCTTGGATCATATAGCTCGACTTTGTAATTAACTGGAAAGGAACAATTCATATTAATTTAGATACTTCAAACCATACAAGTAGATAGGAAGTAAAAGTACAAGAGGTACCTATAACTGTTGTATCGTCGGGAATTTCCTCTATGAAACATTTTCTTTCTCCTTCTGCTATGTGGAAATATAAAGCTGAAGTTACATCTAATATTAACAAAAGAGATACTACTGAAGCTAAATTAAGTAACATTGTGTATTGTAAAAATCTGGAATCGCCGCAAACTCATGAAATCTAAAGTGACATGACACACGTCATCTGAAAATATTTTTAAAACTCACACATATAGATGCGTTCAGAATTTTACAAGTGGATTATTATAGATCAAAAATGCTAGCGCTTTTTTTATCACACATGAAAATGACTAACAATTGTAGAATCCTTTCTCTAATTTATGCCTAATTTAGAGTAAGTTGATCCCAGGATTACAGGGCCCTTTTTATATAGCAGAATCAATTCAAAATTAGATATAGTTTACAAAACTTGATCAATGTGTAAGAAAACTATTAAGGCATGGCTTCTATATCGGTAGCTTAGCCATCTAAGCTACACGGATACAGAAAACATCATCTCTATTGATAAATAAAAAAATAAATTAATTAAAAAAAAAAAGATTGATTAAAAAAGAAAGAATTAATAAATAAATATATATACTCAACTAATATGTATTCCAGTTACCATGCAGTCATTGTCTCTACAATAACTACACATAAACACACACACACACACATACACCTACACTCACACACATACCCTTGTAAATTTATGAAGAGTTAATTTTAGTTTATAGTCTAAGTTTTGTGTTTAATTAATGTAAATCGCTACTCACCTACTACAATTTTTAAGGTACATTAAGATAGATCATAAGGGAAGAGGCTGATTACCCACAACACAGGGAATCCTAGTGTGGGTGTCAGTGCGCAACCTAGTATAACTTTTGTTTGAAAGACAATAAAGATTTTTAATTTTTTTTTATTTTTTTCATTTAATATAATGACCAAACTGATAAAATCAAAATACTTTGTATATGTAAATATAAATTTTCCTCTATGTTGAAAAAGATACCTTATTCTTTGCTTATAAACTTGCCTCAAAACTTTAAATAATAATAAAAATTCAAATGATTGTTATTTCGATTGCATCAAAAAAGTGAAAGATGATGACGACAATGACATTTCGCATTAATGACATTGTGTACAAAATCGTAATTTTGTTATTGGAATTAAAAACATGTAGTACAAGTTATGTTCCTGAACATACGGACGAAAACCATAGTGAATATTTTTTTAAGTCGCACTTTTATTTAGCAAAGTTCAAAACAATTACATCAATACCTAAAAATATAACCCTTACAGAAAAATGGATCCTTTTATAATTGCAGCAATTATCAGTGCCATCGTTATTCTTGTGTTAACATTTGCAGTTCTACGAGCAACTAATGTTAAACCACAGCGTAAGATACATATTTATATTATATTATTCCTGAAATTACTTACATATTAAATTTTACAAACCAAAAATTATTACAGCTGGAGCACGGCCAAGAGCTGTAATACAGGGAGATGGAGGCCCTGGAAGAGTACAAGCAGTTAGAAATCAAAGGGCAAGGATGAGAGCGAATGGTAAATGAATATTGAGTAAAATTAAAATTTGTACCTGTTCCTTACTTTATAACTTTATTTTTCTTCTAAGTAATGTATATAATATATAGAAGTTAAAATTTTTAAGCTGCCAGACATCAGGCGGCCCTTATCGAGGAGGAACCTGCATTAGCTGAAGAAGACGAGGAAAATGCTATTCCAGAAAGTCCAAAAGATTTTGATGACAAAATGGGTGCAAAAGTAAGAAAAGAATTTAATGATATAAATTGATAAGGATGATGTTATGATCACTAAAGTAACATTTGTAATGGTAGAATTTACTAAAAATTCTTTTTTTACTAAAAATATTTTTTATAGAATTTACTAAAAATATTCTTCCAATATGTGTTTTAAAATGTGTAAGTACATTCACACACTCATATATGGACCTGCATATTTTTTATTATAAATTATTCATAATTTAAATTTAATATATTTATAAATAATATCATCATAGAGTATAGTATATTGAAAATACATAATTATTTAAAATTATTTATAACTGTAATATTTTCATTCAGAAAAGAGCTAAATTAGAAGCCAAAATGGAGAAGAAGAAGGCGCGTGAAGCGGAAGAGCAAATGAGGGAAATGAAAAAGAAGAAAGATGTGGAAATGGAAGAAGAGAAACGAAAACTTGAAGAAAAACGAGAGGTATATCTATACTCATTATATATATATATATATATATATATATATATATATATATATATTATATATATATATATATATATATATATATATATATATATATATATATATACATATACATATACATATACATATACATATACATATACATATACATATACATATACATATACATATACTTATACATAGGCATATACTTATAATTATACTTATACATAGGCATATGCATATGCATATACCTATGTAGAAGTATATGTATATGTATAAGTATATATATATATATATATATATATAAATATATATATATATATATAAAACAACTTTTATTAATTAAAATTTTCAAACAGGAAGAAGAACGTAAAGCAGAAGAAGCAGAAAAGAAAGCCGAAGAAGATAGAAAAAGGAAAGAGCAAGAAGAATATGATGCCTTAAAAGCTGCCTTCTCTGTCGAAGGGGAGGGCTTTGATGAAAATCCTGAAGAAGATAAAGAGAATCTACTTAAAGAATTCATTAATTACATAAAAGTAAGTAAATAATATAAAAGTAGAATATTATTTTAAAAAATGTAAATAAATATTTATCTAATACAGTACCCTGCCCAGGATGAACCTAAATATTTACCACATTGACAAACGCATTCCTTCAAGTGAAAACCTAACCAACCGGTGATTGTTGGTCTTTGAGTCAGACACTGATAGTGTATCAGTGGATCAGCATCACAATGGCCACCATTTACTTATACTTAATTTATCCAATATATATTTTATTGTATACCTACATCGCTTGCTATGTTGTAAAACAAACGACACTCGAAAATTTACTTTTAAAATAATAATACGTACTGTCGGTCATTCAATTACAGATGAGTCTATATAAATTACATAATAATATGTATATAGATTTGAATAATAATATAGATTTGATTCTGTTTTCAAACATTTCAATTCTATATATTTCTTCTATTATTTACAGGCACAAAAAGTAGTTTTACTAGAGGATCTTGCCGCACACTTTAAAATAAAAACCCAAGCAGCCATTGATAGGATAGGTGATCTTCAATCTTCCGGCGACTTAACAGGTGTCATAGATGATAGAGGAAAATTCATTTATATATCACAAAAGGAATTAGAAGACGTCGCAAAATTCATCAAGCAAAGAGGAAGGGTCTCAATAAGCGACTTGGCGGAGAGTAGCAATGATTTGATCAACTTAACACCTGTTACAGTAACATAAATTTTATAATATGTTAAGGTTTCATAAATATATTTATATTATGTAAAATAAATAATATTTTTGTTAAACTGGTTTGCTTTTTAAAAGATTTTTTAATGTTTACTACTATACAAGTTTGCACTATATTTTAACCGACAATATTTATTTTTCCTTCTCTTTATATATGGCGTTTTGAGCAACAACAATTGTTAGAGTAAAGTTGATTAATTACAAAGAAAATATCTAATTAATTAATGTCAGAAGATTGATTTTATAATTTTTTACTATGACATTAAACAGGTAGTGCACATACACAATAATAATGAGAGCACAAAAAATAAATTATATGATTAAATAATTCATTTAATATGAAAATGTAAAACACCTTTTAAAAGTACAAATATTTATTAAGAAGCAAAAACATATTATTCATCCAATTCATAACCAAGAATATCTCTTCCCTTTTCTAACATCAGCAATGAAGATTCTTTGATTCTATCTAATACTTCCAGTAGCTTATTTTTTGTAAATACTTTGTATAAGCCTCGGTTTTCCCCGGCAATTAAATCACTGATTTTTATGGCTTCTTTGTGATTATCGATGTCGTCACTACTTTGTAATATTTTCAATATTAAAATTGTTATTTCGGGTATACACAGACGCCTCAATGTATTTAACTGCTTAGCTCTTTCTTCATGTTCTTCTTGAGTGAAACTATGAGACTTCATTCCATCATTCTCATCTTGCAACCAGCCTCCAGGGAATAATAAAACATTATATAGAAGCCCTTTTGTATGTCTCGACTGGTGCAGAATTGCATTTTTCCATCTAGCCTTTTGTTGTTCTACTTGTGCACACCTCTGTTCATGATGAACTTTATCAGAAAATGATGCATCTGACGGAAGAGGTTCTATATCTTTTGGTTGACCGCTAATATAGTGCCTATACCAAGTTGCAAATCCTTCTAGTGCTTCCAAATATGATTTTAAGCACAAATGTTCTCTTAATTCAGATGAATCATTGGGGACAGTTTTTATAAAGTCTTTAAACATCTTATTAATACTGTTTGCACATTTCATTGCCGCTTCAGTGCTGCCAATGAATATAAATGTGCGTATCATAGCGTTACTCAGCCACAGTGCTTCTTCTAGTTGGTTTGGAATTAATGATAACCATTCGAGTGAAGCAATAACTTTCTCAATTAGGGCTTTATCCTTTTCTACGGCAGTTGTTTGAGTAAATGTTAAATCTAAATTTCCATAACCTAGTTGTATGTCTGATATTGCCTTTTTTATAGCAACTCTAGCAGATGCTGCAACATCCACACCAGCTTTCATGCCAGCTTTAACAATGTCATCTCTATGTTCACTTTTTTGAATATGATCCATAAGATCTGCATATAAAATTATTTGTTTTTCGGCAGGTACTGTTGAGGTGTAATAAGCGATAAGTTCAGGACATTCACAAGCACCTTCTCCTAAGCCATTAATTAGTTGAGTTACATATTTCTCTAAAACTCTATCTCCAATATCATGTTGAGGATCTTTACCCATTTGTCTTAGAACAAGTACTAAATGAGCTAAAAACCTTATAAATTTGTCTTCCGAACTATCAATCCAATTTAATGAATCTTGCATAATCATTCTAATATGGCCTAGCATTAGATAACGTTGACAAGTTTGGTAATTTGATTCTCTTTTGCCATTCAACAAAGATTTTACTGCACTGAACACTTGTTGTAAAGACATTTCATTTATTTGCAACTCACTCTGCAGTTGGTCCAAAACTTCAGGTGTTGTAGTATTCGCATCTGCTGTTGCATAATGTTCATGTAGGAACCTGTCAACTCTAGCTTCAATCTGTACTCTTAAATGTGCCCACAACAGATCTTCCCAATTTCCTTGACAAGCCGGTATAGCACTTTGTAAGTGGCCACACAAAATTCCAACAGTAGCTCTGTAGTGTATATTTTCCGAGACATTATTAGCTATACCCAAGGCACACCATTTCCATAAATCTCTAGATGAATTACCAGAAACATTTAATGTGCCTTCCACTTCACCTGGTTCATAATGTAATAACTTCCAGCCCTGTAAGACCGCACCCCGCCAAGCCTGACCAGCACTAATACACAAAGACACAGTTTCAGCAAATTTTCCACATCTTACATCAGTAAATATTTTCTTACACAAGTCACTATCATCTTTCTTATCATCAGAGTGAATTGTTTTATTCTGGCGCATTGGAGCATCTGGGTCCATACATGTTATCATAGACTTATTTTTTTCTTTGTTAAATAAACTTGAGCCTATCAGTAACTGATGTAATGTGTTACCCCAGTGAATATTATTTGAAATAATTGGTGCAGCTGTATTTGTTGCAGCCTCTTGGTATGCAGCTGTAGCCTCTAGCCAATCAACAAGTAACTGCAATAATCTTACTTCAGATTCACTTTGAAAATAAGCATTTACTAAAGTCTGTTGTGACAATGTAGGTTCAACAAGAACACTGTCCAGAGAGTTTGGATGTTCGAATATTGAATCAGCATATAGGCAGTGTATCAGTTTCCATGTATTCGCTTCTTCCGCAAGCCAGTAGTTTTGAGCATTATATCTATTCCATGGTTCGACAAGTTCTAAAGAATCACAACAAACTTGAGCTAACCTCTCTAAAGTACTCAGAACAGAACTCGGTCGACTAGATTGTATTATTTCAAAAAATGCTTCAATTAAACCATCTCCTGCATTACCAGTATTCACTATTATTGATGATTCATCTAGAACTTGCCTTAAACTGGTATCGTTAAGGTTTTTAAATATAGAAGTTTCGTTAAGTATCGGTGTAAGATTTAATGTGTCTTCTCTTCCCAATAAATGTCTGATTGTTTTGCTTTGGATTGGCGTTCTTTGAGTAGAATGAAACTGTAAGCTATTATCAAAACTCATCTTGAATTTTCAGGAGTTACATATATGAAAAAAGCACAAAATTAAAGGTGAACTAGATTAAAACTAACGCTCCCCGCCTCCCAGACGCGGCTATTTTGACAAGTGAAGTCTGTTACAATTTACAATATATTACAATATAAATGTAGACATAAGACGTACCAACACACATATTAAGACAGCGCCACATTAGCAAATGAAAGGATTTTAAAAATAACGCCATAAGTTTTGGATTGTGTCTTCAATAAACACTTCTGCTTTCTTACTACTACGTGAAAGTTGGGATTATAATATTTTTTAACTAAATAAGTCACGAATGTTTAATTACTATATTCATATCTAGTCAAGTAGAAATTATTTCACGAACTTTACTAGCGACATTATTTACTGTTTACTGGAGGACTAGTTTCCGATACAAGATGACTCTTCTTATATACCCTCTATATGACAATACATTGATAATTATAGACTGTAAAAAAAAATTCTAATATTATTATTCTCATTTGTAATTTTATTATTTTTCATAAATATATTATTTATATTTCTTGATAAAATATGTACTATAAAATCATCTATGTCATGTTAAATTTGTAGAAGTTGAGTTGAGTATCTCACTGCGTATTGTGTACAAGCCTTATACCTACTTTACTTTTCAAAGCGATACTTCTCAAGCGGGTTTTTTTTTGAGATATATTTTACTTCAGTTAACAGTACTTTAGTTATTTTTTTTTATTTTGTGTTCATTAATATTTAATTATTTTACTATAATATATATCTATTTTATTTTTGACAATAACAAATTTTACAAATATAATTCACTCAATTTATACTATTTTATTTATATGAACGTCAGCCAAATTTAGATAAAAATTCTCTTAACTTACTTTGCCCTCTTTCTTCTTTTATTTAAGTAGTCTTCATTTATACAGGTAAGCACTTAATATTTTTATATTTTGTTGATAATTATTAAGATTTTCGAGATCACATATTTATAGTACTATTAAGTACATTAAATTATATCTACTTAATACTAGACATTTTTAAAATAATATAATATTTTAATTTATAATTCTATGCTTTGTATATTACAAGTTTGTTCCAATTATAGCTTTGAAATTAAACCAAAGTACTATTAGAAGATTTCTATATAAGATTGCTAACTAAATTAACACCACTAATAGACTTACTACTCTTAGAGTAGTCAAGTAGAAAAAGTTCAATGAAATTCAATTCAAACAGGATTTTGTAACATGTTTTAATTGAAGACCTCTGGATATCATAAGTATAAAAAGGAAATGTGTAAAAATGTAACTTACCTTAGTTTGTTCTACAGGTATAATCTTCAATCAATTAATTATTAAAAAAATACATATTCATGAAACGTTATACAACATAATCCTTAATTCTTTATTTGAAATTAATATGTATCAATATATTATCTTAAATAAGTATTCCTCATATGATTTCCATTTTATTCATAGTAGAACAAAGATTGCAATTTTATAGTATACAAATATCACCCAGCATATAATTATTTTTGTTTGTTATGAAATATTAATTATGTATATAAAATATTAATTATGTATAATATTGTGTATTGATATCCTCATGATATTGTGCTATGGATAAATTTATGATCAATATGGGCTAGAAAATATAACTATGGCTTATTACTTTATCTACAACGAATACCTTAAGGTTTCATATACCTAAAGTATTGATATTATACTATCAGTGAGAAATTTATTAATTTGGTTGTAAGTTTTTTATTCGGACAAACTTTTAGTCTGTAGTTAGAAATCAAATTAGTCATATAAATATATAGTTATAATATAACTTAAATTGGTAAATAATGTACAAATTACCAATTACATAGAGAATAGAGCATAATATAATTGCTATAAATTACTATTTTTTTTTATATAAATGTTAATACTTAATCAAAATTTTTTTTATAATATGACAACAGTGACATCTTGTGCAGTGTCTGTCAGTTGCTTGTCATATTTACAGTCATAAAAGTTTATACTTTGAAAAACTAGTAATATAAATAGAATTACAATTATTTTTCATTTAAATTTGTGTCCATTTTAGGCTTAAATCAGGACAAAATGAAAGAACATATTTCCTTTTTGATGAGGATGAGCAGAGCCAGTGTTGGAGCTTCATATGCATTTTATGTTAAAAAGGTAAGATTCAAAGTTAATATTTAAAATTTAGCTATGCTGCACTTTCAAACCTGTTTTTAACTTATACCATCTGGTAGTAGTAATTGTTCAAAACATACATAATTTTCCCTTACATACACCATATTTTTGTTCATACAATTTATATAATAAAATTCAAAATATATATACATAAATAACTTATCTCCTTCAATTGCATATATATAACAAACAAAATTCTTTCAATTTAATTCATTATAGCGATAATGATTATATACAACATCTGCCTATTGTTACTACATGTGCTTTAAAAAATGGACAAATAAATAGTATTTTTAAGATTATCTAAGAAATATTCACTATCAAGATTGATACAATAACAACTTGAGTGATTATATTTCAAACCTAAATACCATATATCTAATACAGGATTTTGTTATTATATTAATTTCAATTTTACATTGGTTATTAAATTATAATTTATAATATGTACTTAATTATGAATTTCTTATTCAATATACTTTTGTAATT
This sequence comes from Dione juno, assembly GCA_037127375.1. Taxonomy (NCBI): domain Eukaryota; kingdom Metazoa; phylum Arthropoda; class Insecta; order Lepidoptera; family Nymphalidae; genus Dione; species Dione juno. Next base: position 730,562 of record JAXRJS010000058.1, on the reverse strand, counting down.
AAACATTATTTTTAGTTAATATGTTTTTATCTTTAAAATGTCCATGTTTTATTGGTTATTAATTTATAACTGGTCAATTTAAACAAAAAAAGAACCAGAAAAATCACGCTGTGTATTATTAAAATCATGAAATAAAAACAATATCTATGTATTGTCAGGTCTGCGTAAAATGTAACGCATGGAGCATTTACAAATGACGTTAAAATTTACAGATTATCAAAAGTACATTATACAAGTATATTAAATATATTATAATGATATTAGTATAATTTGTAATATTTAAAATTAAACCAATAATATAATTTGCACACTTATCACAAAAGCATATTATTATATTCAATAAACACTCATTAGCTGGATCCGTAAATGCTATGATGTTATCTTCAAAATATTTCTTCATTACAATTTAGCTCTATATTCTTAACAGAATTTATTTTTTTATTCCTAATTTAAAAATGTTATATGTGGTAGAAAAAATTAAACGGCATTGCGCAATTATTACTGTTTCATCATAATTTCGTCTACTGCTTCTCTATTGTTAGAATAAAAGCGTGGCGGTAGGGTTTGAAGGGTCAATTGTGCTACTTTTAATTTCTTATTCGCGTCTAATCAGATATTTTTTTAAATATGACACTTTTTAAAATATCAAAAAAAAAATATGTAATATTTTGAATTGTTTTGATAGCGATCTAATTCATATTACTTTTTATTAGTTCTTATTTGACTTTACCGCGCAAGTACAATATTCATACATTTATTAGCTATCTCTTTTTAACATTCAGAAGTCGCTCAGTGTTTGTGGCGTTTAGTGCGGTCTACGCTACGTTTCGTCACTAGAATTGAATTGCTACTTATTTGAACAGTGTTTTTAGACCACACTCCGCCATTATTATGAACATTTTTTTTATCGTCACTGTTTATTGAATGTAATGAAATTAGTGTAAGTTACCCGTGGAAACATTATTATATTAGTTCCTCGATGAGTGCTTCAGAAGTGTATCATTTCCTGTTCCATATCGTATAGAAACAAACTACTACGATCCCTTGCGAACTCTTCGTTATCACGTGGGTTAAATTTCGAATAATTTGGCTTTTAGGAATGATTTTTTTGTGTCTATAATGAATATGGAGACATTGATAACAATGTTTCTTCTCTATAAACAAAGACCGGCTCATAATCAGTGTTAACCGTTGTTTTTTCAGAAGCGCGCCGTAAGCATTCCGTCCTCGCCTTCAATTTATCGAGAGCCGGCTGGTGATTAATACAAAGAATGACTGTAAATAGAGGTTCAGTGCAGTGTAGAACAGTGTTTGTGTTGTGAAACAGTGCATAAGTGAAACGTTATATAAGGGCGGGATGAGTGAAGTAGGAAGCCCGCCCTGACGCGTCTTGCGCCGGCGTCCGCGGCGGGCGGCGCTCGTGTCATGGCCCCGGCGCTCCCAGTGACTCAATTTACCCATTTCGACGCGGTAAACGAGACCGAGAGAGTATCCCACCGAAGACGGGCCTTGGCGTCCGTCAACAATCTAACACCCATGGAGGAAGACGATATGGGACTGCAGAACCAGCCAAGCTTAGCGAAGGATTCGCAAGAAATGGAACAGATACTCGTAGATCTTGGTAATAGTGACGTGCCAGCAGACTTATTGCAAACCATTAAGACTCTAGAAAGCGGTGGCGACACCCTGTCTACAGGTGATACAGATGCAATATTTCCTCTCAGTGGATTTGAATTGGCTGACACGGTTGATTCTGAGGGTGATGCATCAGAGGACAAGATTAGATTGCTACAAGCAAGGCTAGAACGTCGATGCGCGTTTCTTTTGCGACGATCCAGGATATTACAAGCTAGGGCCATTGGGAAAAGGATATCTGAAGAAGCGGCTCAAACCTTTGAGAAATGTACACGAGGAGCCCGCAAAGATGGCGGCGGAAGGCCTATGGGCTTAAAAGCTTTGTTGAAAAGAATTGAGACAACATCTGCTTTACAAGCAAGTGCTTCATCTAGATCAGTAGTGGGTCCAAAATACTATAAAGCGGGAACATCAAAATGTGATGCTTCAAAGTCTGCTTCAATTGGTATAGCTTCAGGGACTCTAGCTGGCTTAGAAGACTCTGCAGGTGCCCTAAGGTCCCATTTGTCAGTGGTCAAGTATCAGCTAGATTCTGATGCGACAGCCTCTTCATCAGGAGCTGAGAGTAACGATGAGGCTGTCACATACAACAATGTACATCAGCAGCATATGCCAATGTAAGTAGTTTTTTAAGGCATTCCTTTGCCACTTGTAGTTTCATATTTGTATTTATATTATTATCAATACATACTGGATTCACATTACAAATTCCTATATATAATTGACACTGTTAGTGATATTGTACAGCAAAAATTTAGTATTTAAGAACATATTTCTTTCCCTTATTTATGGTCATTTTTTTAAATATATACATGAATCCTACAACAATACATATTTATCATTTCTTATAGTTTTATAATGTATATTAAAGTCTTATTTTGTTTATAAATTATATTATTGTATATAATTTTGAAGAAGTACATAAAAGTATTTTTAATAGTATAGTAATATTTTTAACTTTATGTTTTCACTAGTGTAGCCAAGGTCAGGTAATTTATGGCAAAATAAGCCCCCAAGGTCATATTTTACCCTACTTTCACAACTGAATTTGATTGTATAAAAATTATAACAAACAAAAAAGCTCTTGTGATAGAAATTAAAAACAAAAGTTTTCTATTTTGTTGTTATTTAATAATATTATAAATTAAATGAGTTACAAGTAGTATCATTTGATATCTATATTATTTTTTATACATTAAGTACTTTTTACTTTGTATAACATTAGCTAGTCAATTTTTTAAGCCTAACTTTAATTTTAAAACAGGAACAATATCATCATTATAACTAATAAGTTATTTCTAAAGTTTATAATCTCAGTGATGTGTTTCATATAAGTTTTCTTATTTTTATAACAATACTAGTGTAACTTATTATCACAAAATCTACTTACACTAATGTTTAAATTTTTTAGAATAATTTTAGTAGAAACTTTTTTGAGCATTTAAAAATATTAAGGAAATTTATTTATTTGTTTGTAATGTGCAGTTTATTACTAGAGACTATTACAAACCAGATAAGGTCATTCAGATTAAGATGATCTCATTCATAATATTTTAAAAAGTTTTCCACACATAAAAAAATCGAAATTTCTATTTTAATAAAAATTTGAACAGCAGAATTTAAACCTACACTTATTGGCTAGTGTCCAAGCACTTAAGCCAATTAAACTATATTTTCTTATTTATATTAAAAGCTCTACAGTTATACTAACTTTAAACAGCTTTGGATTTCAATAGTAAGTTTCCTTTTCAGGACTTGAAAACTCAGTTTTCTTCAGTGTTCTTATTTATAGCTTGACATTTTATCCCCAAGAAACCATCTGCCTAATTTTTGTTTTGCCTGGTTCAATGTCTTAAATCTCTTTATCAGAATCTGTTTGTGACCTTTTTTTTATTATCACTAACACTTTTCACTCTCTTTCATCACTCATCTGCACAATCTGTCTAAACCATGCAATTCCTAATTTCAGGTTTGTCCTTGTTGTTTAGTGTTCATTGCACATATAAAAAAAATTGGTGATCTGTTTTAATTTGCTTAGATGTGTGTATATAAGTTAAGAATAATACTAATATGTATAAAATTTAAGATACCATACAAAAACAGTTATATAATAAACAAAGATAATTTTCAAAGCCATTGTGGTGCAGTGGGATAGCAGACTGGCTGAAACGCAATGGTTGTGGGTTCCATTGCCACTAATTTCATTTCTCAGGTTTCTGATAAGACAAGTTTCAAAACAAATTGATTTCCTGTTAGTGGATTGTAGTCCAAGTTAAGTGGATAGGTCTCTTATCTGATTCTTTTTGCCTATTCTATGCTGTTAAATGATTTTTTCTTATACTCACTATCTTACTAAACAATTTAGATTATTTCATGAATATAATTAAATTGATAATTAATGGAAAAACAGATTTGTAGTTGATTTTCTCTTCTATCATAGGTTACTATTATTGTATCTTACAAAATACATATTTAAATATACACTTAAATATATATTTATACTTTATATATGATTTTCAGTGAGAAACGAGCGCTATGGTCGTGGCAGAAGGCTCGTGCGTCCATCGCGTCCCGATGGTGTTGGCTCCAAGTCCAAGTTCAAGAACTGGAATATAAAATTCGACAGCATAACGACTTGCATAGACAGGTTAGTTGTATATTTACTTAAGGCGATTGCCTTAGTGGGGAGTGAATTTTATAAAGTTGTATCTTCTATTACATTCAGAGATAATCTTAGTTTCGTTTAGTTAAAAAAATCTTACAAGAAATTAATTGAGTATAATGAATATGAGCTATTTTTTTTATTTTTAAAAGCCAAGCAAAACCATTAACTATTTTAGGTTCAAAGACTATCTGGCCTTTCTATTTTTATGTTTAACCGGTATGTATATAACGATAAGGGTAGGGAGAATCTTCACTACAGAGAGAAAAAACACTTAAAAAATAAGCAAATAGTTATCTTACTTAAAAAATAAGCAAATAGTTATCCTTATCATTAAGAGACTAGATTTTGGATACTACGACTAAAAGGTTAAACTTGTACTTAAATTAGTTGTTAGATTCATTGACTGCAGTTGCTTTTAGACTTGAAAAATTGAATAGCTTTAATATGCCTCTAATAGGTAGGTCATGTGGGCACCCATCTACTTCTTGAGTGTACTTAACTGCTAGTCTTGATTGACCAGTTTTGTTATCATAGCAGTGGAATTATCATAGTTACTGCTTCATTCTCTAGGTGTACTGTTTTCTTCTTTATTTATGGTGTTCTAGTTAAATGAAACTTATTCTGCCCATGGAAAAAAAATTCCTTACTATGGAATAACACTTAAAATTGTTTTAGTTGCAAATATTCTTGTCTCGTACTTATTGTTGAATCTGAGCTTCTCTTAGCCAGTAATAATTATAGTTTAAATTTAGTCAAATTAATATTAAGTATGTACTACAAGCCTAATATCTCTAAATACCTCCACTCAATATTCGGTTCTATTTGCTAACTCCAAAATGCGGGTAATTTGTAAAGTAATTAAATTTTAAATTTATTTTTACTAATTTAAATGACAATTATCATTAATAGACAAAGGAAACTTAGATTCGACGATAAGTAGGAGTTGCCACAAGTATCGACAAAATTGTGTCGGCAATCTTTCAGCTTAAACGCTCACCTAATGTGTAAACAAAATCGAATTTAGAAATTTTGTTAAAGTTACAATAAACCTCATTGCTACTATGTCACAAGGTCATCACCTCGTTGTACAAAATACAACTGATTAAAATGTAACATAGATTAATCCATACATTATGTTTCAAATGTTTTATTATATTTACTAATGGAGTACACACCATTCTATATATATATAATATATTTGTTACCGTATAATAGTATCTCGTAATTTCGTTAGCTCGGTCTATGAAACGTATAAGCTCGTTTTATCCAGATATCTCGCTTAGAGCTCCCTACAATAGGCGAGGCAGCTATTTACCAAATTTCTACTCTACAGTACTGTCGGTTTCGCGTCGTCAGTACGTAAAGTTTATTCATAATATATAATAATATAATTTATGATTCTCAATGTGTTAATGTTATGTACGTTATTTATATACCTATTTACCATATCTAATTTTCTATAGCCTTCCTTATTTTGTAAGGTTAACGGAAAGTAGCGAAAAGAACTAGTGATAATTCAATTCTTCCGCCAGATCAATCATTTTCTTCTCAAGAATTATTTATATATCTGAAATTCCTGAATTTACAAATGTTCTTGGTTAAGAAAAAGATCTATAAATGTATAATTGAGGTAGCTTAATAAACAAACTGAACTGAAGTAAATCCAAGCGTTAAATTTACTTCAGAAAATCCAAAAAAAAAAACAAATTACATCAAAATGTTCTATTCAACAAATATAATGTTAGAGGGCGATTAAATAAGTTATCCGGACCGTCGAATATAAAAATGACAAGTAAGAAAAGAAAGTCATCGAGTCATCGTCATCACTAGGTGTCGCAGTAAATCCACTATAAATATTTCTATAAATTTTATAGTATTCTATAAATTTCAAACAATTGGTTCGCAAATTTGCCGTTCCGAAAGTCTGCCGCCCTTGGTTCAATACTGTTTAGTCTGCTGGTAAATCCGCTATTATCTAAAGTACAAATGCATTTAAATCAATTCAAACTCAAAACAATCGTATGTAGATCGTATACGGCACACTGTGCAATAATAGCCTCTGTGTTATAACACTTCTAAGTTAGATTTCAAGGACATTAACGCAATTAAACATAGTGCAATATTGATATGATTTTTCCGATGGTTAGAATAGTTAGCTCAATATATATATATATATATATATATATATATATATATATATATATATATATATATATATATATATATATATATATATATATATTTATTTACTTAACTTAAGTTCTTTAATATAAAAATTATATAAGTATAAATAATTAATTCATCGTATTACGATATTTTTATGAGTCAAAATACGATTATTGACAAGCTTACACCAGAGTTATATATTTGAAACTTGATCAGTATAGGATAGTATAGATAGATATTAGTGATAGCAGAGGGAGAACCTTATGTCATACACATACACATTATGTTCACATCTTGGCGGAACTGATCGCCCGCCCTTTATGACTCAGACGAATGCATTTATGCAGTCGGTTTATGCTGGCTGCAAGCAAATCTACACAATGCTAAGGAAATTCCTCTTTTTGTACCGCAATTGTGATATCTATATATGACTTGCACCTAATGATTGTGGGTTTTGAACTGGATCAAAGTTTACATTTAATATATCAATCTTTAGCTATTTCGACTGTTCGACTTTTAAGTATTTTTTTTCGACTTAATTATTTGATTTTGTAATTATGCACTGTGGACAGCTGACTTCTATGCATTCAGTCGCCTCTTTGCTACGTTTCTTTAGATGCATATGCTATATTTTTGTATAAGTTAATACACTCCGTTCTTCTTTTGTAATCTTATCAGAGATATTGTGTTCTGGATTGCGGATTTTTGTATTAAAATTTTAATAATTTATAGCACATACCTATAGTAAATTTTCCTATTTGTAAACTAAATAATTTATAACCATGTCGTACAGCGAAAATATTTAAATAATATAAAACCTTGGCGCCATGTTAATAATATAATATGGCGCCTTGGAGAGCGAGGTTATGAGGTAACAAATTTACCATATTTCACAATCTGCTGAAAATGCAAGATTATTTCAATCTTTTTCTTGCTAGAAATACGATTCCTTACATAAATTAAATGCATTTGTATATAATATTTATTCCACAATATTTATGTCTCAAATTTTTTTTAGACTAATTATTCGGGAGTTTATTGTTTAAGAAGTTGACGCCGAAGTAAGATTTGTAGTCTAGTGTTCTTTATTAAGCAAAACTTGTATGATTCCCGTTCAGCAGTCCAGTGAACGCGGCCAGGCTGTTGATAATGGAGATGGAGGCTAAAAAAAATATACTTTTTAAAACATATGGCCACAAATAAATATCATTACATGTGTCGTCGGAGATTTTCCATACCTTTGCCCCATTTCGCGCAAAATGAATTAACCAAATATTGACCTATTTTAAACTTTCAGCGAGATTTTGAATGATCAAAGCTTTTCAGTCTCGTGATTCTCGTGAATTTACATTACGTATTGTATTCGTCATATAAAATAACTTGTTTTATTTTATGTGATATATTTATAAAAATAATTAAAATTGAAAAAAAATTTTGAAGCTATCGTGGAACAAAGGCACAGCACGAATGTAAACACGATGGGTGTGGGTACTAATACTGCCCAATTATTTAATTTAATTACTTGTCTCATTTCCCGAATCTGGAAAGACAAGTCTGCAAAACTTACTCCTTTGTTATTTTACATACTCTATTAATAAATACACTTCAATTAGTCTACCCGCGACTACTGCAAAGTGTTCGCTACGTCGGAATTCTATATTAATTTTGTCAATAATGTCATAATCAATATATGTGCGTACCTACATAATTTAAAATTAATAGTTAATAAAAAATCCATTTTAAGTGTGTAATAATAGCGGAAATCAATCAGTCCGGTCTAAGATTATTAAGTATACTGCAATTTACAAAATCGAAATATTCTACAACATAATTCGTGTTTCAGTTACGTATTTGAGCATTGAATTCAGCAACTAATCTTATCTGCCGGTATTTAGGTCGGCTACTAACCTTTCATCCTCTTCAGTATACATTGTATACAAAGGATTATGGAGATTTTGTATTGTATTTAAAATAATTTTCGCCTTAAAGAAATTATTGTTGTTTAAATAGGTAAAGGTGGAGGATGGAAAAAATACTTAAATAAAACATATAAAAATTTGAACACAGCGGGATTTGAACCCGCGCCTCATGGCCTTGGACGGTTACCATTTTCGGATTTTATATGTTGTCTCTTATAGATAGATAAAGATATAATCTAGATAAAGGAATGTTTATTTAAAATTATGATATTTTTTAATATTTTATATGTAATTTTAAGTCTTTTGTTTTGACGTACTTATGACAAATATAAGGATTTAAACCTAAACGAAGTCTTTCTCGCCAACCACTGCACCATATGTCTAATTTCACGCATTCATTTTTTGTTTATATTTTGCCATTACGAAAGTAGTCGATTAAATTATTTATTGACTATTCCCATAGTACGAGGCCGTCGTGGCGCACAATGTCTGACTGTAAACGAGACGGTTGTAGGTTCGATTCCCACTCGAGGGAATGATTATTTCATTACTTCGCTCTGGTAACAAGAAAAAGCGCGGCGTTGAGTTCCGGTACTCAACATGCAATGTCTCAAAATTGGGCAAAAAGTGGGGAATGAAGTATATGAACACTAGAGTATATGAAAGAGAATTTTTTTATATTCCCATAGTGATATAATTCAAACATCATAAAGTCGTATCAAAATCAATAATTATAGCCTTGATTTGAAAACTTTACATTGACTAAAGTGTACATTATATGTAATATCACTTTGATAAAATGTTTTCACCCAAATTTCTTTATCGTACACGTAACTTAGTTCTATGTCGCAATAGCATGATTAAATACCTACACTATTAAATTTCACTCGGAGCCGTTTATTATCGGTTCAATAACTTTCATAGAAACCTCTTAATTATGCTTTAAATTTTAAATAAACAAAATTGTGATAGGGGTTATTGTGTTTGGCTTAAAACGGTCATAGACAGGCTTAGAAATGATATTTCTAGTAGGAGGTAAGTTTGATTAAAATATAATATCGAGGCCAGTGTATGAGGTGAGACGGCTTCGACTAATTACGAAGGTTCCGGGTTCGATCCCCACTCGAGTAGTAAATAATTAATTGCAAGACGTGACATTGGTGAGGGCACTCGACACCAATTCGTTGGAAAAGGAGTGTTTTGACACTCTGTTCTCTCTGCCTACCCTGCTGTATGCGGGTATATTAGGTGCGAAGGAAGAGACGTATATTTCGATGATGAGATTTAAACCTACTATCTCCCTTACATTAAAGTGTATTTATATCATACACTTGTTAAATAATAAAATTTTCAAGTCTATGCCATTTAAGTGATGACTATTTCAACAGCGTCGACTCTATTGATTTTCCCCCGCCTTTGTTATTTGTAGCGACATCAAATGCATATTCTACATTTATCCGAAAATAGATTATGAGAAACTAAGATTATATATGTATAAAATAAATATATGTAATACCTACTATTCATTCTCGCTCCCGAAGGTAACATTTGTTATTCATATATAGTAAAATCTCTAATAGATTTTATCCTAAGAAAATATGTCATTGTTGTCATCAATATGTTTTCTTTTGAAGTTATTTTAGAGAGTGATTGTTAAAGGAAGTTGCTTTGTTTTAAACGTGTACTACTTTTAAAATATTAATAAGCAACCAAAGTTTGTAATTAAGTAATAAACTTTATTGAGAAATTAATTCGGCTTTACCTACTACTAGTCGGGACAAGTCTATAAATTATAGAGAACTGCCTTCCGAGCATTATTTAGGTAACATCACGTACTTTTATTGTTAATGTTTAATTGCATACTTGATTAAACAATACTTTGGTTTTATTTGAACGAACTAATCTCAGGAACTACTAATTCTATTTGAAAAAAACATTTTTGTGCTGGATAGGTTGCAATTTGTGGTAGTTTCGAGGCCAATCGATGGAGACTATTGCCTAAATGTTAGTCATGCAATTATTTAGTTATTATTATCATTCGACAATGCAGGCGAAGTTGCTGGTAATGGCTAGCTAGGCCTTACATAGAGAATACATAACCATAGCAATTATGCTTGGTTAGATTTTAATAATATTCTTATACCATATTTTATTTTATTATTAGAGATGTGCCGACTATGACTTTGACCGCCTGGCCGACGAGTCGGTTGTAAGGTATTGGCTAAGCCTATAATTTGTAATTTGCGTCAAGAAAATTAATATTCATGATAACAAGTTTATACGGTCCTGCTAGCTCGCCTATAGCTATATAAGCGGCCGTTGTTGAGAGTCCAAGAACAAAATCCAAAGAAAAAAAATCTATTGTTGTCGTTATCAATGTTTTGTTAGTTATTTTAGAAATTGACTTATTTTTCAAAGTATTTACGACTGCTAATAAAATTCAAATATTAATACGTAATAAAAATTTGTATTTAAGTAATACATTTTATGAGAAATACAAGCGAAATAAGAATCTGGATAGACGGCGCTGTGAGCCGTCTAGTCACCGACTACTATTGTGGCCTGATTGTCGGCTTTACCGAGTAGTCGGAACATCTCTATTTATTATACATAAAGTGGAACCATGCGTTTTATTGTAGGCCACAATCATATTAGATATTCCATTAGTTTTAATAAAAAAAAATTTCAGTTGTCATGAATGACCACAAATATATTTTTAACATTTAACCTTTCAACATTGTTAAGTTAGGTTTTTAAATTAACCCCTATTATCACTGAAACGTTGATAGTTCTATTCACACACAAATGTATGACGAAACCATGTGACTAATGTAATTAGTACATATTTATCTTTACAAATTATTTCCAGGTCCGAGAAGCCAAAGGCCCTGTAGAATTTGAAGGTGAACCCGTCGGCTACGAGGGCAGTTTACCCGGCGATGAGCATTCCTGCACTTGTGCCAGAGTACGTCCGCTAAGAAGGGATACTTTTAAGAAGAGGAAACTATTGCAAATGCACAATTTGCATATAGCTACGCCTAAAGCTGCTAAACCTGCTGATGTTAGGTGAGTAGTTGGTGAATCAATGATTCCAATGATTTATGACTGAATCAGAGTTGAGCCGTGTCTGACCGTACACGGGGTACTCTGTAGGTTCGACCTTCATTTGAAGGAATTCATAAAATATTACTGTGTTAGTAATAATACTATTTAATATTAATTAATGTTTCTATTCAATAATAAAAGTAAATAATATTAAAAATGTATATGTATTTTATTTGTTAAGGCTTTGGCTACGTCAAATAAATAAAATAAAAGTATTTCAGAATTATAATTTTGGCGAAACAATTAACAGATGCAGCTGTGAATACCAAGTGGAGAGCTGTGCAGTGTGCACAGGTCGAGCGGAGCCCACACAGCCGATGCCGCCATTTTCCACTCTTGCTCCTCAACAGAGAGTCGCTCTCGTTGATCCATGCTATCATCCCGTGCTTAGTCATGTTAAAGGTATGTACTTAACATTAATTTAATACTTTATATAATAAAACAGTAGGAAAAAAGAATATGTTTAATACATTAAGAAAAAATTATGCTATACAAGGAAATAACAAAATGCTGACAAAAGTTGTTCTATTATTTTAATTCGGCATTAGTAATTAATATATATTCAGATTTTATATTGAATCAATTTTAAATAATGAATTCAACATTAAATAACTGTTTAATTGATTATTTGAGCCAGCATTTCCAGCAAAAGCGCATGAATTCTAAAATGTAATATTTTAATACTGGTAATCTAATTCAACAATATACAATTAAAAAAATATATATGTATATATATATATTATATATTATATATATATATATATATATATATATATTAATATATATAGTATATAGATATATATAATGTCTATATTTTTTTTTTTTTTTATTTTTTTTTATTGATAACTGTTGATTAGATTACCAGTATTAAAATATACATTTAGAATTTATGCGCTTTTGCTGGAAAATGTTGCTTAAATATCAATAATAAAGTTATTTAATGTTGAATTCATATATAATATATATATATATATAATATATATATATATATATATCTAGTATATATATATAATTATATATATAAATATAATATATATATATATATATATTATATATATATATATATATTATATTTCTTAAAATGGTTTATTAGGACCTTGGAAATGAGTGTAATTGTGATGAATAATTTTCGTTCCAGATATATCTCCGTCAATCCACCTGTCGGCGCTGTCGTCGCGCTCGTGGTTCCGCTCGCGGCTGCGGGCGTGGCGCGGCGCGCACTCCGCGCACGGCCCGCCCCCCGCGCACCCCGCACACCCCGCGCACGCCCCGCACCCGCGGCCGCCCGCGCACTCGCCCGCGCAGCCGCCGCGTGCCAGGAGGCATCCTACTAGTGAGTTGCTTTTGTTTGTCTTTTTTTTTTTTTTGACAAAGACCAGCTGACTGTCATCCTATTAGTTAGTGGGATATTTTTTAATTGTTGTTGTTGGGCGTGCCGTAGACCTGACCTGAAGTCTATCTTTATCTTCTTCTTCTTCTTCATTCTTGACTTTATTTTTTAATGATTACATAAGATCTGATAAAAGTCAGTTGGAGTTGGTTTTTATTTTTTTTTATAATCTATTAGTGTCCAAGGATATGTTGACAGACCAATTTTGTTTTATATTTTATGGATTTTATACTAACTAATACTATCTGAACAAAAAATATACACTTAAGACACACAAAATGTGGATATTTAGGTGACATAATTTAGACAATGTATCTTTTTCTTAATTGGTATTATAAATCTTATTTTAGGATTGAAAAGAGGCCGTCCGCCATTATCGAGGAAAATAAAAGAGCGAGACCGAGATGACGACACCTCCACATCAGGACAAGAAAGGTAAACAATATAAAACAAGTACAGGTATAAGAGTAAATTAATAAAAATGGCTAAGTACTTACTAATGGATTTACTGTTTATTTGAAAAATACTGTCTTTTAATTAACAAGACAGTACTTTATTATGCAGTATTTCCACCTTGAGAGACTTCTCCTCAATTTTAGGGCTCATATCGTTCCTGTGCAAAACACTACGCTTCTTGCCTACTAGAGGGAAGAATTTCTTCTACTTTGAATCTAACATAAATCTTTGCCGCGATAATTCACGGTATTGACACACTATTGTGTATCATACTATTTATATTAATACTGGTTGAACCCTAGACTGACTATATTATTTATAATAAAATACTATAAGTAGAATCGTGATTTGAACCTCAGACCTCTCGGAAGTCCTAGTGCTCGTCGTCAATTAAGCTATTCGTTCTTATTGAGACACTTTAAATTTCTTATACGCTTGTGACAGCTTATATTTAGTGGTAGCAAAGTAAGCTCTGTAAGAATTCCTGATAATGATCATTTTGCAAAAGAGAATGCCGTTTACTGAATATTATATATATTATATAATAAGTGCTATATGCACATCAAGAAACTAGTGCTGTATGGAAATTTCCATAAGTTTCCAAATAGTACTTTCTTAAACAATAATAAAAATAAATTATAATCATATATTAATAATTTTTTTCCAGACGAAGTCGCAGCAGTACCGAGTACAGAGCGCTGCGGCGGCAGTCCTACGACATAGACAACATCGTGATACCGCAGAGTGTAGCCGCCAACACGCGCCCTGAAATACTTAATTATAAGGAGATTATTACACCCAAGTATGAGCTTGCAATAATTATTGGTTACTAAATATATCGCTTTCTTCTTCTTCCTGGCATTAGTCCCGGCTTTTTGCCAGGGTCTGCCTTCCGACTAAGACCAATCGGTCCATATGAGTGGCGAAGTGGTTTTTTGTGGAGCGATTGCCATCTGACCTCCAAACCCATTACTGGGAGAAACCAGGAAAGGAAAGGGAATAAGAGGCAGAAAGACTTGGAATATAGGGGAGGGACACCACTTACATGGATTGGATCGGGTTATGAAAGTGGTGGCTCGAGGTCCCGGGGTCGCGTACCCGTATGCCGGAAACCAAATATCGGACAGATAATTGGCTAGACACCCACTAAATATATCGCTTTGTCCGCCCATATAGGAGATGAATCCCAACGCCGCGCTTTGTCTTACTTACCAGAGCGGGATAATCCATAACCGTCATGTAAACACGTAAACAGTGAGACAGTGTTCCACTACGCCACGATCGTCTCGTATATATTATTATTATATTATAATTAATTAATATAATTTTTAATTCTGGTTAATACTTGGTCAAATTCGGAAAGTTAGGAAATTTTGTTAAATATATATTTAAAATATTCCAACCTAGTAACACTAAACGCAACATTGACTTTCACCACCAAAAATAATGCTCTCAAATAAAAAACGACATAAAAGAAAAAAAATTAAATATAAAATTGGATTAAAAAGTCACACCAAAGATTTTTTTACTGGTAGACTTAGTGTAGAAGGCAATTACCGTGTATGCAACTTCATATACAAATATCATATAAGGGTATACTACAAATAAAATTATTATTATTTACAGATGGCGAGTTATGGAAATCCCAGAAACGCCGCTCAATGGTGTTATGAAGGCTAACCGCATGTCTATCGAGAGTGATGTGGGTTTATTTGCTTATAAAATAAATAAATCTATAAAATATAAATTAACAGAGGGAACCTAGTCACTTTTTGTCCAAGTCTTGTTCCGCTTATTTTATATATTTTTATCAATTCGCCATCACCAGATGTAAACAGAAAATGCTCTTAAATTTTTATATTTCTCGTAGTACTTTTGACGTTGGACATATATATCCATTACCTCAAAATTAACCAACGTACAAACCAAACATTTGTAATTATCAGGAAGAGGACATGTCCGAAGCGGCGGTCCAAGCGCGACACACTCGAGCCGAAACACGAGAAAGAAATAAGTACTTGAGGAAACGGCGCTCCCGACGAAACCACGCTGAAGAAAACAACGATGTGCCTATAGATGTGCCGCAAGTGAAGCCTCAAGTGCAAGTGCAACCTCAACCTCAACCTCAACCTCAACCTCAACCTCACCGCAACCCCAGGTGCAGGTGCCGAGGCAGCCTTCGCCTGATATGCATGAGGCAAGTCTTAATTGATTTTTATTTCTATCTGAACAGTGGCATGACACAAGTTTTACTTGATTTTTATTTGGATTGTAACGGAGATAACCTAGCATTTTTATATGTTTAAGTTTTATTTAATCACTACAGATGTGTGTGTGCTACATTATTATCACTGTTTAAACTATTAGGTATATATTTAGTTATCTTCTTTCAGCTACTTAATTTATTTTTAAATCCAAGAAATAAGATATTATTATCTTAGATATAATAATTTACCCTAAAATACCTAAACCTAGACTATATACCTAGATAGATTATATACCTAGACTAATGTCTAGGTATATAATTTATAACAGTCTAGAATTACTTAAAAGTTTTTTTATATGTAATCATTTCCCCTGTGTAATCTTATTGTATACTTATCTTAGAAAAACTATGCTTACTCGAAAATTTCATGGTACTATTGCATGAAAATTTAAATGAAAATCAACATAAAATAATAAAAATGTAAGAAACATCTGGGGTGTGAATTATATGCAGCGTTACTTAACTCTAACGTAAATCTCAATCGCAATATCTGTAAATTGGACGGAAAGCGGAAAATGTATTGTCTTAACATTAGGTTCTCTCTGTCTACCCTTCTGTGAGTGCAATACAGCATAAAAATCTAAAAATAAATATATTCTACTAACATTGCTAACAAGCAAGTAAAATGTAACATTCCAACACTCCAGACAGTGAGACCCTACTCGCCCAGACAATTCCCTTTACAAGAGGACCAATATCTAGAAATGCTAAGGAACATGCCGGAAGGTTATCGTCCCACCACTCCGGACACGCCGAAGATGGAAGAATGTGAATCCAGCTCCTTGTCGCCGATGTCCCCCATGGTCTTCGATGGAGACGATCCTGACGATGCTGAATGGGATCCTAGTGTAGAGAAAAGTGAAAGAAGAAAAAGTATGATGAGATAAATAAGTGTTTATTTTAAAAATAAATGTGACTTCTTCTTGCGGATGATGATTCAGTGTACGCTCAATTTTGATGATATCAAATACAAATTAATTTGTCATAATGTTTGTGAAAATATGGTGAAATTTTGAAATACTTTACTAAGAGCTTATCCTATTCAAATACCACCAATTTTTTTAAATGTTTGCCAATCATATTAAATATCAATGTAACCTTATGTCCAACTATTTCTACAATTAAAATAATATATTTGCCATTTTATTGTCATATAAAATTGTCGCAAGCATAATAAATACTATGAAAATAACATTATATTAATGTCTTGTTTTTTAAGCATCTAATAATGTTGCACGTTTTTTTTAAAGAAATACAATGTCTCTTATTAAAAAAAAACATTATTTGGTCATTATCCTTTCTAATATGTAATTCAGAATATAAAAATATGCTTTTAAAAAGCACTTATAGTTTGCCAAGTTTCTGTACTTACTTCAGTACAACCAAATTTCAAAAAAATAATGTTAAGGTATTATTCCCAAGATATTTAGAACTTAGGCTAGATGTAAGAGCTTTCATTATTAAATTTCAGATCTCAAATGTACATAAATATTGTTTTCACTGGTTTTCATTGGTTTTACATATTTAGTTCTTTTTTATAATGTTGCCATCTTTATCTTTGTAAATAAAAAACTTGGCAACACTGCATTACTAATTGAGCTATGATTTAATTTGATATAAGTAATTCACATAGCAGTAAGTTGTGGGACTTGTATAATAAAGGTCCGAAAGCTTTATTATTAATAAGATATACACTCGAGCCAAATGTATACTGTATAATCATTAATATTTATAATAATATATTTATAGAAGTAAGAAAAAAGCTAAAATTTGTTTTTTAGTCCAAACTTTGATTTTGGAAATTAATTCATATTTGGTATAAGTTCTAATGATTGTATGTATATTTGGCAAGAGCACAGTTGTATAATAGTTAATATTTTGTATAACTTGTATAATATTATAGTGAACATTTACAATGTACATATGTGTAGTGAACCCCAAAATTCCTTGCAGTTGAAATTTTATAGGACCTATATAAATTGTTTATATTTTTTCTTTATGTTAGTTTCAGTTTAGTTTCTGATTTTGAATTTATAAATTTAATATATGTGCTTCATCATATATATCATAATATACAATTCAAATATACAAAGGAAGGCCGATTATCTGGAGCTTTAGATTACATGTATATTGTATGCATATAAAATGTCTCAAAAAGTGTATTT
Source organism: Dione juno (assembly GCA_037127375.1). NCBI lineage: Eukaryota > Metazoa > Arthropoda > Insecta > Lepidoptera > Nymphalidae > Dione > Dione juno. The sequence goes on along the minus strand of JAXRJS010000058.1, from coordinate 712,795 downwards.
TAAATTAACACAGTATAATAACAATATGTGGTTCATATATCCTATTATCTCGATATATGTTTATCTGAATGCCAGTTAATATGAATTAGTCCAGTTCATTGAGTTTTGTACTGTTTAATTTTTTTTGTCAATGTATGATGATGGTCTATTTTTGTCATTTATATTTTAAATTAACTCGAGTGACACATGCTGCTACTAAAATTGTCCTACTCAACAAATACATGTACTAGTTTAAATAACTGGAATTGTTTCTAACAATGGTAGTTGAACTATTTCTTGCAAATTTTGGAAATGGGTGTCACTATCAATATTAATAAAGATTTTATTAATTACACAAGTACACTTAAAGGGTGCCTTCGGTTCATTGTCTTTTTTGGTAGTATTATATATATTGTAGTGTCACTAGGATACAGTGTAGAGGAGTTTTATTATTTTAGTTGTACATATAAAAATTAAATTCTAAAATATGCCATTTTAATGAAATACCTTATTTTGAAACGTGTTCAATGTTTTTAGGATATTTGATATAAGTTTAAATAACAAAAATTTACTCGTTTTATATTATTTGTATAGCAACTCCTTTACATTGTAATTCTAAATTTGTATATTATTTAGTAACTTCTAGTGTAAACTGGCCCGAACGCCAAGCGAATGTAAATAATAATGGGCAGTAAATAGTAACTAATAGACTGGTTATAAATAATTTGAATCTCTATAAGAGTACCATACTTCACTTTCACCTCGGATTTTACATTATCGTTTATGTGATTTGTAAGCTAATATTTACACGAAATTCTGAATTCGTTTTCTTAAATTTCATTATTTTATGGTAAATGAGTCGTATCGGACAGTTTGTTTGTTGCGTGAAGAGTTTTGACATTTGGATACTGTCATTTGTATTTTGACGTTTGTTACATCGAAAGTTTCCCGCCAATTTTATAATTAAAAAATATATAGGTTATATATAAATTTAATTTATAATACGGTCGGAAAATGATCTATTTGGTTAAATCTCTTTGTGGAATGATCAGACTAAAAGTTCATGATGTGAAAGTATGTATTTTTAATGTCAATATTTCAGTTCATGACTTGTTAGAGAAATTTGATTAGTTCGTAGTATTATTGAGCCAGTGAGATGTCCTGTTTTTCGTTTTATATATAGTGTGTTAATTTATTTACATGGAAGTTCACAAAATGGTCGTATGTTAAATTTTCGTTTGAATATATCTAAACTTATATTGTATATAAATAATTAAAAATTTTCTTTTATTTTCGAAGCATTTGTATATTTCATGAATTTATTACTATATATTACATTTGGATATTTACTTCTATATTTTGACAAATATGTATATGTTTTTGTTTTTCGCTTTATTTTTATATTTAGAAATACATAATATAATTAAGCTTTGAATTTCTCTAAAAGTCATCAAATAGCATTTTGATTTTTATATCGCAAAGTGTGACAAATTAGATGAAGTGCTAATGAACGTTCTAAGGAAGGAGCCAAAGTCTTCTTGTAAAGTAAGTCTAGGACTAAGTAAGTCGACTGCGAGTCGAGCGCTTGTATACAATGTGGTGTATATGTTAGGATGCAGAATTAAAATAAACATTTATGAGTTATTTGTTGTTTCAATTTACTAAAAACCTGAAGCTCGTTACGAATATCATTACGTGATTTTAATCACTCGCAAGTGCAGAAAATTGCTGTACCTTGCACACCTGTATTTGACTTTCTGTCGTGTAGATAACACAAAAAAAATTGATAAATAACTTTAAGTGGCAATAATGTTATTTAAAAATATTGGTTGAGTGCGAGCAGTACTTTTTTAGTATACCGCTGACAAACTTAAATTTGCGGTTGTATACAATCCATTCATATTTTATGAAATAACTACAAATATAAGCTTGAACGGTATCTTTCATCGTTAAACTTGTAAATTATCAATGTTGTGATTTTTCCTGGCACTTATCAAATTTCATAAATACATCTAATAAGAATCGAAAAACTTAAAGTTTGCGGTCGTTTGCATTACTTTTGTATAAAATGAACTACAGTATAAGTTAGATATGGTTTTTCTCTGAGATATATATATATAAATTTCATTTCCATTTGATTGTACTTATGTTCTTATTTATTTCCAAATCTATAACTAAGTCAACGGGAAGCACCGTGAAGGTTTTGATTTCATATAAGAAGCAAAAATATTAAGCATAAACGCTCGTATATTTTGATTGCGTTGACTTAAGAAGTTTGATCTACTGTGCTTTAAGAGGTTCTCGACTTGCGATATTTGATATTAATTTCAGCTTGGTTCTTCCAAGTGATTTGGGGAAAGTCTTGACAGACGGCCATTAAAGTGATTTCGAAACGTAACGAAAGGTAAAAGAGAATTACCTATTTCAATTTAAAACAGCAGCGCAACTGGTGACCGCACAGCTACCCTGGCAGCCCGATCACACAGGAATTCGACTACTAAAATTTATTAAAAATTATATACGTAACATACAAATTTTGTATTAAAAAGAAAATTGTGCGCAAAAGAGAAACGCAATTCGTAGTAAATATTTGTGATTTATTATCTACAAAATTTACTCGCAATATTTTTTCAAGTAAACATGGCATAATCTCACAATTTGTGTTTCAACACTTAAATAAGCTTAAAAAGTAAAATCTAACTTTCTACAATACATGACAATAAAAATTATATAAATGCTTAATTGTCTACAAGCACAATTTCTAGTTTCGATTATGGCAGGTAGCAGTACTTTTACTCTCCATACTTTTGATACAAGCAATTTTAATACAAATATTAAATATTAGTTTCGAAAGAATGCTATTAAATCAGTACAATATATCGTAATACTGTATACAAAGAAGACATGTAAGAAATTAAGCTAATTTACAACTTAATCCAAATTTTATTGAAAAACGAATAAAGCTTGAAAATATAATTAACCATAATATTTTGAAGAAAACTTAGGCTTTACTTATTGTTATGCCAAAATAAAATAACTCAATGTTAACAAAATATATGGCCTGATATTAAACTGTAGTACCACAGAAAATATTATAAAGCATTCATATTATACAAAAAATTACCATTTTAAATATTTCTCACGGTTATTACGGTTTATTACTTTTTTTTTTACGTAAATCGTTAGAATCTAGGCTACAAAGTTTCTAAAAGTCAATACTCACGAACATACATACTACAACAGCCTTAGCTTGCAATAAATTTATCTAATTTTACTACAATTGTATTGTGATGTGATTCAAGTAATATTATTATTCAATTTGGAATTATATAAACAATCTTATATAATGAATATAGGCGTATATGTAATATAAGCAATAACTAGCTTATTGTACTACATTCGATCTTATTATAATAAAAAATACAAATAAAAAACGCTTTAAACACTGTACATACATTAAAAATTAATAGTCAATTAAGTACAACAAGTACAAATCAATCTTACAAACAAACACACAACCAAATTCTACTATATACAAAAAAAATGGCACCTTTATTTATTAGAGAAGGAATTACAAATAATGTATATTGTAAACTATTTAATAATAAAATTGTAAAAATCACATCAAAATCCTTTGAAATTATAATACTGTGAACTCTATGTATAAAATGGTTAATAGACACAGCCTTCTATCGTTATTTATTATTTACATATGTAAATGCATTGAGGAATGTTACTTATTCAACTAATATTATAAATAAAGCTAGTTTTATTTGCAAGGACATCAAACAGTACAATGTCGATATAACAAAGCTTATTATAAATATATGTTATAAGAAGTGATTTGTTAGAATAAATTTTATTATATGAAAGTTAGAATGGTATAACGTGTCCAGCATGATATTAAAACATGTCTGAACTCGTCTGTTCGTTTTCAAAAAAGGAAATCAGGTTTTTACTTTGTTATATTAAGGTGACATTGTAATTAGTTACAAAATTATATCGTAAGATTAGATATAAATTGGCATAACTCAATATTTATCATTGAAAATCTTTGTTAAAAGGGTTTTTTTTTAAGTCTAGAATTTCCACATATTGTATTTTTTGTGTTGTTACTTTAAATGCAAAATTGGGAATCATTGTTCATTGATCAAATACAAATAATGGATTAAATGGATTTTTTAATTAATAATTGATTAAATACATTTCCTATGTCATGTTAACTATAGGTTGAGACATAATAATAAACAACTTATATGAATCTCAAGACCACTAAGGCAATGCCAGATTAACCAGCAGAGACAGAGTAAATAAATATTTATATATAATACAAATTTAATTTAAATGAATACTGAACTGAATATATATTTTCAGAAACCGGATAAAAATTAAACATAGATTTATATATTATATGTACTGTTTTTTTAGTATTTATGGTAGTGCATGTATTGTCAAGTAATATTGTATGTGTGATGTTAATGTGTAATGTGTTTTTAAGTAATATTTAAGAGGCGTGGAAGTTAAAGTTGTAAACTGTCTCCAACTCTAAATATTTTCATTTCCACAGCTGAAATAATAAATAAATAAATTAAGCATTCAATGGCAGTCTTTAACTTGGCTATAGTTCTAATATCAAAGAATAATTTGTGTGCTATTGAAGTTTGTACCATCTGTCAAATACAAACAAATTCCTTTTCATTTAAATAAAATTAAATATATTGTACTTACATTAATGTAAAAAAGCACATTATAAACATAACCTTACATTATCAATGGCAGTGTACATAAAACAAAATGACCTCTAATTGATATCAATCCTCGATGCATACCAATAGCCTAAGCTTATTACTAGAGTATATTTTAAGGATATCATCATTTGCAGTACAAATATTCATAAAGTAAAAACTAGTTAATATTCCTAGACAGATCTTGTATGCGTGTTGCATTACACTCTTTACAGTAAAGATGTCCGTCCAGCGGATAACAGCCGCGGCCCTCCTCTCTGGAAATAATCATTTTGTCATGTTTAATATATCTGCACACTCTTATTTTTTCCTAATAAAATACTATAACATATGTTGAATAAATATAAATAGTTCACTCATTATAATAATATGAAAAATTTAGAGGAAAACCAACCAATTCAATATTGAACTTGAGCAGATATTTTGAATGATAAGTCAAACGAAGATATCAATTATCCATATGCAGTATAAACTAATATATTAAAGAATAATACACTTATATAAATATTTTTAATTTATACCTTGAACAAAGTGAAGAACCACAATCCTCACAGGAATAGCAGGAAATATGGAAACTTTTGTCCAAAGCAACAATTCTAACAGTTTCTTCATTTCCACCTTCAGGTATTATAGGTTCACGGCAGCGGGCGCACCGCGGAGCATATCTGCAAGATTTAAATATCATATTTTTATTATGTATAATTTTGGACAGTGGTTCAAAAGTCTTACAGAAATCTAGTGTATATCACAATTCTGTTTGCTAATGTCCTAAGTATTGAAAATGGTAAATAATAGATTTATAACAGATAAATGATCTATAATTAGCGTACAAAACAAACAACGAACATAAAAATAAAAATAAAAATACCTCTTATGAAAATCTTCAATACAATGTATTCTATTAACTGCATCCACTGTAAATGGTATACCATCCAAACTCTTCTGGCAAACAACACAAGTAAAGCATCGAGGGTGATAAGGCTTGCCTGTTGCCCTCAAAATACGATCAAGTATAGGATCTCCACATACACAGCATTTCTCTAGGGTTTCTAAGTAATCTCTTTCACATAGGGCTTTACCCTGTACAGCATAGAAGGGCCTTCCCTAGAAGCACATTGTTTATTTATTTGTAAATAATACACTAAATGTTGGTTAAAATAAATAATTGAAAGCATTATAGCAACAGTAAAGACTACAAACTGTAAATGTTATCTATATTTTGGTCATTAATAAGGTTTTCTTATAGAAAAAGTATTGTGGAAAAGTATTAATTTTAAAATTATTATTGATATTATTTTATAGATGACTGAGTTAATTTCTGAGAAAAAATAATCAAATTTAAGTCATTTTTGTCTTATAAAATTATTTAGTCACATTATTTATAAAATAATTAATACTTTTTTAAGCAACAATAAATAGAAAAGATTGTATTCAATTCTAGAGAATATATCATAACAGACAGACCTGTAGATTAATTCCACATTGGTGACAGCAAAAACATTTAATGTGATATATCCTTTCCATGGCAGTACAACCAGTTGTTTCTCCCATAATTTTTTCACCACATCGGTAACAATTTCCACAATACAATGCTTCATCAGGTTCAGGTATAGGTTCCGCAACTGTACTTCCTACATAACCACCATATAGAGATGTGCCAGACAACTGACTGCATGGTCTCGGGTTAATTGGTTCATATAAAGATTCGTAAGTTGATGAAGTCTGTGAACCACCATAAGTAGAAAAGTCCTGGGCATTTACTGAAGCTGAGGAAGGTGGATAAGCTGAACCTGGTCGCCGTAACTCGCTGTAAGTAGACTGTGGACCTACGTCGCTTATTCTTGATACTTCTGATCGAGCATCTCTGTCATAAAATCCCTCAACATTACGCTGCATGGGAATGTTTGAGTAAACATGATTTGTGCCTCCTGGGGGTAAAAGATTACTATATAAAAGCACATCACCGCTCCTAACTCTAGCAGAATTCCTTACAATACAACTCTTCACTGGCACTAAATTAGAGTAGGTAGAACTAGTTCGACTTCCATACTCTAATCTAGAAGAGTAAGAAGGCTCACAAGCAGATTTCACTGTAAAACTTTGTGGTATTTGAGGTAATGGAGCTTTGTTCTTTTTGGGAGGAATCGATGGTTTTAACTTTGCTGCATTTATATCATCTTGTAATTTTGCGTCTAATTCGTTTGCGTAAATTCGCAGGTCCGCTAATTGCTTGTCAAGAGTATTCATTTTAACAATGAAATATGACAGAAATATTGATCTATTTATTCATTTTATTCACAAAAACACGAAATTTCGGCACTCCTTTGTAAAAATTTGTAATTCGTAAACACAGATAAAATCTGATAAATAATGATTGACATTAACTTAAATAAATAACTTAAAAATGAATTAGACTCTACTCTTTTAAGTCAATCGATACAGATAATAAAGTATATACAAAGTATTTTATCTCAGGGAAGAGAAAATTCTGATCAACTATCTCAAAAATGGCATATATATTTAAATACATGTACGTACATGTTATGTATGTTTAGTATTTGAAATCTGTCTCGTATCGTGTTCCAGCTAGTATTAGTTATTTCCATTATCAAACATTGTTAAATTTTATTGCTAATAAATACCTCGATACTTGTAACTTAAATAAACGTTTTTATCTTAATTGAACCGTAAAAATATATAACAAATTTTTTGCTGCTTTATTAAATTTATTTATGAAATTGTTACTGTAGTAACTATGTCGACTATAGTAAAAGTTATTAAGAGATATACATATTTGTTAATGTTATTGATGCAGGTTTATTTTAAATACTTTTAAGATGTTTATTATTTGGCTAATAAAAAAGATATTTGGTTATATGAAATATAACATAAAATTATTCTTGTTTCAGGTTATTTCAATAGATTCTGATGAAGATGACGGTATGTGTAGTAATAATATACAATAATTTAATTTTTCATATTTTATGGATTTGTATAATATTATTTTATTTTGTACTAATTAAAATGTATTGTAGATTTCGGCACAACGGAACCGAGTGAAGAAGAGGTATATTTATTCATTTTATATACTAACTGTAGTATTATTATTATTTCTAAATATTTAATAAAATTTTAATCTTTACAGTGGCATATGGATTTTATGCCGGTAAGTACTCAGTAATAGTATACGTAAATTAAAAATATATATCTATTTAATCTTAAAATTAAAATATATTACAGACTGGATATCTTCCAGACAGCGTTTACCGAGAGCTAGCCTGGTATGGAATATTGCAAATACAGCCTTTACATCATAGTACCAAACATAAAGTTGCTGCACAGTTAATATGGCAGCATACACTCGGCAGACCACATGTTATCATGGAAAGTCCTCCTCAGGTAATGATTTATATAAAGTTTTACCTAAAGATTAACGTAAGTCAATTATAACAATGAGTTATATATTTTATTATAGTCAACTCAATCCGAAGGTAAAGTTAGTCGACAAATATTAGCCGAAGAAGCTGCGAAGTGGTCAAGAGAACAACGTGCTGCACAAGAAGTTCTTATGGAGAATATAAAAAGTGGTGGCAATGGGCTGACAGTTAGGACTGTTATCAGCGCGCAACACAAAACAATCTATATTATACAAAATGGTACATTGAGTTCATATATTTAAGATTTATAAGGAAAAAGATAAAAACATAATAAAAAAAATAATTACTAGGTAATTACTACACATGTCCAGAAGGGTCTGAGCCTGATCTTGACGCGTACAGAGTTCAGGCCAATATGCACGAAAGAAAGTGTACTTTCGGGAAACCCTCGATCCCTGTTCCTATAGATCCATGCATCGAGGCGGAGGTGGCGCCCATAGAGTATTCATTTCATGAAGGATGGATGTTTTGTCTTGGAAATGGTGATAGAGAAAATAATTATTTTCAGAACGGTACTTTAGATTGTGGCAATAAAACAAAGGTAACGGACACACGACTTAATAGTTGGATCACTTTTAGTACATATTTTATGCTATGACTAGTAAAGTATATTAATATTTTTAGATTTCAGTCGATGAGTTCTTAGAAAAATGCGCAATTGATAACAATATCGTTATATCATTCGATTATTTTGGCGATGAACCCAGAAAAGACTTATTACACAATGCAACATTGTGCACTACGTGGGACCCATGTAAATTGTCGTATTTATATAGATTAGAGGTACATAATAAAAACTAATCCTAAAAATATATATTGAGGCAATTATAGAACAAATTAGTACATTAGGTCAAATTTTAGCCACCGCCAGTTGAACTGACCCCTGCCTTCCCAACAACTACTCCAAATCCTTGTGAAACGACAATATGTCCAGAATGTATGCAAGGATTTACTGGAGAACAAGGAGTTCCAATCGAGTGTAAGTAGTCTGTAGTTTACGATTAAAGTTGTATTTTTATTTTCATATTTACTAACGTTATTTATCGTTTCTAATTACAGTGGATGAGAAGTAATGGATTTTTAAAATATATACAATTTAAACTTAATTGTCTTTTATTTTTAATTCTATTACACACTAGAGAACGTTCAAATAATTTGGTATTCCAACGAAATTAAATATTTTATTTTAAAATAGTTAAAAACTTTCAGTCGCGTAAAAATTGTAAGAGTATCATTGAAATAGTTGATCCATAATGTTCAAGGTATTATATTTTTTTTTAAATTCATAGATATTATGTAAAACTTTATTTAACTTTTGTAAAACTAAATGTTAGACATTTATATCATCATTATTTTTTAGTAAATACGCTACCATCTTGTAAAGACGATAAATTTTCCTGTAATCACAAATAATTGTATAATTTTGCATATAATATATTTTTATATAATATAGCAGTTTGAAACAAAGTGAATTATACTAAAATTTATAGGGCTTTATAACATCCTCCACTTAATACTGTGGCGAAAACTTGATTCTTGCTCTTTTTCAGCGAACAGTATAGTATATTTCACTGAGTTGGTTCTCCTTAGTATATACTCCCTGAAGTAAATAGAAACTTAGAGGCATAGCAATTTAACACTAGATTCTTTATAGCCTATATATTCTAAACAATAGACTTAGAAATGGAGGTCTAGGTATGTTGCTCGAGGAAGAGAAAGCCATTTACGATAATAACAAACATAAATACCTTAAGGGAAACCGCATCTCTCACATGGTGGCCTACAATAAACATGGAAACATGGTTTCATATATAAGAACGATGATCCACTTAAGTGGTCAAAAATATCATCTTCGATAGTGATCTGATAGCAACTACAACTACTGAGGTGGGGGAGGAGTAAGGTCATTTAAATTTTTCTTAAAACTAAAAAAGTGTTGTTCCTCCCTAAAAAAAAATTAAACTAACATAATTTTTTTAATTTTTAACAGGATTTGAATCTTGCTCTTCTTGCCTCTTGCTCAAGCTCTCTGACCACTAAGCTATACGCTCTCATCAAGCTACGTAGAAATTCTTTAATGCATATTAAAACTTATTAATATATAGTCGCCAATCAATCAACGTCCGCAGGATCGCCTTCCTTCTGTTAAATGGTGTGAGAGAAAAGCCTAAAAACGCATCGTAGACGAGGCCCTAATAAACTATTTGCGGGCGATCTGTAATCTCAAAATGTTCAAAGACAATATTGGTTTAAGCCTTGTGACGACCAAGAGCTTGTAAGATCCTATGATCCTATACATGTTCATTGGACGTAACATACACACTTGATGAGGTTTCTGACGTCAACTATTTAGCTGACAGATGACTCGTTTCCTGAAAAGGTTACGACACACGCGTGCTACCATCAACACTCTATAATTGGTGCATACACAAGCGGAGAAAGCTTACGTTACCGGAAGAGAATATAGACAAGGAAAAAATTGCACACATGAAAATAAACGAATGTCAGGGATTGTCATAAAACTCGGTAGTGTACTCATCCAACACCGTTAAAAGCGGTCCCCACGACAGCATTTCACGCGCTGTTGTCGCATTAAGGTCATAGCACAGCACACATATCAACTCGGAAGCGGATCGTATCAATTCGAGTCGTTCAGTATTCTTTGTATGAAACTCCCTACTGCAAAGCACACTAATTGGAACGTAATGTAAGCTCATCATCTCGGAACCAGCTTCGTAAGCGCGCTTAAGGCTCATCATACGCTAGCTTAGGTTTCTTCGTCCACGTCCCGCACTTCGTAAACCGTATGGAATGTTGATATTTTTTTGTAATATCGCATTCTCGATATGTGATATTTTTAAAAATATAAAGAAAGAGAATATCGATATTTTTATATAATATATATGTTATAAAAGAGATATTTTGATGATCTATCAAATATTTTTTAATGGTCTGAAAATAACGTTCAGTACTTCTCGCTTTATTCATATTGTGTACACAATATCTTTTTCTTCGTATTTTTCTATTTTGTCTTTCCTCTGCGTCAAATGCTATGACAATGATAGCCATCTCGTATAATGTGGAACGTGACATAACCGAGCGCAACACTCCGTGTTCAGATACTGACTGATCATGTACCACCAAGCTATCAACCAGCGGACGGCGAGCCGTAAGCGCGGCTAAGGCGAGACCACGCCACATATAGCGAGCCGTCAGCTGGTTGATGGCGAGTTTATATGTGTGCTATGACCCTTAACGAGTGCGAGTATGACCCGTCAGTGCATCTATCCTTATACAATTAGTAATTACTAATTACTACTCTGGCGCCAAGGACGCCGGTGGCTGGTTAATTAACCGGGCAACTGAGAATTCCGTGATTTATATAGTGGAACGCAATAGCAGGAGGCAATAATATAGTTCGCTCACCAACTAGAACAACAAAAAACACGGACAATCTAAATCTGTACTCTATAGTGTAGCAATACACAAGAGAAAAAACACAATAGAATCTTTTAATATAGAAATATTTATAATATTGTTCCCCGATTAAATATGAGAGTTTATAAAAAATAATTCACTAAAAAAACCGTATAATTTACCTAATCCGTGAAAAGCAAATTACAAACTATTTTAAATGTTCAGCTGAGATAAATTTATGTACCTCCATCTACGTTCCTTTTTGTTTCAATGTCATGTTGAGAATTTCTGATTTTTCACGTTACTGTCAAATGTCACATGTAATGTGAATTGAATTGTGGCTTAATTTGAATCTTGTTGCAAAGTGCAAAAATTGAAGTCGACTGAAACAGCGAATAATATGTCAATATAATATAATAATATGACTTCAATTAAAAGATGATCCTAGCTGAACATTTTCAAGATTTAATCGACTCTCTCGATAAAACTGTAGATTTAAATTTGCCATCGAGTAAAGAAAATGCGTTTACAATAAAATTTTCAAATGTCCAAGTGAGTATTATTAATATATATCTAAAATATAGAATATCTTAAAGATCCTTTATTGTTTAAACAAAACTTATTTATAATTGTAAATGAAATTTTTAATAAAGTTTAACTTTTTAATGAACTTAACCTTTTTATTTAAATTAAACTTTTCAATCAATAAAATTTTCTATTCGTTTTGTTTTATAGGAAACAAAATGTGAAAGGACTTATTATAGCGGACAAAATCCCCCACTACCATTTGCTGCTAGTGATGTTTTTTTTGCTCCATTGTATAAGTGGAGAAGATTAACCGCTGTGGATGATAAATGTAAACCTGTGTATGAAATCACATTTAAAATAAAAGTAAGCTAGTATATATAATTGAGCTCAAATATTCCGTTGTCTTTATATAGAATTTTAATAATTTATTGATAAATGTTGTTAATTGCATGTTCTGTGTATATAACAAGTTTGATAACTTAGTGAATACTCATTTATTTTTGTAAGTGTAAGATCTGTGAATAAGTTCTCGTTGTTTCTTAAAAGATGGCGTAGCCGATAAAGTTTACCACAGTGTCAATCAAGTGTTTCCTTACATATTTTGAAAATGTCTACTTTTGTGTCAAATAGTTTTTTTGTGAAACCAAAAATGGGTCAATTCACAAATGGGGTCAAAAGATTAATTGTTTTTTCGATGGGGGATTCAATTACTGCCAGAAAGATGGGGGAAAAGTGGTCTCTAATGATGGACAATATTTTGAGTAAAGTTATTGCAAGCTTTATATTTTAAATACATTTTTTTAAATCTAAAGAAAACAGCGAGAACTTATTCAAGGTATTATTATGTATATATATATTTTATTTTCAGGGCAGCAATTTTTGTTTCAAACCTGGTGATACTATTGGAATTATACCTGAGAATAGAAATACAGAAGTGGATTTTCTGGTTGATAGATTGAATTTAAAAGAAGTTGTAGATTTAAATTATTCAATTAATTTAAATGGTGGGCTTAAAGGAGCAAAGATCCCATCACATGTCCCTGTTAAATCAACACTGAGATATGTTTTAAGTCATTGTATTGATTTCAGAGGTATTGTAAAAAAGGTATTTTTAGATTTTATTTTCTAACATAATAAAATAGAATTATCAGTCTTCAATTAATTATGCAAACAATTTATTAATAATTAATAAATTTTATTTCAGCTATTTCTTCTAGCACTTTCTAAACATACTAAAGATGAAAATGAGAAAAAGATTTTAGAATATTTATGTAGTAAAGAGGGTTCTACTGCCTACACATCACATATTTTAAATAAAAACATCTGCATACTAGACTTACTTGTTATATTCAAATCATGCAAGCCTCCTATTGGAATTTTATTGGAGCATTTACCAAGACTGTTGCCAAGACCATATTCTATTGTTAATAGACAAACTGATGATAATATATTAAAAATATGCTTTTCTGTCATAGACATCGGACATAATAGAAAAGGTTTGACTACTGGTTGGCTAGAAAGTCTAATATTAGACAAAAATATTGAAGATATGATGAAAAGTTTGACTATAGACAAAGAACTTAATAAAATTCCAATGTACATTAGAAAAAATATTAATGATTTTTACTTGCCTAGTAATTATGAAAGCCCTCTTATACTTATCGGCCCTGGAACTGGAGTATCGCCTTTCATTGGATTTTTAGAAGAAAGAGAACATTTAAAGAAATATAACTCCGATATAAAACTTGAAGAACTGTGGCTGTTTTTCGGTTGTAGAGATCCCAAATTAGATTTTATATATGAAAATGAGTTAAAATATTTTAAATCTAAAAAAGTTATAACACATCTACAACTTGCTTTTTCTAGACAGGAAGGCACTAATATTCATTATGTACAGGTAACTGTTTAATTTGTTAATAATGATACATTTGAATGATTAGACTAATTTAACTTTCATATAAATTTTAATTGATGAATATGACGGCATTAAGCACTATTGATCTTACTTTTTAATATCCATCTTTAATATAAAACAGTAAAAACTGTTTCTACATAGATTTTTTAGAAACTACTGAATACTGAACAAAAAAAAAATTTCAAGGAGTAGGATTTTTATGTTTTCTCTAAGCATTTTACTATCATTAATGTCGATTAACACTTTAAAAATATTAACAATAAATGAAGTCAAGTCCAAAAAAACAATTAATTAAAATTCGAGCTACCACCCAATCCTTAATAAGTACTTAATTTTTTTCTTTTATCTGATTCTAGGATGCAATTATTGAAAATGGCAAAGACTTTACAACTGCAATTATGCAAGGAGCTTATATATATGTTTGTGGAGATGTAAAAGTAATGGCAGCGCAGGTGAAAGAAACAATTGTGCAATGTATAGTAAAATATGGCAAAATGACAAAAGAACAAGCCGAACTTCTTTTATCTAATATGCAGAAAGAAAAAAAATATATAATGGATGTATGGAATTAATGTAAATATAAATTTATAGCTAATTGTAAATAAAATGTGAAATGTTATAATGGTCTTATTTTTGAAGGTTATAATAATTAAAACGCAAAAAGTCATTTACAAAAATAATTTAATAGGCAAATCTCTAGTAATAAAATGTTCAAAAAGTGTCATTGGTGTATATAAACTTATGACTATGCAATCTAGCTTCAATACATTAACACAATTTTCGTTGTGCGGCGAATATGCTTTAAAACTAGCAATAATAGAATTATACCTAATTCAAGCAGGCACTCTTGGCGGAGGACACTTAAATATCTCCAGTAGAGGTTGGTTTCAATGATTGACACTAATGCATTACACAATATCAGACTCCTTTTATTGTCTGTTATTATTAATTCTACAAACAATTTTACATTATTTATGACAATGTTCTTTTATTACTATTAAATGTAAAACATACAAAATATCAGTATTAAAAATTTAACGAACGATTCCACATTGGAATTAAAGCGATATATTATTGGAATTAGAATTAAAACAATCATGATGACCCTGTGAATATTACAGATTATTATAAATTGTTGCTTGGGAGCGCCATCTGATTAGAATAAGTGTAGTACAATATAGTGTACTGAGCTTTTGAAAAGTTGTAAAACCTTTTTACCTTGCGATTTTTTTATTGGCATTAAACAGCATATCTTTCTCACGTTTTTTGGTAAATCTAATGCTGCTAAACATACATTTTATTACAAATATAGTATAAAAGTTGAAGTATTTTACAGTGTACGACTCTTAACACACATAGGCCCTTCCAGTATGGTAAATCATTATTGCTATATGCACTTCTATATTATACACTAGTCACTAGAATTACTCATTATTGTATATTGAATGTATTAACAATTTGAAACCAGATAATAATTCATCATTAATTTATCATTCATATTTCCTTCCACCTCTAAATCAATTCCATCTAATTCTTAACATACAACATGAACTTGGCCTTTCCTACGGTTATGGCTTCAGCTTAAAATAAAATAATACAAAATAATACTAATATTAAAAGCATATCTTTACAATACATTATATTGAAATAAAATAAAACTATTTTATTTATTATACACTAAACATGATGGCCGTGATTTCTTTGACATAAAAGCATTATTTAAATGTGGAACGATTTTTTAAATCACATATTGCAAGGGATTTAAAATATACAAAGGTATTAAGATTTAGTGCCTAAAATACACACATTTTTTATTGCAAGATTTTTATAAAGTTAAATAAAGATTATAAGAGTTTCTATCAATCATTGTATAGTCATAGCATAGAAAATGAGCATAATGTCATTACAGTCTTAATCATATCTTACGATCTAAAAGCAAAAGAGTAAAAAAATATGGAAATAAATATTTGGTCATTTTAAAAGTCGTCGAAAATAGGAATGTAGAAGGATCGAAAAAGTACGAGTAGAAAAGCAAATATATTTTGTTCTGTCAATGAAAATGCAAAAATAATAAATTTGGAAGTACTTTTGTTTTTGTTTCTTATAAAAATATTTTCTGGTTCTTATAAATTAAAAATGCCACGTTTATTTTATAAACTACCTTAAATTATTGTCTATGTACAGTTTTTTTTGGTAAAATCATAAAAACAAAACTGCACTTACCTTCTAGAATATATTAAAAGCCAAACACTGCCGTCCTATCTATATAAATCCTTATCACTGAATTGATGTGCTGCTATTTATGTATCAAAAATGATTTTTTATCTTATTCCCCCAATTTAAGGTCTATTTTTGCGTGCATTTCTAAGTTCAACGCAGATGCACCTCAGCCTACGCTTTGGATATAAACGCAATTATCGCATGAATAAGATTAATTCGAAGCCCCTTCAAAGACTCAGCAACAAGAAAGAATTTATACAAATATTGCTAAGAAAGCTAATTTTCTTCTCGAGATACGGCAGCGTAACAAATTTTGCGCGTGTAATTTAATGGAAATTTTTGGACAGATTATCAACCCTATGTTTTTTGTTAAATTTATTAATCTTATAATATTAAATTTAAAGCTTATACGACAAAGCTTAACATCCTTACACAATATGGCATTGAATTGTATGTACATACATGCCTATGCGCGAGAAAGGTACGCGTGATGTATCTATATCAGTGGTAGATAATATATCTACAATATAACGATGATAAGAGCTATTATGGTATGCGTATTGTCAAAATATCCAATTTTATCCAAAATGCCCCTTGTAATTAGTGATATTGGAATTATCGAAAATAAAAGTAATTTGTTATTCTGTTATTAGTAACGTAAAAATTGGGAACGTCTAAGGACGTTTGCCATCTTCCTTGCTTGTTTAAAGGCAAGGTGACCGTAAAGAGTAGATCAATGAAAGTTAGTTCCTTTCTATGGTTAATTTGAATGATTTTTGTTTTGTATCTCAAATAAACATAAATATGAGCTTGAAGCTTCCAATATTTTTTTCGTTGACCGCTTTTATTGGCACAATTTAGGATTTTCGTTTCAAGAGCCGTAAGTAAAAAAAAGCTGAGTTATAAGGTTTCAATCGAAATTCTTGTGTAGAATTTTATGCGCTGCTTTGATGAGAGGTGTTAAAGTTCTCAATTCCATAGCGCAGTTCAAGAACGGATGCTCCAATAGTTCTTCAGCCGTAGCTCTGAGGTCGGCATCGACTTGCAAACATTTGTCGAGGAAATCTTGAAATTCTGGAGACAATTTTTCCCATCTGGGCACTTTGGGTCGACCCACAGCCGCGATTAAATATAATGCTTTTAAAGGAGTTTCCTTCATATAAGGCGGTTCACCTTCGATCATCTCGATTGCCATAATACCTAGAGACCACACGTCTACTTTCTTACCGTACTGTTTCCTTGTTACGACTTCAGGCGCCATCCAATATGGCGTACCTACCATGGTTTGTCGTTTCTCATCCCCTACGATGTTTGCGCAAAATCCAAAATCTGTCACTTTTACTGTTCCATCCATAGAGAGAAGAACATTATCAGACTTTATATCTCTATGAATAGTGCCTTTAGAGTGCAAAAAGGCGATTGCTTGAAGAGTTTCTCGGCAAACGGCAGCAATTTGACCTTCCTTCATCACTACTTCGGTAACAACATCGGTTAAGGATCCTCCATCTAGCAACTCCATTGCTACCCAGAGATGGTCGTAGCAGAGAAAAGCATCAAGGAAATTGACAAGGTTTTTATGGTTGAAACCTTTCAGAACATTTATTTCATTGAGTATGAGATCTTTTTTGGTTTGTTTAGTTAGGTCAATATCCTTAATAGCGACTCTAGAGTTGTCTGTGCTGTCAATAGCGATGAACACCACACCTGAAAATAAATAAATAATAAAGTATTAAATTCATTATTTTCTTCGTGTTTTAATCAAATATGCTGAGACACGTTACTGATATATCATCTAGAGAGAGATGTGTCAACTAACCCGTTACGAAACGTTAACGAGTTAGTATTTTAATTATTTTTATTTTTCCGAATGGAAATCAAACCCAAAACCAATAAAAAGTCAGACACTACTCAAATGCGTCACGATGGCGGCATGTTTAACTTAATACCTTATAAGGTCTGATTGCCTTTAGGACAAGGTCGTCTTATCTGCATATTGCTTGAAGCATTATAATGAAATTTTCTTGTTCATTAATATATTTTTTATTACACATATGTAGGAAATTGTGTAATATAATATTACATGTCAAAAGAGATAAGTGGGGTTGTTGTTTAATGTGATTATAGCAATTGTTTCTAATTTGTGCAATTATACCTGCCATAGAGTTTTTAAGTATAATACTGTCTATTACATTCACATGATATTTTTTTTTAATAAAAACGTATACACTAGTATAGTACTTATATTTATGTTAGTTACCAAACAGATACTAAAGTGTGACACTGTTGTACGCAATCAGTCTAAATATACATTTTGAAGATGATTATGAGCATATATTAAAACAATTTCCTAGTAATTAACATCTAATTAATTACTATTAACACTATCAAATATTTTGTAAATGTTAATTTTGAATAAAGATACAATCACTATTAGCTTTTAATCATTTATCAATGTGACAGAATTATGTTTTTCTACGCTTTTTTTAAAGAAATTGTATATTGTTTGGTGGAAAAGACATCAAAAATTGCTTATAATAGAAATATCAATTGAATACCTTTTGGTTTGGGCTGTCATGGTCATAAGTTATTTTTGTAGCATGTGCTTGAATAATCTTGACTTTAAAAATATTTGTTATCTCAATACAGTTATATATAAAAAATAGATTAGATTTTTTTATATAATAATATCGGTTTCACATTTTGTAATAATAATTTTAAATATTTAGCTTTTATATTTCCTCATTATACTTATAGGCACACATAAATATAAGCATAATGGAAAAAATAATCATTTTTTATTCAAAATATTATTTAGAAGTGTTAAATATCTTTGTTAAAATATTAACCAATACAAACAAAATTCCATTAAATAATATGTTATTTACATACAATTGTATGTCATACAAAATTTTTGTTTTGATTTCATGCTAGGATTTAAATATTGTTAAACACATATATTCAAGGCTAAAGATCAAGATAATGTTTCATTGTTTGTTGTATTCACACAGCCTCCAAAATACCTTATGCATATGCAAGTTTTCTACAGATATACTTACTACTTGTTGCAGTTTTTTTTATTTCAATAATTTATACTTGTTTAATGTTTTTTTAATGATTGTGATTACTTATAATTAAATTATTCATTACAACAAAATAAGAAGTGAGCCCTGTAAGATGTAGTTTTTTTAAAAATATTATGTACAAGTGGTGTATATATATACAAATATAAATATTACCTGAAGCTCCAGCACCAAGTTGCTTAATCCTCTCAAAACGAACATATGGATCATCTTTATTACATATTCTTTTCAATTCTTCATAAATTTCTTCGTCACTTAAAGTAGCATTCATAAGTTCTTTCTTCCTCAAAATAGGACTTTCCTCTTCTTGAGTTCCAAGTCCTGATAAATCTTCAACTATTGCTGTCAAATCCAACATAGCATCTTTCTTTTTAAGACTATTTTTAATAGGTGATACAGGCATAGTTTGTCTCTGAGTAAAAGTATCTGTAGGAACAACATCTTCTTCACTACTTTGCCCCAGAGAGATATCAGAATCCTGACTTTGGTGAGCATTTTTCTTTGCCAAAAACTTCTTCATCTCCAATTCCTCTTTTGTAATGGCTTCCTCTGTTACTATGGGCTTGCATGGCTCATTTTCTGCTTGTTCCTTCTTCAAAACATGAAAATTATGAAACGCAACAGCTTGTATAGCTGCATTTGGATTTTCCTGCTGCTCGGAAGGTGATATTTGTGCATTCAGCTGTCGTAGCCATGACGAAGGTAATCCCTCTAACATTCCTGTTTCGGAGTTTTTGCTAACGTGTATATGTTGTTTAACATTTGTAGGCATACCAATCTCTGTTACTCTTTCATCTTTATGATATTGCTTTTTTGAGAACAACTTCCCAAACACACCACGGCCAGAGCGTCCCGTCATTGTGATTTATTTACTTTTGATCGGGTATTTAAGCCATAAAACTTCGAAAAAATTGTTTTTTAGATCACAGCACTACATTTCTTGAATCACGTTTTCATAAATTAAAACTAATTAAGTATTACCGAGATAGGAGTGGCTAATCACGGACGGACAAAACTGAAGACATCACATCAGATATTTTATCATCTGTCAAATACTTAGTAATGTATAGAATAAAAATAAATAAACTTCGTTACACGCAGATATTTGTAGTTGATAAAACAAAACTAATATGTTTAGTATTCAGAAATGTCCTAATTTGAGGTTTTAAAAAAATCTTAATACAAAATAAAAATATCACGAAACTATGTGATCATTTAGAGTGATTGATATTGAGAAATTAAATATTAATTAAAAACATGTCGCAAATATATTCGGCTTAATATATAAACTACGAAATTTGAACGGAACGTTGTTTACATTATTCATGTTGGTAGTATTGTCTCACTGATAAAATAGGTACTAAATACTAAATAGGAATTTTGGATGATTCATTCTTCAAAGTAAAGAAGATACTCCGGTTTTGTTTCTTTGGTATTATAAGATATGAGGGGAAGTTAGTATTGATAAGAGAGATTTTAATATCTTATCTGCACCGATATACACTAGTTTAGTATTTTAGTTTTACAAGTTATTTTTGTAAAGATAATAGATTTTTAAATTTTACAAAATAATTGACAATCTGTAAAATGTATTACTACTAATTAGTTCTTGCTAACTTTGTAGGTATCTAGTTACACATTGCTTATACAAAAAAAAATGCGTTAACAAAGTAACTAGAGCTTATACAAAACGAAAATAACTAAAGTATTTTTATAGCAACATTTATTAAACTTAGGCCAGTGATATTTGCCACCGATTGAATTTCAGGCACTGAAAGAAAGGCTATAAATGTTTTTAAATTAATGATTTTAAAACAATTTACCATTTTGATTAAATGTCGTGTGGATAAAGTAGATTTTATATTTATTCTTAGTAGCTTTTTTTATTTCGATTATGATGTTTATTTCGCACAATTGGGTTTTTCGCACAATTTGAGTGTAAGGGAAGAAAGGTGGTTCAATTCCTATTTACTTTAGGAGCATTTTTATTTATAATAGGTAATTAAAGACTTTTCAGGGCTTCTCGCAATATAGTCCATTAGTGCAGGCCGTTTCCCAGCTTTTATTAGAACCCATGACACAATAATCAATGTGAACAATAGGATTTATAACGCAATTATGTCATTTCATAGGATCTCATTTCAAGATAAAAATCATGTATATATTTATAATACAGTATAAGTCTTGTAAGGTTTTATAGCTAATTAAACTATTAAACTATTAAGCTATTAAACTATTTTTATAAGTAAATAAAATGAAGGTTCATTCTATTTAACGATTTGTCATAGAAAGAGACTAGAAGACATTACGACACATGTATTATCCGAAACATATAAGAACTTTCTTAGAACGGAAGCGACAATTTGTAAAATAGGATGTCAATTTCGAGAAATGTAAGATTTAAACGTATTTCATTTTACATAGATTCCATTTCTGCATGAGAAAGATATTAGGAAAGAGTATACTAGTGTATGACTTGTTTGAAGTTTTATGAAATAAACTAAACATTGTAGAGATTTGCTTCATAATAATCGATTTTTTTAATGTATATAGGTAGATAACATGCACATTTCACATATTATATTAAATTAAGTGATGCTAGCTAAACCTAATGTTTAGATATAGCATAATATTTTTTCCGTGGTTAAATAATAAGCAGTGTCAATATGCTAGTTTGCAAGGCGAAAATTATGTCAATAATTAAAATATAATATATAGGCAGTATATAACTAAAAATAATATTATAATATGATGATTTTTATAGAAAGCTTTTTAAAAAGAAAAAGCTGAAAAACGTTATATATTATAAGTTATATATTAAGGAAAATATTAAAGTAGGCAGAAGAACTCAGAGTTATGACATCCCGTTCCGCTCTTAATAAATATATATGCGTATATTCTTAGGAACAATATTTTTTATATAACTACATATCTCTTGGTTTATCAATTCAGAAAAATAAAATTGATAATATTTTCAACAAAATATTCCTTTAATTGAGCTTTAAACTTTCGTGTTCGTGTTTCAACTGTGCTTATTGCTGCTGGCGACACAGCGTTTTTTGTTATTATAGCTAACTGGTGTAACTTACGTCGTACGTAGGTATATGGCACCAACAAGGCACAAAAGAGGCAACTTCTGACCGAAACTGAATTATTTTTTTTTCGATTTTCATTTAGCGTGTAATTATAATAAAACTATTTACATATCCGTAATCTAGTTAGACTGTAGCGAATTCGAATTCAGGCAGAAATCGGAAAAAGTGAATAGGTTATATTGGTATCGTCATTCATTGACTCGACATGTAGTGTTTTAAAATTGTACAGAAGTTAAAAAGCGGACTGGATTTTTTCTGTCTAACCTATAAGTGGGATATATAAAAAAAATTACGACTTCTTTTAAATCCATCGATATAATACAAAGACGCATCTCTAAATATATTTCTGATACTGAACTACACAGGCGTGAAAGATTTTTGTATAGTAAACAATTCTTTCTAGCGTTCGTGCGCGCTATTTTTAGGTCAATAGCTTTATTCGCTTATCGACTAGCTACAACTAAAATGTTTGAATTACCAATATTATTCTTTCTATTTTACTAGCCCCGTCCAATATTCTCCTTATATTAATATCAATTTAAAAATGTAATATATTTACATAATTCAAAATAATGTTTCTTTTTTTAAATCGTGTGAGGAAAGTACTTGTATACATATATATTATAGCTAGTCAAAACGAGATGAAAATTAGAAAACGCAAGGTGTGAAATTATTATTTTAGTTACGATCTCGTAAATATGTACTTAATTATTTATAAGCTGTAAATCACTTTAACGTATCTCATTACCTGTTGGTTTCAGTTCACTATTGTAGACCTAGAAACGAAAACAACAACTTGTAGCCCTCACTAAAATTATTGACCCGAATATTTTTTTATTATAATATTTAAAATTGGGACATTTCATATTTCAATATTGTATGACGTGAGTATATATTTAGTTGGGGACTGGGCGGTGATCCGCCCACTGAAACTCAGTCTCGACGTCCACTCCGCGCGGTCCGCCTGTTTCCCGCCAAACATTATAATATTTATTTATATATTATTTATAGTTATAACGCGTGTGAATTGTTTACAAAACGACATTCTATGTTAGGGAAACAGTATAACAAAATTATATTTGTGTTTTGAAAGCATGAGTGAAGTTGTTATATTATTGTAGAGGATTTACCAAGGATTCTTCTTAGTAAGGTTATCATTTATCTCAATTGTATTGCATGTTATGATTTTAAGTGTTGATAAGATAAATTCACTTTCATATGTGAAATATATAAAAAACTATAATATATAATACTCTTAAGAGGAGACCGACACGACTGTAAAATAAAGAAACGATAGTGTACTTTTATTTTTTATATAACATTAGGTAATTTGTATTTATTATTGTATTTAAAATTTAATTAAATTCTTTTATGATTTTGACTCGGCAATTTTTAATTGAAGTTCTTTTGCTTAATACAATTTATCATTTAACTGTATCTCTTAATTTCCATGATAACTCTTTTTCGTGCAAAACGTGAAAGTGAATATAAACGTAATAAGACTAGTTTAATGAACGCACTAAGATAAAAATTTCGAAATATATTTCAGCCACTTACAACTGCTGCCAACGCAACAAACATAACTTTGTTTATACAAGTGGCGTGGTATAATTTGATTTTAGAACACATTTTAAATTTTATTGTTAGACGCATTGTGAAAAGTTACTAAGAGAAAATAATCATTAATCTATTAGTTTAAATATAAATCCTATATCCTTGATATTATTATCAAGTTAAAAATATATAAAATAATTTTGAATTAATTAAGACTATAACACCTATAACAATATTTAACGTCCTTCTCCCTTCAGGAAGAAAGTCAAGAGAGAACTAAATATCATTATGTGCTCAAATTTTAAAACTAGTTAATACAAAACTAGCAGTTGTAAAGTACATGCTAGCAAAAGTGTCTACTGTGAAAACGTTTCTTTGATAATAATTATTTTTGTGTTTGAATACAACAAAAACAACCGCACTTGTACGTATTCTACGTAAGACGCTGTATATTATAATTAAATTTGCGTAATGATTCTTGTAAGTAACAAAAAAAATCACACTTAACTAAAAATTAGCTTAGCTTTAGTGTAGTTTTTAGTACATAATTTTATTGTTATCATTAAAACATATATATAGTTTGAAATAGAATACAAATAAAGATTATCACTTTCCGCCCAATTTTTGAGATATTGTGTGTCTAGTGACAAAATCAACACGAGGAAATTTAATAATTCCTCCTCCCCGCGTGTGAATCGAAATAAGTCCCGTATCATCGGACAGGGTTACCAGCTCATATACACTGGGTCTCCTTCCGATAAAACTGGTGTAGCAGTAGTTTTATCTGAAGAGCTACGGAATGATCTCCTCGAAGTTGACCGACGCAGCGACCGCCTGATGCGGGTGAAGGTACTGGTTGAGGCGGCTATCACCAACTTAATCAGTGCTTACGCTCCCCAGGCTGGTTGTAACGGAGCCGAAAAGGAGTCATTCTGGGAGCAATATGAAGAGGTTCTACTCGCTATACCATCTACCGAGGTGATCATAGTTGGGGGAGACCTTAACGGTCACGTGGGTAAGGCTGCGGATACGTATGAACGTGTCCATGGTGGTTTTGGTCACGGTCGCCGCAATATAGAGGGCGAAAATATCCTATAAAAGAACCTGTATTGCATCTGATCTGGCCATCGTGAATACGTTCTTCCAGAAGAGTCCGCAGCATCTTATTACATATGCGAGTGGACTCCACTGTACCCAAATAGATTATCTATTGACCAGGCGGTGTCATGTTGGCAAGGTAATTAACTGTAAAGTCATTCCTGGTGAAAGCCTCATGGCCCAACATCGTCTTCTTGTCATGGATTATGTCGTTACCCCGATAAAGAAATTAGCCGAGACGCGTAAGTCTAAGATCAAGTGGTGGTTGCTGAATGGACCGATGCAGACCGACTTTCTGGCAGAGGTTAACAGTCAAAATTTATCAACTAACACCGAAACTGCTCAGGATTCCAAGGTACAAGAGGTGATTCATGATAAGAAGACTGCATTTAAGGAGGACTGCATTTGGCAGCGTTCCAACTCTCCTGAAGACAGGCTGGAGTACATAACAGCGAAACGTGCCAGCAAAAGAGCTGTAGCCAGAGCCCGCAGTGATAGTTTATTACCTCTATGGAGGAGCAGAAGCTCATCTACAAATTGGCACGTGCTAGAGATAAAGCGACGCAAGATATCACAAAATGTCTTTGCGTCAGAGATTCCCAGGGTAAGCTGCTTTATAGTCATGCTTCTGCGAAGGAGAGGTGGAGAAGTTACTTCTTGGAGCTGCTGAATACTCAGCACCCGGGTAGTATTCCGTCTGAACCACCTCCTAACCTGGGACTTATTGCTCCAATAACCATTGATGAAACTCGGAATTGTCTTCAACGCATGAAGAACGGCAAGGCGGTGGGACCTGACGATATTCCGATCGAAGCGTGGAAATCGTTGGGCTCTCGTGGTGTGCCCATGCTTACTGATCTTTTTACCGCATTTTGAACACTGGGACGATGCCACATCAATGGCGGCACAGTTTTATTACCCCTATTTACAAGGGGCAGTGTTCAAGATTGCGGTAGTTATAGGGGCATTAAGATTATGAGTCACACCATGAAGCTCTTCGAGCGCGTGATCGCCCTCAGGCTCTACTGAGAGTGTACTGTCTCTGAGTGTCAGTATGGATTTCAGCCAGGATCAGGCACTACGGACGCCATTTTTGCCCTCAGAATTATGATGGAGGCACACAGGGAAAAGAGGAGAGCTCTGCATGTGGCATTCTTAGACCTGCAGAAGGCCTTTGACTGTGTGCCACGTCAGTGTATCTGGTGGGCACTGCGATCCAAAGGGATCCCTGAATCCTATGTTGCTATTGTCAGAGACATGTAAAACGACTCTGTTTCTACAGTTAGGACTGCTGTTGGCGATACCAAACCCTTCCCAATTACAGTAGGGGTTCACCAAGGCTCAGCTCTTAGTCCACTTTTGTTTAATGTAGTGCTAGGTACTGTCACGGCTCACATCCAGGACCAGCCTCCATGGCTGATGATGTATGCCGATGACATAGTACTCATTGACGAGAACCGACTGATGCTGGAGCGTAACGTGAATGCCTGGAAGGGTGCGCTTGAGAACGGTGGTCTTAAACTGAATGTGTCAAAGACCGAGTACATGGCGTGTGGGAACCCACACTCCAGCACCATCTACATCGGGCCTGAGCCAGCCGTTAAGTCGGAGAAGTTCAGGTACCTTGGTTCCATTATGCACGAGTCCGGAGGCATCGACTACGATGTCCACGCCCGGGTTAGCGCTGCTTGGGCCAAATGGCGGGAGGTCACTGGTGTGGTCTCGATCGCAGAATACCGCCCAAACTCAAGGGGCTGATATACAAGAGCATGATCCGACCAGTTCTTTTATACGGCAGCGAATGTTGGCCAGCATTATCTCGGCACACTCAGGAGCTTCACGTAACGGAGATGAAGATGCTGAGGTGGATGTGTGGCGTTACTCGGGCTGACCGCATACGCAACACATTCATTCAAAGTAGTCTTGGGGTCCGTGACGTATATGTCCGTGGCGGATAAGCTCCAAGAGCGTCGTCTGAGATGGTATGGCCACGTTTTGCGCCGGCCTAAGAACTACGTCGGAAGAAAATGCCTTGATATGTCTGTCCCTAGAGTAAGACCCCCCGGACGCCCAAGGAAGCGATGGCTGGACGTCGTGACGCAGTACATGAGAGCCAATGGACTAACCACTGAGGATGCTCAAGACCGTGCAAAGTGGAGTAGATTAAGTAGGAAAGCAGACCCTGGCCATAGGCCGGGATAATGCTAAGAAGAAGAAGATATATATATATATATATATATATATATATATATATATATATATATATATATATATATATATATATATATATATATATACATATATCTATATATACATATATACATATATATGCATATATATATTTACCCGCAATTTGCAATGCTGTGATATGAACTAACTTTAGCTAAATGATATACGTACCGTCAATGGAACGGACGGTCTTAACACAAGGTCGTTGCTTACTCTGTAAGAAAAAAAACAAGCACGTGAAGTAAAAGAAATAAGTTATATATTTAAAAATTTATAGATCATATCAAATAAAATATAAGATTTATAAGTTCATTGTCTACGTGAGGGGAGTTAGTTCGCGTGACGGTATTGAACCGAGCCCATAAGGCCCCAATTATTTAGTTGGAGACTGTATTACGGGAAATTTGAAGAGTGCAAACGCGTGTTAGTTTCTCACATTTTGTATTTATGTGCTGCAATCGTTTTTACGACTTGTCATTTTTGAGCGATGGTACTGATTTTAAAATTATAATATTACTTTAGCAAATTCTACGGTATGATATATATTTATGGTAAACTAATTTCTTTATGATAGATGTGTTTATTATGTAAATGTAAATTTACGTTTAACTGGCGTTAAATCAGTAGACATGTATATAATTGATGTAAACAAAATAAAAAGAGATACTTTTGCAAGATAAAAGTATAATGTAGCATTTTTTAATGAATTGCAGGAGTAATTAATCAACAAAGCTCTTTATTAATTTTATAATATTATTATTTATTTTGTTCTTATTAAGCTCATGTATCTAATATTATTTATTTATTAGTTATTCTGTACTACATGTGTAGAAATGTATGTGTGAAGAAATATTATAGTTACGAAATTTATTTGAAAGATCCGTATAGTATACAACTTAACGCTAAGTATTATATTTGTGAATTATATTTTACAGCAAGTAAAAACCATTTAACATATTTCTGTTTGTCTGTTCTTTTCGTACCTGCATTATCTAGCATATCTTTTGTACGCCTATTTATTGATTAATTAACTTCTTAACTTTTCATCTGTTCTTTTATTTTTTTAAATAAAGAAATATGTATTTTATTTCAATTTCAATGAAATAAAATACATATTTCTTTATATAAAAAAAAATAAAAGAAATAATTATATATATGTATATGTATAATCTATGTATCGTTTGCTATTATCTGCCAGAATAGACATTATATGTTAAAACTAAAATGGCGCGTAATTGGTATCCATGCCGAACATGTGATCATTAAAAAGGAATTTTATTCTCTCTAAGAATTACTTGATATTAGGTGAGGTATTTAGCTTACTTCGTTAGCATTTTTTTGTGCTATAAGCATTAAATCAAAGTCCGTTAAACGCATAACATTTTTACAATAAATTACTCAATAAAGCTTAAGTAATATCTAATATATATTATAATAGTAATATAATATAATGGAAGCGTAAAATTGATCGAATCTGGTATTTTCATATTCAGACCAATTATGTTGATCAATAAAAGGTAAATTTATAAGTGATACATTTCTAGAAACTAAATTGTCATATGCCAGTGGGTTCAGTAGCTAGTGATTTTGGAATTAAATCGGGTCGTCGATTCTATTCCAACCTAACCAATAGGGTAATTAAATTTAAGCAATTTAAAAGCCTATATAAATGTATATTTATGAATAATCTGTACAACCGCTAGTAGATAAGTGTGTATGAAAAATAAAAAAGAAGGAACCTATTATTGAGTATTTATTTTTTGATATGATTTAATATGAACTCAATTCAAACATTCTAAAACACTTGTTCAATGAGTGTTTTTTGCTAGGCGATGAAAAAGCTCGTTTTCTTGAAAGTTGATCGCGTCAGCTTGGCGCGGTGCCATTAGATATTCAGGAATGAGACCAATATGAAGGTCAGGTATTTTAGATTTGACGTATTAGAAATAAAATGACGCACCAGATCTGTTTATTTTTTAAATAATAAATTATTTATAATTGTAGCATTTTTTAATCTGTTCTGTATATTTTTTAAATTCAGAGGAAATTATATGTACATTGCATTTGCATTGTATTGCTCAAGTTCAATATTCATGAAGTATCATTATTTCTATTTTTAGTTGATTTATGAAGCTCTAGTATTTTATTTTGATGTAATAAATAAAAAAATAAAGATTCTTAAAGATATATAATATAGTAGAAAACTTTTATGTAAATATATTCTTGAAACAAAAGTGTATTGACCTAAACCTTAAATAAAATTAAGGCGAACGCCCTAAATAAATTTGTTTTGTTTACGTTTGTTTTTCATCGGTTGCCTAGAGCGTTAACACTTGCACCATCTGTAGGGTTGGTATAATCAATATGTAAAGAAATGTATATTCATAAATATCCATACATATATGTATACATACATATATGTATAAATACATAAAAGGAATCATTGAGTCAATTAGTTGTGTAATATTTCTAGATTTTTGATTAGTTTTAGCTTTTATTCTTGGTTTAAATGAAAATGCGAAAACAACGCCTACGATATATCTTAAAATAATTACAATATTTTATAATTTTTAAAGTGTTATTCTATACGAAGAAAAAAAAATTTTTGGAGAGCGTATAATGTTAAATAATAGAATAAAGAATTTAAACGTAACGGGAATTGAACCCGCATCTTGGATACTGTCCAAGCGTCCTGGCCTTTAAGTTATAGTTCTTATTGAGCTGCCACCATTCTTATTTTTGTAATATATGTATATTTTTGTAATATATGTATATTTTTGTAATATATGTATATTTCTTTCTTTAATGTGGACTTAAAATGAGCTTAGAAGACTTTTAATAAATTGATTTTGTTATTGTCAAATGACTGTTCTTGCTAATATTTTTTAAGTAGCGGAATTTTATAAAAATCTCCCTTTAGACAAAGACATATTTTAGATGAAGCTAGAAAAACATATGGTTTAGTGACCAGAGAGAGCGCTAGGGCAACACCCAAGAGGCGCGAGTACGAGTCCCACTTCATTCAAATACATATATCGTTTTCTAAAATATATTTTAAACACTATCCAAGTAAAGTGATTCGCAAAAATTTGAAATTACCAAAGTTCTAACTAAATTGAGTTCAGTAATTGTAGAAAGATTGAATAGAATGATTTATTACGAAACTTTCTCCTTCTTCATCTCATTGTGCATTGTACATTTGCAATGGGGTTGTCACAATGTAAAAATACATTTTTAAATTAATATTTGGAAGTGACATTTTGACATAAAGTTATGACAGAGATGAGTAAGCCAGGCTTATTGTTAATAGCCTGTCTGGTGTTAGCGATGATTGGAAAAAAAGTAAACCAAATTCATATGCTATTTTTGTATTGGTACATATTATGATATTTATTAACAGATGTGTAAATAATTATAAATCAAATTGAAGTGTCTTTTGTTTGTCATTTCAAAACGCATTTTTTCAAGTGTATAGGTATAGTTATTTACATAATATTGCTAAAACATGAAAAAAAATCGAGTTTTTTTGTCTGTCTGTCTATCTTTGCGTTTGTCTGCGCTAATAAAAAAAATCTCTGGAACATCTGAATAGATTTTTATAAAACTATCACTGGAAGGCAAAGGGAGTTGTGGAGCAACATACAGGCTACTTTTTTCAGAAATTCCCATGGGATCGAGGTTTATGGTGGAAAAACTCCGTTTATCGCGGGCAAGTAGCTTTCGCCCAAATGAGATATTACATATAAATCAAGAACATTATACATGCGGGTGAAGCCGCGAGCGGGTCACTGTATATAACTTTCATGAATACAAAATGTATGTACGTATCTATATACTAATATTATAAATATTAATAACCTAATATAGTGTCATTGAATATACTCAATATATTGGCATAGGTACTTACTATTGATATTTGTGGCGACAGTCAGCTCCCAGTGAAGCTGGGCTATAGAGGTCATGTATTATTAATTATAAAGTAAATTGGTATAAAGTAAATGGGTACAAAGTTATGGTATATTTGTAGTTCAAAGGATTTCTTTATTAAAACTCTACATATTAATTTGAGTATTATGGAGGATTGTTAGAATGTGCGCGAGGGGTTGGTGACATATTACATGAAAAATGTCCTCTTAACATCTTTTTATAGCTATTATCTAATGAAGCAATCGCCAAATATAATAATCCTTTCGTATGCCGCTCTGCTTAGCGTCATGATTCACCTCGCAAAGTCATAGATATTTCGGGAATTAAACATAGACGTACATATATTATTTTAATTTATTGTAGACATTACATTATTCTTTACTAATTATTATATATTTTTTTCTTTTTAAGTAAAGAATTAAACGTGATATTAAAAATACACGTTTTGATTATTGTGGTGAGTACAAAATGTTAATCAAGTCTTCTCATAGGGGAAAAATACTATGGTTATATTTCATTGGACTCTCTCAGGCTACCAAGAGCTAATACTAAAAATTGTCCGTAGTGGTTAAATAACATGAAAAAAAAGCAAGATGGCATGCTTTTTTATAAAAATCCATTTTAGTACCTAATTAGGCGTGTCGATACATTCATGTTAATTCCTATCTTAGTCATGGACAAATTGTCGACTATTACACCAGTAATTAGAATTAAAATAGTTAATTAGCCTAAAAACCAACCCATATCAAACTAACGAAACTTTTGACGCTTGATTAATAATGAAAGTCACGATCTTTAAATATGCTTAGATTCACAATTCAGTAATTATCTACTAATTGTTAATGTGTAGTATTAATTACATAGCTTCTTTTAATTTCTAAGCGCATAGCGCATAGTTGACAAAAAAAAAATATTATAAACATGACAAACTTCATATTTACTCAGTCATATATTATATTCCATCATATATACCCCAAAAAAGACATAAGTTAAAATATTCTTTTTTTATCATTCTCGTATTAGCAAACAGTTTTGTCTTAATCAATATTAATAGCAAAATTAAAAAAAGCAAGATATTAACTCTAAAAATTGACAATGTAATTAACTTTACGTACGTACATACATACTGTTATATACGTATATTATCTACGTAAACAGAACCGATATGCTGTTGTTATCTTGGCCACGGTATATTGGATGCAAGTCGCAATTGTACCGGTATGATTCAGGTCGGATTCAATTCTACTTTAATTGGCACAATTGCGCGCGTCCTTTGCCCCTGTATGAAAGCGAGACTAAATCATCCGTATAACTTAGTCCATAATCTAGGACGTATATATATAATAAGATTATTATTGTTTGCGTAGGTTAGTCTAAATCTAAATATGTATTATATAAGACCAAAAAGTGACTGACTGATATTTAATTTAGTGACATTCCAGAGTATATTAAAAAAATGTTTGACGATATTTTACCAGTTTCAAATGAAAAAGTATTTCCGATATTTAGCAAGACCCGAATCATCGGGATAATATAGATTGTTAAAGTTGATTATTTTGTAATGGAAACTAGCTTTACCCTTTTTCCCGTATTTAACATGGTAGAGTAGAGAGAAGTGAGTCAAGATTCTCTCTACATTTGAACTCGAGACATTGCATATTAGTGGCGAAACTGTAAGAAGTGTTTTTCTCTTTGGCTATGATACACCATTAAACCACGACAATATAATATATCCTCGATATAATTGTTATTTATTTTCGGTTAAAATTAGAGTTTTATCGGTCATAGTAGGTTAATGTTTGAACTGGAGACCGTTGTTGCAGATCGCGACCTCGCACTTTGTCTGGTCAGAGCGAGGAATTTATAATAATTCGTTCTCACGACTAAGAGACCGAACCCATAAAACCATCACGGTCCCACTGCGCCACGATGACCGCATACTCAATCTCATTTGGGAATTTTATTTACTTAATATGCTTTAATTTCTCTATCTGTAGATAAAAATGTAGATTTATACATTTTAGTGTTAATTAAAGAAAATCTTTTGATGGAAATATTGGAATTTATTACTGTTTTCGATTGTTAAGTAGAAAATAATACTGTCAATAGTTAAATAAAGATATAGTAATGAAAAAATATCAAAATACGTACACACCGTCAACAATCGATTAGGAAACTGTACACGTAATAGTAGGGTGCGGGAAAACCGGATAGGGCGCGTAATATATATTTAGTCAAATTTATGGGGGAGCTATGATTTTATTGATTAGGTATTTGTTTTATATTGGAAGCCATAATTACCAACTACCGCCTTAAAACGAAGATTTCTTTAGTGAATGCTATGGCGAACCTACAAACCATAGTCAATTTAAGAGAATAGAAACCTATACATATATCTATGTGTTTGTATTCAGTGAAATCTTAATAAATATAAGGACAAGTATACTTACCAAAGGTATCATCGTACACTGGCTCCGATTTTACCCTTGAATGTGTAGATAATAATTATATGTGTTTTAGTTATATCGACGTACATTTTTTATAGTGTACTTTAATGGTAAATATTAAAATAAAATAGCAGGGGAGACAGTATTTGAGATATCGCGTGATTAGTGAAGGTTCCTACACTAATCACGCGATATCTTTTCACTTTGTCTTCTTACAAGAATGAGGAAATGAATAAATTCACTCTCTGGTGTGAGAGTTGAACGTTTTTCTCTCTCTTTTTTTTTCTCTCTCTATTTTCTTTATTTTACCAATGTATCATTACATCGGTACATCGGTAACATTGATTTGCAATGTTACCGATGTAACTGAACTAGTAGTGGTAAAATAAAAAGCTTAAGAATTTCAATTTTAATTCCAGATTTCACAACGAATAATCCATAACAACGCAAGGCAAAAGACCGCGGGCGATCGAGACATCCCGAATTATACGAGTCGGTGACGTCATGACGTCCACTGACACTTCGACCTCCAGCCAATTATCCGCTGCCATCATGGAAGACCACAAGCGAACAGTCGATGAAGCTTTCTTGAATAAATTGAAAGGCCTTGTCGAACGATTGAGACTTGAAAATGCTAACTTGAAGAAATCGCTCGACGTCGAGCGGAGCGAAGTCAGAGCGCTCAAAGCCCGACACGAAAGTACAATTAGAAATATAAAGACTGAATGTAAAAAGAAAGAGGATTTATTAGAAAAACAATTACGATCTGTCACAAAACCAGAGAAGATCGAAGAACTACCAAGTAGTCACAAAATGTTGGAACTCAAAAAGTTGACAACAGAAATTCAGTCTTTAAAAGCTGCTAATAAGGGTCTTCAAGAGAAACTCAAGGTATGTAAAATAATAAAAAAATATTAAAGAGAGAGATAAAAAAAAGTTGTTTTATATTATATAACAGGTATTTTATTCAGAAAGTGAAATATTAATTCAATGATAAATACTGTAGTACTTACGAAAAGACCGAAACTCCACACTATTATGACTTCCCTCACATTTTTCATGTTCAACGGTTTCTTTTCTTTATTGTTTTCCACGTACGTAACTTTATTGTGCGTTTGAAAGAGCGTATATTCGTCAGATTCAGTCCAGTGACGAAGGATTCCAGCTTGATTCAGATGATTTAGCAAATAGTTAAGTCTTGGCAAATAGGGGCTTCCATAACGAAGGCCGTATACCACAGAACACGGTACAGGACAATCCCCAACTGTATGATAAAGTGGTCTTCCATCCTTCATATTAGACGGCTTTCGACTAATATATTGAGCATCAGACTTCCTCAATAACACAGCATAATGGTACTGTCTTCGTTCTATTACCTCCTTAGTCTTCTGATCATTGAAAATTTCGGTTCTTTCCATAATTTGATCAAGAAGTTCTGGGTTTATACTCCTTTTGTATATTCTTATATGGCGATTGTGTACGCCTAAAGTTAAATTGGTTGCTAATAATTCGTCTAGTGTATTTATATCTTCTTTGTATCTTGGATATGCTATAGCTGATGTTATGATTCCCTGAAATATACAAACAATTCATGTTTATTCATATATACAAAAAAAAAAAAATATCACTATCTTCTGTGTCTGTGCAATATTATGAAAATATCAAATTAATATCAATAATTAGCATAATTTAAAGAAAATCAATTAGAAACATATTACTTTGGTATACAAATAAAAATAAGGGCGAAAAAGAAAATATAATACTTACATCAATGGCGCAGTCTACAATTAGGGAGTATATCATGATTAAAAGTGCAATAGCTCTGAAAAGTGGCCCCGGATACGTTATATCTACAGTTTGTCTTATAAAACATTTTATTAGATCTAAAACTGTTTCGGATGTCGATCGTCTGTCATTTATTTCCCATAGTCTCGTTTCCACATTACGAATAACAAGACTTACTCCAATAAAAGCTATTACCGTAAATATAAATGAGCATAACATGTCAATTGAAATCAATTTTACGGTAGTCATAAAAGTGGATTGGCTCATCGATTTTTTTATAAGGAAACACAGCTCGTCTTGGACAAGAGGATAAGTTGTGTCTATATAGCCATAGTAGGAATTTTTCAATATTCGGGAATTCAGTTCCATGTCAGTATGCCCGTCTAGTAAATCAGCCGTGACTCCAGTTGCGGTACCGTTAGGCAACAAGTCTCCTACTGTATTTCCGTCTCTTGGTGGTAAAGGTTTACAAGTAGCATTTAATATATTCATTACTGTCGATGCTAATTTCGAGTTGCAGTAAACTGGTCCAGTTTCATCGGAAATATATATTTTTCTAAAAACACTCAAGCGTATCTCATGCCCATTCAGGTCTTCATGCTGTTTAGCTAAAACATTAGTTATGTCACGCACATCCGTTACGTCTTTAATTTGACCATAGAATGGATTGTATGCGTACATTCTCAATTTATCTGTCCATATCATGATTATCGAATTGGTCACACTTCTGCTCCATAATAATTGAAAATGATTTAACATATCATAGTTGAAGTAGCTATCCATTTCGACCGGTGTGTTTATGACGAAGATTATTGAAGATCTCGGCTTAAACACTCCTGTTCTTATCAAGGCTTGTAACGCATATTCGCTGCTTTCAATAGTCAAACTCTTAGAAGTCACTATGTAAGCTGTGTTGCCGTGTGTATCGAGCTTAGGTTTCACTTTAGTAGCGTTTGGATCTTGGCAACCGTTCAAGAGCATGACGGGATATCCATGGCCGTAGTTCTCAGTGTATTTTAGGATCCTGTTTTCAAAATAAGTGAACTCGCAGAAGGTGATCGTGAAAAACCATTGCCCGAACGCGTTAAATATTTTATTTACTACTTGGTATGCGAATTCGGCTCTCAAATACGTTTCATTGTGGTACGTGAAGATTTCCGTATAGAGAGGACTCGATTCGTTCAAACACATACACAGCTGAAACAAGGTTAGTACTAAAATGATTTTAAACATTTCGAGCCACGTGTAGTTTGTCATTAGGGCGTAAGGTATACTGCAGAGTTAAAGGTCAATGGAGTATGAACATGCCGTTCATTAGTGTAGTATCAACGCCAATATGTAGTGGTTACAAACCGTCAATTATCGTGCAAAGGAAATATTAGCGTTGCTTAATTGCGTCAACAACATTTTCTAATAAACAGTGAAGTGACACTCAATTTCAGTATCATATTATAGACGTATTTTGATAATTTATAATAAATTAAAAATATATATAGAGATATATATCGTTTAATATTATAACATTTTTATATATATTTTTTGAAATATCGCAAACCAATACATACATTTTCTAAATAAAGCTCATGCTCATGACCTCATGGCTGCTGTGGGCGCATTCTCTGGCTGCAAATCCATGGTTGTGAGTTCAATCCTCATTTTTGAAAATGAATTGAGTCCATTTCCTCGCTATGGCTCGACAATGTGAGGTGTTGAATGTTGGATGGAATTCGAAAGACGGAGCTTATTGACACTACTTTTTCGGTATCTACTCTACTGTAAGCGGAATAAAGTGTGAAAAAAATACCTATTTCGTATCAAAAAAGGACTTAAGGACAATTGAAAATTTCTTTTATTAATCAATTATACATTTATTTATTAATCTAACCAAAGAACATTATATTACAGGTAGCGCAGGCGGCGGAGTGCGCCCGCGCGGCCGAGCTGCGCGCGCAGGTCGCTAAGCATAACGCGTTAGAGCACGCCGCGCGGAGAGATGCGCGTGCGCAGTGCCATAAATTGGTATGGTTTGTTAGAATTTAATTCTTCTTTCTTTTTCTTTTTTAAAAAGAATTTTAGTCCCCAATTTTACACCACTTGTACCTTTTGCTTCGCTTTTTCTAATTACCCGAATATAGTATTTTAAATATAACTGTCATTTAAATAAATAAGTGTCATATTTACAATATTTGTATTAAAGGAAAAGTTAACGATATATATTTTTTTTAAAACTCTATATATGTATGTTACTTATAGTATTGTGCACTAGGTATATCTGTCTCAGAACAGCCATTAATCTATTTTCATTTGCTTGAAAAAAAAAAGTAACAAAATAAAAATATTTTTAAGTAATAGGGATTACTTCTCTTTTATATTTTGCTTTATTTATTATATTTAGCGCCTAATATGATTTAATTGCAATATAACATAAAAACGCAATTGACTAACTGATATTTTATTTTAAATATTACATGTAAAAAAATATTATGTAAACAGTAAACACTGTTTACTGTTTAAATAAAAACAGTTTTATTTAAAAGAGTGTAAACCATTTTAGATAACGTATCTATTGCTGTATCAAATTTCGTCGTCTTTCCTTGTTTGTATTTCTAAAAGGTTAAGATTTCTTGTATAGATATCTAAATCAATGCGAATTTAGATCTGGTGTCTATTTTAATATTTGCCTACATATATGATTTAAAATTAAGTAATTCATTTAAATTTTTTAATGAAGTCATTTAAAGCTTTTTTTAATTTAGGCTTATAATTAATTAAGGCTTATATTTATCATCTATTGAGAATGATTAAGAAAACTATAGATGTTCAAGTTAATATCCATAATACTGGTACCACAGATAGCTGTAAAATGAACGACGTTGGGTCCCGATTCCCAAGAGGCAATATTGTAGTGCTCTAGAAATGCCTTGATATGTTAAGGTTTTCTTTTGTTTTTTATATAGATATAGATATAAGCCTTTGTTCTAATCCGGGATCCCTCGCTCATTTTTATTATTTGTTACTACAAGCAAATTGTTTAATGAATAGTTTCATTTTGGCGAGACAAACTTTACCTTGAAGGCTGGACGAACCTGTAGCACCTCTCAGTTACAGGCGGTCACGGGCGGTGGGAATCACTTACCATCAGGTCTCTTCCATAAAAAAAATAACTTTTGTCCGTATAACAATTTCCTTTGTCTTAGATAATTAACAAGTTTTGTTTAAAACTGGATTTTTTTTAATTCTTAAAGTATATACCTAAATGAACCGATAAAATTTTTGTCGTACAAAATGCAAGATTTTACAAAGTCACAATTTTTTACATCTATCAGTAATCGAGGTCATGAAAAACAATAAGTAACTAGCTGATTTTATTTCTATTAGCAAGTTAATATTCCTATAATACAATATACACAATGACCTACAAATTACGTGATGCTTGTTAGTGAAAATGGGCGGAGGATCTCGGACTATTCACTTCCTTGTACTGAAAGACATAATCTAATTAAAACCACAGCTTTATTTTATCACGTGAAACGTCAATATGTACCTATGTATAAAGTAATTCTACTTTGCAATATAAATATACATATTATCAAAGTATTTTGTCAGAGTCTATAATATACCAATAAGTGGTTGTTCTATTAAGCTAATAGTTTTCATAACATTAGAATATTTTAAATGTTATATGGATTACATTTTAATTAACCCATATAAGTTCATAGAAACACACCCTGGCGCGGCGTTAACTCATGTTCACAACAATATGTTTCATGCCTATGCCTACTTTAAATGAGTACTTTTAATCTAGTTAAAACAATTGAATTTGCAGGACGATCAAGGTCGTCTTTTATTTTGAGGCTGTATTACTAGGTAGCCGGATGAAATACCATCGATTTTCATTAAAACCTAGAATTTTTGGTTAAATTTGAAAAGCTTATCTTGCTTGAAAATGTCATTCTTACGTTTTTTAATGTTATAAATTACTGTTTCAAGTAACAAACAAACATACAAAACATTTCTAAGTAATTCTTAATATTATTAATTACAATGTTGATATTATTAATTCCGGTAATAATTGTTGTTGTTTCTTTTTAGCTGGAGGAAATCAAATCGAAGGAGCGGGTTATTATACAGCTCAAGAGGGAGGCGGCGCGAGCGGCGTCGAATGAACAGGTTAGTTATACATATTTTCTATACTAGAGATGTTATTGTAGAGAATAGCAGGTAGTAGTGTCATGTCTCATCAAGAAGAAAAAAGAACGTGCTCAGGTGGTTTTGGCTCGTAGAGAAAATGGCTATGAAACAATGAGATGCAAGAGTGAGTAGTTATATAGGTAGGAGAAGATTTCAGTCGATCAAGTCGGAAGCGAGTCGTCCAAGCACGCCGAAAGTTCAGAAGTTCCGTACGAATTGTAAAGTACAGCTTATAAAAGTCGACACATTTAAATTTACACTCAAATTTTATGAAATGAACTAATAATATATATATAGTATATGTAATGTTTTTGTGGTACCTATTAGGTTTATTAGTATAGGTCAAATTGCAAATTTGCAATTTTTGAAATTTTCCCTTTATTTGTATTGTAAGTTCTAATTCCTTGCCAATTTGCATAATTCTAGGCCAAGGGGAACTTCCCAATAAATTTAATTCAATTAAAAATATTTTTCATTCAAATAGACTTTTACAAGCATTTTTGAACGCTACTAAATATATTATTATAGGAGTAAACAGTAAGCAAGTAAAATTTTAACAAGTAGTATTTTTTTAAATTTTCATATATGCAATTATGTTTTTGTTGTTTGATTAACTTTTCTGCTGAAACACGTTACGTGATGTTATTACAATACTTATTATTATTTTAATCACAATACTCATGAGGCTGGGAACAATTTGTACTCTTGATAAATTTATAATTTTGATTAAAAAATATAAACAGGCTATCTTGGCGTAGTGGTATCGGGGCGAAATGAAAAAGCTATGATTGCGGGTTGAATTTCACTTGATGTACAACATGCAGTATTTACTTTTAATTTTGTATACGCTATGTATTGAACTGCCGGAAGCGTAGACTGAAGAAGTATCTTGACACTTGGCCGTAAGTATTGTAAAGTTGAAAATGCCAAAGCACGGCGTTAAGTTCCGACACCACGCAATGTCTTGAAATGCAAAAATCGGAGAGCTGAGTGTCTATACGGTTCCTTCTGCCAACCCTGAAAGAAAAAAATATTCATATAATTACAATAAGTGGTTACAAAATAAAGCTATTTGCTTACTAGCGATGTATTAAAGTCAAAGTACAAGTTAAAAGTAATTTATATTCTATTCAACACCATATGTATTTCCACAAACGAGCCGAACCTGTTTCTAGTTCCAAGAAGTACTAATGTACGTAGGTAAACGCTTATTCAGGCTTGCACACTAATATCAAAGCTTAGGAGTTAGGTATACTCGTATGTAATGTGTAAAACTTGTTAAATTGTATTTTGTTTTAATTAAACAGTATTTTATTAAGATAACAGGTATTTTATAAGGTAATTAATGATATTGGTTTTATTTGGCTGGTATTATAATACTATAAATAAACTACGAGTTATTATTAAAAACATAAAGCAGATAGCATAATAGACTGCGTTCTATTAGACAGATTGAGGCGTTGAGTTCCGTCATATTCTCTCTAATATGACGGAATAAAATGTCCTCTCTGCCAATTAAGCTGCATAAAAAGCTTGAAATTGACAAAATAATAAACTATTTAGTATGAAATAGCGTTAAAATTTATATTGAAAAGTGGGTAAAAAACCTCAGTGGTGAAAGAAACAGAGACTGCTTGTTATGTGTG
Organism: Dione juno; assembly: GCA_037127375.1. NCBI lineage: Eukaryota > Metazoa > Arthropoda > Insecta > Lepidoptera > Nymphalidae > Dione > Dione juno. Next base: position 671,502 of record JAXRJS010000058.1, on the reverse strand, counting down.
CGATAGATTCTTGAAGATTTTTTTTACTAAACGATCATATAACAGAATTATAAGTTACAGAAGATACTATAAAAGTATAATATTAAAAAGATTATGTCCAATATAGCGGCTGTTAAGACCAGAAAGTGGAGATTATACGTGAGACGGATCTTCTTAAGTCGTGTGAGGGCTAAATTTTTTGGTAATAGATATGTAAATCAATAAAAGATCACAAATAACAAAATTCTATATTCTTGTTGTAAATTATTATTAAAGACAGCCGCGTTCACGAACGGGGTACAAAAGAAATAAGCTGTTTGTCATATAACACAACACAAGCTTACATTCCATACATCGGCTCAATATGAAATACAACACCGTAACCGGACTCCCCAGGGCTTCTCATTCAGGGAAATCTCTACAAAGCCTTAAATATGATTATACGTTTTCTTAACGGTTTCTATAATACAAATTTTATAGCTCTTTTATTTTGATACCTATCATATGTCAACTACTTTAGAAAATATCAAATGATTATTATATTTCGACAAAGATTTAATCACAGTTAAAGATTTTATTTAACTTAAGGTAAAGTAGTTAGATTTGGTTCCAATTTTGGATTTACATTAGAATAGTTTAAATGTTCAAGTTATCCCAAGATGGGATTATTGCAAATAGCAGGGCTGTATGATGAATAGATTGATATAAGTCGCCACTCATATTAAAATAAATATCGGTCAGTTGCGAGTCGGACTCGGGCGGCGTTTCCGTACAAGTTTCATGATTTTCATCGAATGAATCATTGAGGACCCAATTATATGTGAAAGGCTAGACATTTTGGCGTTGCGTGGAGACGTTTCTTCGTAGTTAGTTCTCTACCGCTTATATCATGGGGAGTACAGTGCGGTTGGAAAATTCAGTGCAGGCAGGTATCAGGTTATGATACCTGCCACTGAATTTTCCAATTGCACTGTACGTCACAACCTGAAATATCATCCCTACCACTTGGACACTTGGCACTCCACCACTGTGTGGACACTTGGCACTCAATTACTGTGTGGACACTTGGTACTCCACTACCGTAGGAACTTTTTACCACGTACCATACAACTGAATAGCCTGCCGGCGGCAAGTGTTTCCAGGACGATACGACATGGGTCGCGCTTCATAAAACGCGTCTACCGCGACCTTAAAGGCCGGCAACTATCCTGTAACACCTAGGTGTTACACGGGGTCATGGGAGTCAGTAATCACTTGTCAATGGGTGACCCGAACGCTCGTTTGCCTTGTCTTTCCCATAAAAAAAACATATCTGTTTGCAGTTCATGCCATATTCTTCATAATAATTTCATATTTGTAGGTCAACTAGATTTTCGATAGTTTAGTAAGTTTTGATTTCTTGGCGATTTTTTTATCCTCTTTTGATTGCGCTGACTTAGAAGTTTGATATTTCTATGTTCTAACGGACTAGTCACCGAGGATGTAATTTTTTTATTTTGCCTTTTTTAAGCTTTACGCTGAATCTCTCACAGGCAGAAGGAACTGTAGACAGAAGGAACCTAGTGTTAAGACTCTCCGTCTCTCACTTTCTGCCTTTCAAGATATTGCGCCACTCAACGTGGCGGAACTCAACGCCGCGCTTTCTTTTGTTGCCAGAGCGAAGAAAATGTAAATAATTCATTCTCCTCGAGTGGAAATCGAACCCACAAACCGTCACATTTACAGGCAGACTACTGCGCCACGACGGTCCTTATATATTTGCTTTTAAATATTCTAAACTATTGATTATTTAAAAAAAATCAACAGACTTAGTCGTAGTAGTGGAAAAAAGTTAACTCGTCAATAAATTGTTATGGCTCTTAGGCTTCGTTCTGGTCTTGTGTGTCTTCGTTGTAATGCAAACACATCCATTAGATGTGGATATATTTCAATGCTCACTGTCTAAGCCATATTCTATAGAGGCTTAATAGTTGTGTTTAAGTTTCTTTACTTAAAAAAAATTTACTTAAAAGAAATGAAGAAAAAAGACACTAGAGTCAACAAATATATATAACATTATATTACATAATTCTAAGTAGTAGTATGAGGATGAAAGAATTTGTGAATCGTGAGAATCTGCCTCGGGGTTACAATTTGACAGGCATCCAGAGAAGTTCCCAGTGGTTAAAATAATTATAAAATGCTGTAGGCTACGTGTTTTGGTTACTTGAGTAAAACTATTACAATCCTTCCACTTTTTAGCTTTAGGTACGCGTGATGCATTCAAAGATTTAATCATTTTTGTCCTGATAGGCTAGTACTGCTTTTGACGTAGGTAGAGCTACCTGTTGATGTCTACACCGTTACCTGGCGGGCGGCTTTTTATAATTGACACAGGCTAGCTAAGCCGAAGTTCATAGATTTGAGACCCTTTTAAAATATAAATAAATACAAATATTCATGTACTCTTTTTATTTCCAAGGATTTAAATTCATTTTTTTTAATTCTACCAAAACTGTAGTAATTTAATGTGGGCTTTGTTTTAAGTTTAACTATAAGTCATTATTTATAAACAGTAAATACGATAACTATAAATATATGACTCTTACAAACATTTTGTTATTTCACAGGCAAAACATAAACATCATTGTTTTCAAATTGTCATTACATAGGGTGGACAATCGATTTATACAACAAGAACATAATGGGCACAACAAAATGCTTAAAATAGAAACATTCATGTTCAAATAGGACAAAGTACTATAAATTTGTGTAAGAGATATCCTTTTTAGTCCTTTATTACTTAAACTATCGATTATTTTCTACATTTACAGATTTAAAAGTATCTACTAATACGGGAACGTAATAGCATTTACCATTAGGTACAGCCGCAAGTAATAAACATATCAATCGAATTGCTAGCGATTGACTTTTAGAATTAGTCGACGAGGGCGGGCTTATATAGCTGTATATCGCAAAACCACACACAGGATAGGCAACTAGAACCTAGTGCTATGACACTCCGTTTCCAGCTTTCCGCCTCGAGACATGCATTATTAGTGGCTGATCTCTACGCTCTGTGTCTCTTTAATAATATTATAACTTTTAATAATATGTGTATAGTAATTTATATTTCCTGTGGTATAATTGAAATATCCTTTATTGTAAATTCGATTTCCAATTCAAGAAATCCACTGGTCAGACACTGTCTGTCTCACAACAAAATAAAATTGGACCCCGCCACGCAATGCACGCTATACAAGGAAAGAAAGTTGTTTAATAAATAAATAAATATTAAGAAAATAATACAAAAAGAGGAATAGAACCCACAACTTTAGCGATTACAGTCCGCCACAGTGCCGCTGCGCCACGACGACGTTATTGAAATTATAAAATTTGAATATACTCGTATGTACTATTCGTGAGTTCCAAAACATTGATCTATAATATTCTTAGGCTAAAATCACTTTAGTTATGTTATTTATATGTTTTTTTAAGTGCATATAGTTATTTACTGTCAGTCTGTCGTTCTGTTTGACCGGGTGGAACTTTCTTTGGAAGATAAAAGAGGTTGTGCAGCGAAATATACTTACTATACTTTTAACCCTGAAATTCTCTCGGAAACGGGATTTATGTGGGAAGGGCCGAGTTTACCATGCACAAGTACGTTCTGCCCATATAAAATATTGCATATATATAATATTAACTTTAATTTAGATTCATATATTTTATTGCATAGACAAAGTGATTGGAAAAGAAGAAAACAACACATATATACAATACTTTCATATTATTTATTATTAAAGTAAATAAATCCTAGAACATCGATCAAGCGAGGGAACCCGCAAACGGGTCGCTAGTACCTATAACCTATAGTATAAAAAGATGTTAAGATATCATCGCTGCAACGTGTATAACTAAACATAGTAGCCTAAATTCGAATTCTCGAGAAATACACGGTAACTTTGCCAAATTTTAGAGTTCTAGTCAAGTTAAAAAGGTTACTAATAATTACCCAATATTATAACAATATAGAATTAAATTAAATCACAATTTATTTCAGTACAATGATATCATATATATATATATATATATATATATATATATATATATATATATATATATATATATATATATATATATATATATATATATATATAACTTATTACATATAATAAGTATTGTTTGTTGCAATCTGCCGTGGTTTATTCCCTAACCGCATCATCAACATATGTGAATATAACAGAATATTATTACTTTTTAATTCATAGTGTTTTTTTTTTAATTTGACTTTAATAGATAGATAGAGGATATCTAAATTGCATGAGAATATTGTATATATAATTATATTTAATATAGATTTATTAAAGGTTGTAATATTTTGTTATCATTCCATATTATTTCAATTCTTACGAATTAATTTTTAAATATGTGACTCTATTAAAGAATATAACGACAAAATTTGTCTTAATATTGTTTAATAGCTCAAGTTAAATAATTATTTACTGAAAAAATATATATATTTGCTTTATATTTCGAAGTCATATCATCGGCTGTCGCTACTAACTTGTTCATATAGTCTCAACTCAACCCAGGCCGTTGAACAATATGTGAAACTATCATCAGAGCGGCCGCGGCAGTCGTAGAGAGCGCACGCGCGAAGCCATATTAGATTCTGACATATTACTTCCCGCGTAAAACTTATGTCAGATTAAATATTGAATACAACTAGTGTATAATCTGTGACTTTGTGTTATTATTTTTAAATTAATTACATACATTTTTTTTGTTTTTAATTATTTTTTTAACTGTGGTGTAGTGACCGTTGAGTCGTGATCTAACGTTCATTATTTGTGATTATTTCGGATTTACTTTCTATTACTGTAAGTACTTGTTTTATTGTTTATGTTTATCTTTCATTAAGTAGTGGAGAAAGTGGAATTTGTTCACCACTTTGGTGATCCCATTGGCACACTTTAAATACACCAGTCAAACGAGTTGCAGGTCAATATTTAAACGTATGTCGTTGGGTTTTGTCGGTCTCATATGAGTTCGCTTCTAGCTAAATGCTAACTTCACTCAAGTCAAACAATCGACGATTCTAAAGCGTGGATTTTTAAATTAATGTTTTATCTGAATTTTTATGTTAATTGACAAATTTCCGAACCTATAAATTTAAATTTAAAAAAATTATAATAGTTATAACGTAATTAAGATTGTTATTGTATAAAAAATGAAAAATATAAATTTGTTAAATTAGTCTTAAAACTAGATACACAATATCTTGTTAAAGCTTTTATTAAATATTCATTTAGCTTTGTAGGTCAATGACACGCTATATAATTAATTTTAGCATTTTTTTTAACTGTAAAAAATATGGAAGTCGTTATCAATTAGACAATGTATTTTTTTTTTCATTGTTAAATTGATGTTTCAGTCAATATTATAAGTACCTATAATATTTCTATCATAAAAAGTAGAGGCAAATTGAAGAGTCAATGAATTGTCCATTTAAAAAAAAAACGGTTAAAACCGGTTAAGTGTCATTCAGAACGTGCTCCGATTTTACAAGCACTCTGCATTTAAGATTATGACGCGACACGGAAATAGATATTATTATTGTTTTTTTTTTGGTAATAGAAAATCTGATTGGTATCGAATTGTAAAATTAATATGTTTTGTATATTTTTATTTCTATTAATAATTATAAATGGTAGAGGTTTTAGTTTAATCAACAGTTAATTACTAATGAATTATATATGAATGGAAATTTGATATTATAGGATATTTATTAACATAGAGTGTGAAAGTAAAGTGCATCATCTAAATAATGCTTTACTTGAAAAGGAAATGAGTTTGTAAATAATGGCTCATTAAGGTCCACCATTCTTCGTAGAACCATTAGCACGATCCTTCAAGATGTTAGCGTATTTAAATTATCTCAATACATTAAGCAGGTAATATAAATTAAGTAGTTTCAGCTTCACGCTAAACTAAAATAAAAAAAATTATTTCTGAAATCTTCTTTAACTAACTTGGCATCGCACCCTATATAAAATAAACGGTTTGAGCGAATTTTATGGGACTCACACTTAGTACATACTTAGTTATATATTGATTTGCTCTATTCGCATTTTACTAACTGATAGAATTACATAATGTTATATTATGCCTAACAAAATGAAAAATAACATCTTTTGACATTACAAAATGTATGAACTATACCTGTGGGATTTGCACGAACTGTACGTAATGGTTTTTTGTATAAAAAATCGAAATTGGGCCAAGTTTTTAATTACTTGGAGATCTTAATTACACAAAAATTATGAATCGTACATTAAATTTAATAATTACATTTCATAACCTTTTGTGTTCTCATAATATTTTTGAATTACATCTTCATTAACTCTATATAATTAGGTCATATACATATTTTCTCTCTAACAACGCATATATTTCAAAATAACTACGAAACAAAAACACAATTTTGAATAATCATTCAGTATTGTATTCTGTAATTTTTCATCTCAAGATCTCATCATAAGTATCATATTATAGTATAGTCAGGGGTCGTCATGCAGGTCCACTATAATAAATAACTGTCATTCATTTTGTCCGTTGGATCGTAAACTTTCTACGTGTTTAAAGCTTACACTTGTAAATGTTGTCGGTATGCCTCTCGGAGATGACTTAGGCTATTTACACACTGAATGCTTGCCCATGAAATAAGTTATAAGATAGTTTTCTAATAAGAAAACCCATTTGGATGTTATTATGTTATATCTATTGTAAGATACTATTGTACTATTATATTATTGCTGTTAATATCATCGTTAACCTATTTTTGTGTATAATAAAAAAAATACATGAAGTATTTTTTCTTTACATTGCCATTTTTATGTTTCAAATTCTTGTAAGTCATAATTATTATTTTATATATTTATTAGTTTTTTAATTCAAGCCACATTAGTGTTAGTTCTAGACACGTAATCTACGTGAGCCGAACCTGCTATATGCGGGAAACAGCGTGAATCTAATAATACAAACAATCAAACATTATTATTTCTATTCTCTATATATATAAAATCTTTATCAAAAAATATTAGTAAAAGTAAAATATTAAATAAAATTAATAGTGAAAGTATAAAAAAATAGTAGGCCATATTTTCAAATTTGGCGTTGATTAATGACGGGAGAGGCCCAAAACTCGACGAAATTAAACTCCATTTTTTTGTTAAATCATGCTGAAATATTATTATACGCATTAATTTAGATAATGGTATGCAGTTAACTGTTATGTTATAGCGTTGCAAGATTTTTTTTATCTAAGAAGAGTGTGATAACGATGCAGATAACACGATGCGCGGTGAAATGGTTGGTACTGTGTTTGTCTAGTTATAATGCGGTTTACGTAATGTTCGAAGGTTGCACTGAGACTATCTTCATATGAAAAAATATATTGTACAAATTAATTTTTATAAAGAGTGTACTGTTTGTAATTAATTTAAAATGTAGTTATTTTTTAAACAGGATAATTGTACAGTTATTGTATTTGTATGTTTATCTATCTTATGTTATTGAAAAACAGCTCATTAGCAATTAATATGGTCAGCTTGAAATTTTTTTTAACTAAAACTGATAACAGTAACTTTAGAGGCGACTGTTGTGGGTTCGATTTCCACTGGGGGAGAAGGAAATATTTTCATTTTCTTCGTTCTGGTAACAAGTCAAAGCGCGGCGTCGAGGTTTGCCACTCAACACACAATGCCTCGAAAAGGCGGTAAGCGGAGAACCCAATGTCTTTACACTAGGTACCCTCTGCCTTCCCTCCCAGCTTGATGTGGGATACTTCTACAAACTTATAACAACACTATTTCATAACATATTCATATATTATTAATAAGTATTATGTACATATATAGAAAATGTATAATACAACGTTATTCCCAGTAAGAGACCCTGTGTGTCGTTTATAACAATTACAGTTTTTGGTCCCGTCGCAACAAACGTGGGAGTACCAGTGTGACATTGAGGTCGAATCCGTTCATCTTATAATACCTCGTTATAATCATCCAAAGGAAACATTGGATTGTTTTTTATAATACCATTGTCTATTTGCATTCAATAGCCTAAGAATGGTTTCCGAGTGATTGTATGGACGGTGCTTTTATATACTCGTATAGTTAGTTATCCATGTACGCATTGTGTTCATAAACGTTTATAAATACTGAACGAGTTGCTTATGAATGTGTTTGTGTTTGTGTATGTGTATGTGTATGTGTGTATGTGTATATGTAATAAGCTTGATAAATTTAATTTATTATGTAATATTGTGTCATCGTGTTTTATATATTCATAGGTACCTACTATGACAGGAACAAATTATAAAAGAGGCGTTAGTCATTACGTCTCGTGTCTCTACATTAGTCAGAATTGGAGTTAGAATTAATAGTTGTTGCTTGTAGAGTAAGAATATAGGTATGTAAAAATCATTTTTATGGTTCATACTATAATAGTTTTAGAGTTGTTAATCACCTTTGTGTGTAATTTATAAATCTGGTATTAAATTATTGTCAGTTAGTCTTATTTAATTTTTACTGTCGTGGCGCAGTCGCGCATTGTCTGCCTGTAGAAACGATGGTTGTAGGTTTAATTTGGAGGAATGAAGTATTTCATTTCCTTGTTCTAGTAAGAAGATAAAGCGCGGCGTTGAGTTCCGCCACTCAACACGCAATGTAGAACGGGGCGTCTTGGTTCTAGAGGTTCTCTCTGTTTACCTTGGAAAAAATCGTGGCTTTTATATATATATATATATATATATATATATATATATATATATATATATATATATATATATATATATATATATATATATATATATATATATATATATATATATATATATATATATATATATATATTCTACTTTATTACATTTATGTCTATCATTTGACCGTAGTTAACTAATGAACAAATCTAATATATAGCGGAACTGTTAAACAAGATGCGTTGTATTGCCATTGAAGCGATGAGTGCCGTTACCGAGCTTGTTTGTTTAGTTGTTGACTGGCATCCGTCTCCAGTTATGTATACGGATAAACTTTAATACTATGTACTCGTACTAGGTGAAAATATTTCTTTAGTAATTTAGAAAGCGAATATAATTTTTATTTGTTTATGTTTTAAATTAAATTAAAGCAAAACGAATAAGGGCATACACAGAGAGAAAAACTTTACATGAGCAAATTTTTTTAAATATTTCTTATTGTGGCTAACAGATAAAATATTTTGGCTATAAGAGCATTATTCATCAGATATCGTATTTTAGTTTGCTATAATATATACAATTTCATTATTATAAAATGATTTCATTACAGCGAGATTTAATCATTAAATAAATTTAAAGTCTTGAAAAAAGTTCATTGCTTCTAGCTTAAACTACTGTATCGCCATTGAAGACGACTTCGTGACGTGACTGACCACAAAAACTGATACTTGGTACAGCCAGATCATTGCACTTGGCTCTTTGTATTCCACAGGCCATTTGGAATCGCGTGTCACATTCGGTTAGGAGGTTTTGCTTTAGAAATCGCATATACGCAACAGTCTGTATTTCCTCTGTATTAATTGCTAACTAGCTCTTGCTCTACTTAGTTTTGTATCTCGTTTAGTAGGCCGCATTGATATTGTATATTTTTTCTATAAATTTCTGGTGTATGAGATTATGAGAGAACAACTTCTGTTCAACGTTTTGTTTTTATGTAATATTTGTCATAAATTAAAATAGTAAATTTTTATTAATTTTAATCCTCTTTAGATATGATTTTCGGTAGTTTGCATACTATTTATAGTGTAATATGATATAGTAATATAGTAATATGATCAAAGTATCAACGGGCATACATAATTTTTAAAAAATCATAATTATATATGTATCAACTTTCTACATAAAAACAATATCTAAAAAAAAATCTCTTTGGCATCTAAACTTCGCAATAATTTTTGTTCTTTTTTATTCAATATTTTGTGAGATAGACAGAGTCCTTAGTAAGTAATCCGATTTATGTTATTTTTATATAAAAAAATGTGTACATTATTTATCCAGTTTTATAAGAAATTTCTTTGTAATACAATATAATGCATTATTTAAATACATACTGACATTCGTAGAATTTTATTTGCTAAATATTAAGCTTTATCCCAACAAAATGTTCCGAAAGCTATGTCAAGTTAATACTTCAGCCTCTCGTCTCTTTAATTAAACCAATGAAAGTGATGAGGGAATAAAAATCACACTATATATTAAATATTATAATTTGATAAAAGAGTATTTATTGTATAGGTTAGCCATAATTAAAAAAATAGCTCATAGTCTGTAACTGTTTACGATTTGTAGGTAAAGCGTTATTTTGCGCTAATTTAAAACATATTAGAAAGACGTCATTTTTTATCTCACTGTATTAAAATTTCCATACATTTTCTAGTAATTGGCAACTAATGAGTGGTGAGGAAAGTCAAGTTATTTGTCGCAAATGACTTAGTAATGGCAGAATTCTAACTTGACGAATCTATTTATATGAAATAACAGAAGAAGTAATAAGATCTGGTGGTATATACTATCTAAGATAGCGATTCATATGCATACAATTGCATACATACGTCTAATAAATTTGTTTTATGCTTATATATTACTTGTATAAATGTATACTATAAAATGAATTATCAGTATTACTCATGATTATCAGTAGCATTGATACCATTATTTTAAAGCACTTTATAAGATAATTATATTAAATTAAACTGTTTAGTGTGCATGTTATTATTAAGTTCTCGAACAGTTTCAAAAGGGTCAATGTTTAAATTCCTTTTTAAAATGGTAACTAGCGTCAATAGTTAGTCTTAATCTTCATATGTGGTACCTTTTTAGGGTTTCGTGACCAAAGGGTAAAATAGTACTCCAATACTATGACTTCGCTGTCCATCCGTCCGTCTGTCAGTATGTCCGTCTGCTAGACAGTTGAAATTTTCATTGATGATGTATTTCTGTCGCCGCTATAACAACAAATATAAAAAAAAAACCAGAAAAATATAATGTTTAAGTGGGGCTCCTATACAACAGACATGTATTTTTTGCCGTTTCTATAGAGAATGGAGAGAAATCCTACGATTGCGGGTCCGACTCGCACTTGGCCAGTTTTATTTTACCAATAGTCATGCTCTTGTACTTGTAAATAATCTGTAGACTGACAAAGTGATCTGTCAAATAGTTCTTTCGCTCATTCGGTTGTCTAACAAAACAAAACACGATCTAACACAAGCTTAATCAACTTAGACACATCGCCAAGCATCTCAAAAGCATCGTTACGTTTCAATTTTATGGCTGTCTTCATTATTATTAATGTACGAGTATATGACATTTATGTAATATCAATTAGCGAGAGAAATCAAGCAAGTCAAAAAGTTATTTTATGTTTATGATCAATTTTCTTTACATATAATTTATGTATATGAATTAACACGCAATTGATTAATTTGATTAAATTAAAAATAATATTTTGATATAACGGTTCAAAATGTATGGTAATTCATGTGTTAATTTTTTTTATCTAAATTCAATATTGTACTTGCGTCGTGCGAATATAATGTTTCGTTACTGAAAATATACTTTCAATATGAATAACGAAAGTAAATTAATTTAATATCTACTGTATACAAGTAAATATAAACAATATTTATATAAAACGATACGTTTTTTCAAGAATTTGTTATTTGACGTCATACCTGATAAAATATATATATATATATATATATATATATATATATATATATATATATATATATATATATATATATATATATATATATATATATATATATATATATATATATAGAAATACATATGAATATACATATGAAGCAAAAAATATTTATATATATATACTAGAAATTTCCTTTCGAAGTCTTCTATATATAATTATTGTTAATAACTAAGAAAAAAAGGGAATTGTAGAAAGTAAACGTAATATGTACCAAGTCAACAGTTAGGGCACATTGTGCACAGCAGGTGAAAGGTTTAGCGGAACTAATATTGATTTCTGTGGTCGTGTCCGCTAATAGGCAGGTGACTAATGACAGGTAGTCCCGTGTTGATTCATTTATGCACTTTGCCGCTGTGTAAAAGCTTACGTCACACTGTTTATGTCACAGTAGCGTTTCTGCATAAGTATTTTATCTGTGAAACAGGATTGTAAGAGATTTGGATCATGGAAATTCAGAGCCACATTTGAATGTGAGTTTTCGCTGCTCTAATATTTCTGATGTTTTTATATGGCCAGAAAGTAGAGAATGCAGTATTTTGGCATCAAGTTTGTTTGCTGTTTGGAATAAAGCGCGCAACTGTATAAAACCAAAGTGAATTATACTTGATTTGTGGTCAATGGAATATATTTACTTGTAAGCAATATTTAATGAATGGTCACACTAGATTGGGTGTTAAATTCTAGTATAATGACTTGTAATTTCATAATTTTATTAGAGCAGCGTTTAGCGTCAAACCTGTTAAATGAGTTTGTCATGTAACACTTTCTGTTTTAATCCACGAAATTACAATTTCTTGGATAACATCGAAAACTAGATTTAGTGAAACAATTCGCGTGCCGTGAGTAATTAATAATATTTGTGTGAATATTAAAAGGACTTTGTAATAGTTTATTTTTTGCTTAAGCAATAAATTGGTGTGTTCTAAAAGAATCGATTCAACCGTTGCTTACATTATACAAAGTAAAAAGTATGAAGTGCCTTGTAAAATCTATTTCCCCTTATTACTTTACCCTATTTAGATGAATATGTAAATAAAAGAGTAGAGAATGCAGTGATATATTAACCTATGTTATGATATATAAATCTAGTATTAACCTGCGGCATCCTCGTCAAATGAAGTCATTAATAGTTCTGCAAGACACATGATATGTTTTAAGGGCCTGAGGTGATTTTGATCATGTTCTATCTGTAGAGGTAATTAAATAGTGCCTTCTTAGATAAATTGACTAAAAAATATTAAAAATGGAACCGAAAAATCGGCTTTGTAATGTTAGTATAGATGTATCTAGTATATTTTATATATTGAGTAGGTGTTATGTTGGGTATAGTATCAATTTTCATTCATATAAAAATTAATTGGTGGATAAAGTGTTTCTATGATCTTGGAAGCGGTATCCTTTTTCCTGGTATGAATTAGATTATAGAAGCTTCCTCCTCCATCTCCTTTAATAATATTCTCCTTAATAATCGATGGCTTTTAAGTGATCTTAAAGTCACAAAATTTTGGATTTCCAAATATTTACTATGGTCGCGTCTAACAGGCATTCCGTTGACATTTCTACCTTTTTTAGAGACTAAGACCGTTTTGGGTTGAAATTAAAGAAACCATCATGGCCTACCTAAGAGTAGCCAGAAGACATGTTGTACAGCACTTAGAATAGACAGAAGTGCGCCAGAACTCGAGTCAAGACTTCAATTCGATAAACATCTTATGATAGGAGCTCAATCGTCTAAAGTAGGATCAGGACCGAACAAGAAAGTACAAGATACATACATAATAAATTATTTTATTCGGCAAGAAGATAGCGATAAATTATAAAGTGCACGCAATTCGTATTTAAATATTTAAAAAATGGCGCATCCTAGAAAATACAAATCGTGACTTTAATATATGTTATACATATTAATTTAAATATATATAGATAACACCTACATAATATGTTAATATTATTCAATATAATTTTAAAGAAAATCTTTTTGTAAATTGAATATTTTTTATTTACATATTATTTTTTTAGAAAAATTAATTGAAAAAAAAAAAATTATCGTAAATTAAGTACCTAAAACTATCAATAGTAATTCATAGAAACAATGACGTAAAGGCTATTGCAATGAATCATATCGGAATCAAAACATTTTATAGAAAGCAATTAATATTTAAAACTTTCTTTTTTATATAAGATCCAAGACCTACTGAAGCAACTTGTAATTTAACTTTGGATTAGCAACAAAGTTGTTGTCTTATATTTAACTTTTTAATTGAACATATTCTCCGTTTTTTGAGTGATAGAAAAAGATAACGTGTTAAAGACTCTCCGCTCTCCTACACTTTACGTCTAATTAAAAAATGGTATACATTAGTTTTATATACGGTTTCAATCGTTTGATCAAATGGAAGTAATGATATCTCGTGTATCATGTCGAAAGCTTTTAAGCTCTCTCAAGATATCAAAATATTTAGCATTATTACTTTACTTGTGTGTAATAAATAGCCTTCCTCGATAAAAGGTCTAAAGGCCAAGAACAAAAAACAATTTTTCAGTTCCAGTAGTTCCTGATACTCGCCAAACAAATTGTTCAACTTTATAATAATAAGTATAATAGTATATTATTTTTGGTAAGGAGAAGTCATGGTCATGTATTGTAACGAAGATATTTTGGTGTAAACATCATCTGCCTGTAAACGTAATAAGTCTGGGTTCGATTTTCATTAATTCGGGGAAATTTACTATTTTTTTCTACTAGTAACAATATAAAGCGTGGCGTTGATTTCTGCCACTCAACACACAATATCTCAAAAATTGAAATGAAAGTGGTAATCGGAGTGTATTGACACTACCTACCCTGCTTAGTGCCAAACAGCTCCAAGCTGTGTAAGAGAATAGAAGGGAATAGAACCCATTACTATGGCTTGTACATTGTATACAGTGCATACTTACGTACACACTTTTTCAGGAAGAGCCGCAAAGACACCTAGTTCTTAATTTTACCTTAACTATATTATTCATTGTATTCTGTAATATATATTTAATAATTTGTCTTTCTAACGATTAAACTAGACTTGTAAGCAAGAACCAAGGTCGAGTATTTTTTGCATTTATAAGCAAATAAAATTAAATCTACTTACAACGCATTGTCTTACATACGATGACGGCACGTACTAAAATATTTTGAATTTAACATGATTTCCCTTTTGTATATTAGTATTAAATTAGTACAAAACATTAAAATAAGCATGGCATTCAATTGTTTTAGTTTCTTCTGTTTCTTCATATTGTTTTTTTAAATTTCATACTTAGGTTTAATTTTTAATAGTTTTGGAATCTATTTTTTGAATCACTTACAAAAATTCTAGAGGATTAAAGCACACATTTTAACAACAGTAGTCATTATCGAATGTCTGTCTTCTGATAAACGTCTTTATTATAAACCTATGGCTACTCGGATATTAAAAAAAAAGAAAGTAACTCACAACAACTATTTTTTAATTTATAGCAAAAAAATATGTATTTTGACATGGTCTAAAAACCCACGTAAGTAAAAATAAGGTAATGGAACAGTATATTGTTCGGAGAAAAAGCTGCACGCAAAAGGATTTTAATTAAGATAGCAACGTGCTCGTAGGTTATGTTTTTGTTATTTTGAATTTAGCCACATTTGCCAATATCAGTGTAGAAATATATGTATAAACGTATATATTCAGGACAGGTTAAACTTTAAGCTATTAGAGCTTTTTTACTTATTTCTGTAATAACGTGCTTAGTTATATAATCTTAGAAATAAGGTGAACAGTTTGTGAGCTCAAAGTGATTCTGTTATAAAAACAATTTCAAACATTGATATCTCTGCCATATTTATTTTTTCCCAGAGAATATTATAAAATAAACTTTTATCTAATTGAAGTTTTCAAGTTATATATTAAACATGACATTAGATATGAATCATCATTATATATAAATTAGCTGGCACTTTAAAATATTTTTTTTTATATTTATTGCTTATAACAATCTGTGGTTGTATAGGGATGACAATTACAAGTTTTTGCTCCAGCTGATTTAGCTCGGCTAGGGCAATGAACTTGTATTTCATAACCTGACCACCGGTCAGATGCGTGCCGAATGACGGACGCTCACAAATATTATAAGAAAGGTATACACATGTTTGTTACTATGCTTCTGCAATTTAATAGATTAATGGTATAACTTAATTTAAACAATGACGAATAGTCTTATTGTGTTAATATGTGACTTCCCAATTATAAGCCAAGATCGCAAATTTTCATGAACCGTTAACGGACACATTTGTCCTAATCAAATTAAATTTGGCCGTTGTGACGTAGCTACACACAGTCTGACAGTAACTACGACGGTTTCATATTCGATTCCCTGTCTGGTGAATAAATTGGTGGTAAGTAGCTAAAATCCCTGCAACTCTGTCCTGATCCTGATTTCCTGTCTCAAAAATTGAGTGGCCAAAGTTATATTATATTATATGCAGATATCTGCATTTCTACTATGTAGAATATAAGAAGGGAACACACTAATGAGTAATGTTAACCCGGTTATAAACAAAAAGTGTTTTGCTTGCTATGGATGTAACGTATATTTGTTTTAATAAACTCATAATATTTTTACAATAGCCTATGGGTTGCAGTTAGTTTAAAAAGAAAACATAAGACAAGTATTAAACATTGTACTGAAAATTACTAGAAACTACTGTAAAATTATAGAAATAATAAATCTTAAATATCAAAGAGTTTTCGTTTTTATTAAATTCTATTACGTTCGTATATTCTATTATTACTACGTCTCAAACCTTACTTATGGAAATCTGTGGCGTAGATAATTAATTACAACCAAACCAACCAAATATCAATTTAAACGTACTTTTCTTTGAATCGTCAAATGAATATCTCGTAAGATAGTTCTGTTGGCAGAATTGGTAGAAATTCAACAGTTGCAGTTTGCTACAGTTAAAATGTACAAACAATAAGGGAAGGTTTACCTATTAAATACTATTAACTAGTGCATGGTCTAAATAGCAAGTTAACAAATTAAAATCAAATCTGCATGTATGATTAACACGATGAAGGCTTTAATAAAAATGAAATTGACCGTGCAGAATGAATTTGAGCCAAGGTAACTTTAGTTTTTGCTGTTACATTATTTTACTTTGTTATAAACAAGTTAGATATAGTTTGTAGTGATATTCTGATTTTTTTCCTTTTGGTATATTACAAAGCTACAAGCATGACTTGACCCTAACGTCGTTATCCTAGGGGAATTTCTGAACGGTAAACATAAATTTACCACCTCAGAATTGAATTTACACTCACCACTTACCAACCATGAAATCTGTGGCATAGAACACTGTCAATAGTAGTAACAAGGGCATTTTTTAAAAATATATACTTATTCACTGTATATTACGTAAAAAAATCGTACAAAAACCTGTTGCAAATTGATTTTGAAAATATTCTCAAACAAAACTTAAGGTTGCATGTTAAAACTTCTAAGAGACGTGAACAATCACTTTCTCCTACCGGCTTTATCTCATAAATCACTCACCATTTAATTACTTGATAATTAATGAACTATCCCACGAAAAAAATTAGGTTTTCATTTTCGAACCGCTTCTTTCGTTAGCGGAACTAAACAATATGGCAGCAAAAAGACACTAAAGAACATTAATTTATCTTTGGTCTTACTTTAAAATAAAAAAAAGCATTGAATATTTTTAAAATTTGGATATTAAATTCTTTTTTAATTTTTCAGTTTTCGTTTAATACGTTATAAATACCTACACCAATCGACGTCCCGTGCAGCAACTAGCACTAGGTCCTTTTTACTAGGCCCTTTTCCTATCCTGCTAAAAGCTTTGATTGAAGTATAACTCTATAATGAAATCCTTATATAATTTTCGTCGCGTCTATTCTTAAATATTTTTCTCTTGTAATCTCAAGTTACCATAGTTTATGCAACCATGACATGTGGTCCAAATAATAGTTCTCATTTGAATACAATGAGTGTAACGCGTTGGATATGTCAGATTAACGCGGAACTTGTTAGAGCTTGTATAGCTTTATTTCAACACGTCACAGTTACAGGTTAAAGTTGGTAAGTCCAATAGTTTTGTTTTAAATCAATGTCTTAATATAAAAACACATATTAAATACTTGAAAGTTTTAAAAATAATTTATAATATAATTATATATAATATAATTATATAAAGTAAGTAGGTGTTAGTGTATGTAATGTAGCACTGGTTACTTGAGATAAAACTTTCAAGTAATCAAGTGTTTTTTACTTAATCGAGCTTTACCAATTTACGATACCTTATTATATTTAAACTTTTACTAAAACACATTTTTTCTGCGACTTAAGTTAGTCTGAAATAGGCTTAAAATCATCACAAGATCTACTCTGCCTATAATATTTAAGCTTTAGCATTAGTCATTTTCATATTTTAAACTTCCAAATTTTTAGTTTTAACTTTTTGTAATCCGAAACAAGATACTAATATGATACACATTTAAATCAAACTGATCATTAATTCGGGTACTGTGTAGGCGTGGCTTAATGTACTCAAAATTATTGGTCTCCATGCATCTATATAGCAAACTGGTTTCTGATCAACGATTATGTCTCGGGAACTCTTTACTTGAATCATTTAACGTTATGCAAATGCTTCAAGCTATAGGACAGTGTTTTAATTTCCTTCCACTTGTGTCTAATAGTTCTACTTTGTTTCTTGTTTATATGATATAAAATAGAAATATATATACATACTTTTTAGTATATATGACTTTTTAATATAAAGTTTGCACATTAGTGTTATTTTTTTGTCGATTCTTTTATGATTCTTTTAATCACATAAAGCGTTGTAGGGGGAACCTAGTAGTAAGGTATACTTCCTATCTTTCCGCCCAATATAAATCTATATATGTATATATATATTTCTCTCTCACACACACACACACACACACACATACACACCGACATGAACCTATAGCAGTCCACTGCTGGATGAAGCCTCCTGCAGAGTACGCCATAAGGCATGATCTCCCGTTTTCGCCATCCAGTCCCTACCAGCAGCCTTATTTATGTCATCGGCCCATCTGGCCGGAGGACGTCCAACGCTACGCTTACTTTTAACGAAACCCCTATAATAATTAATACAATTGTTTATTAAAATTCAAATCACGATTGAATATATTCCTACGGCTATTTTTAAGAGAGTATAGTAGAATGAGTACCAGCTAAGGAAACGTGGACAATAAACGGATGTGTATCCTACTGTATCTCTATCAGCTTGGAATGGCAATAGAATAATAAATCGTATACTTATTTATAGACATATAACATCATTATGACAAGATATCATATATTTTATATTTATTTTAATGATTTTGGATCAAAAGGTTACTCGGTTAAGTCAGTGGCTAGATTCCGGTTTAAAAGAGTGGCTTCAAAAGTTGAATTGCAAAGCACGATGACGATACGTTATTACGAATTTTACAGTTTTTTTTATAAAGTGACCTAGAATTTTTATTAAACGAGACCAGATTAAAGTTTTCATATGTTTTTTGGCAGAAGCCAACTTGTATTTCTTATATATTTAAAGTACATTATATAAAAAAGCTTAATATTCTATTATTATATATTAGAAAACGTTAATGTAATAGTACCTACATGTGTATATTCAATAACATTGCTCAAGTTAATGTCAACTAAAATTATAATGCAATTTATAAACAACATTTTTTAGCTGTGCTGTTCCACTGGACCATGATGGCCTCAACAATAAGATATAAAAGATAAAAATATTTAATAATTTGAAAAATATATATATTTATATTTTATATTTATAAAGATTTTTTACTTAATGCGGATTAACACTTTAATTTTAATAAAAATAGTATGACCAAGTTAAATAAAATATGAAATACTATATTTAAAATAAGCACAAAGTTATTATCCAGCCATCGTGACTACATTCCGCGGATTGTTCTACTATTCGGAGAAAGTTGGTATTGAGTGAACGATCGAAAATAATATCTCTACGTGTTTGATTGCTTTGGCGCTGACATCATTGTCTTTTGGGGAAATAATGTGCGAATTTGTGTGTAGTCATTGTATAAAACGTTTTTTCTCGTTTTCACGCATTATCCCGCATAAAGCGGTGTTGTATATATTCGTTACAAATTATTATTAATCATAGATAGATAATTCAGCATTGTTTAAATTTTGTAGTTTCTTAGAGGCAATTAGTTACATTTTAAATATTAATAAATTAATATCATATCTTTGTTTTACGAAGTTTAGTTATTAAAAGTCACCAATTATATTATTAATTGTAGATAGATAAATAGATGATCGGAAACGGAACAAGCATTGGTAGGTTGTATATTTCCGGTACGCTCTGACATTATTCTGCATTGCATATGTGATATTAATTGCTGTTTAAGTTAGTTAGTTTTAGCATCATGCAAACGATAGTAACAGGTTTAATGTAGAAATAAATGAACCTTGCTTCTTTTTGTGCAACTTAATTATTTTCATAACTATACGTCTTTTTCGTAGTTCCAACACGTCATCATTATCGCTTTCTTTTTAAATTCTTTTTTTATATCACTTGTTTGTTCACCACAGACGTTTGGCGTCCGTGACATTGTTGTTCTGGGTTTCTTGTTTGTATAATCGGGGTTGAAGATAAGCAGTTTTAGTACATATCTATTCTCATCTCTGTTCCGGCTGGCCGACGGTTCTCGTCGGCAATATTTTCAGCTGTTGTGTTCATCACCACTTAAGGTTCATCACCATTTAAGGTTCATCACCACTTAAGGTTCATCACCATTTAAGGTTCATCACCATTTAAGGTTCATCACCACTTAAGGTTCATCACCATTTAAGGTTCATCACCACTTAAGGTTCATCACCACTTAAGGTTCATCACCATTTAAGGTTCATCACCACTTAAGGTTCATCACTTTAGCTCCTCTCAGACTGTCATTCTATAAGACCTATACGGGACACTATATGAAGCTAGAATAGGAAAGTTTTTTTAAAATATTTTGCTAATTATGCTTTGCTCGATATGATAAAACCAAGCAACTAATAGTTTATATTATCTGCTTTTTATTACACATTAATCATCTCCCAATACTTTATATCCTACCAATTTATCTTATTTAAAATTGAACTTATTGCATGAAAAAATATTAAAAACACACGATAAAATATTACATCAAAATCTTCTATTGCTTAAATATTAAATAACCTTTTAATTTCAATACAATTTATTCAAAATGGGAAGTGTAATGAGAACATCGCCTCTTCATACATTCGTATAAACAGTATATAAGGTTAATGACATATTATATACATCTTATTCATCCGCTCCCACGTGCCCGTCCCGCTAATTACTCAGTACATATTCCATAATTACCTGTAACCGGTTCTTGCGAAAATTGTTCAATTGTCTTCATTACAATTTAGTAACCGTAAAATTGTATTAAAAGTGGACCTAATGGTGAAATTAGTAGATAAGTCTAATTAAATGATATATGCGGGTTTGAATTTTGCTATGGGAACGATGAGGTTTCAGTATAAATAATATATTACTATATTAGTTTAAAGTTAGCGGTTGATGTTTAAAGTTTTTATATAGGATATATACTATTGATTGTGACTAGAAACCGTTTAGTTAACTTTTTTAAGAACAAACTCGGTCGGATGCTGTCTGGTTGTCTATTAAAAATGAAACAGACCGAGACAATGATATATATGCGTAGTAAACTGTAAATATTCGCCAAAGAACTAAGTGTATCCGAGAGATAAAATAAATTTAATTCTAGCTTATTAACTTCTTGTGTTTTCGATTCACAATAAAAACTTTTTGGTAACTTTGGAATAACCAAATTCACTTTTATTACAATCATTCATTAGATCTCTAACGGTGCTTACTTAGTTTTTAGTCGGTACACTACAGTAAACTACTATCGTAGCGAATCGTTATATTACTTTCCTTTAACGCGTTTGGTTAAAGTTCATTCACCAGTAATCACAAGTGTTGTGAAGAATCCGGCGGAACCAAAGAGCCTCCACAGATGCGTGTATCAAATCACACGTGTCACATTAATGTTAGATGCCGTTACGCGCGTGCCACAGTCTATGTACCATTGATTTACTATTACGACAGCGATAATAGTTTTAATTATTACAAAAATCTATCTACAATTGTTATATATCTATTGGATATATATTAATATATGTTTTTTAAGTGATATAGTGAGACCATTTATGGATCTTATATATGAAATATATGTTATTTGTTATATTTCTATCAGATATATATTTATATATAGTTTTTAAGTGATATAGTAAGATCATTTATAGATCTTATTTATGAAATATAGGTATGTTGTTTGTGTAATTATTACTATGGTACGGTCCGTTTAGATCACATCTCAGTACATATTCACTGCCAATTATAAATCTAATTCTAATAAAAATGCGGATTTTTATGATGTGCTAATGTACACATAAAATGAAAATTTACATCTCTGATTAAATCCTTACAGTGCTTGTAAAACGAGCTATAGGTATGAACCTAGGAGCTAGGGTGAATGCTGTTGCTTTATTAATATTCTATGTTATTATATTATTTTCCATCCAAATAGAGAGATTGTATATTGTCTATCAAAATACCATAACGTATTGAGCATTCCCGGGAACCTTTAAAATGGTAATGAAGCCCCAAATGGTATTCCCCACATCCCCACATCCATCAGCTATGCCAACTGTATCTTCATAGCATCTCAGCCTAATGAATGTAAATACAGATATAAATGTTACCTGTGCAAATATAAGTAATCATATGATCGTCTGTCCATCACTGTATGCCTAATGCTTGGTTCCGTTATAGAAGCACTGGTTTTTGCTGTTACATAAAAACGGACGACGATTCTAATAGCGCGTGGACTGTGAACTATGTAATTGTATACAATTAGTATGTATATATATTACTGATTACATTAAATCATTTATATGTTTAACTCTAATTTTCTTTTATATATGATTACATTTTTTTTAATATAGCGAGATGATTTTTTTCAATTTAAAATTTCTACAGTATTTTTTTGTCAAACTACGACTACTATGATCAATAATTTAAATTTGACACGTAATATTTTATATTATTACCAATGAGCTATTTTTGTTTTGTTTTTAATACATCATTATATACATTAAAAAATAATAATAAAAAAGAAGAACGTTTTCTTGAATATTTGCTTGCTAATTTTTCTGTTATGGCTAAGACTAAGGAGATAACACCGTAGGATATTCACCAGAGTACTATACGTCTAAATTTTTGCAATAAGTGCCGCCGCAAGCGCCCATCGCCTGCGTTCCGTATGTAGATTATCATAATTGCATATACTTACTTACTTATTTGTGCTGCATTATTATATGGCAAACTTCGTTATACTATATTATAGCATATTTAACTGTATGTATGTTTATTATTTACAAAAATAGATTCTTAGTTTCTTTTTTTATTCTTAACTTTATCTTAATTGTAAAAAATATTATTTGTAATATTTTAACCGACCCCAATAAGGGGGAGGTCCTCAATTCGACTGCTTTTTTAATATTTGATATGAGGTGGACCGATTTTGATGATTATATATATATTTTTACTTTCTAATACATACCTATTCATTATTTAGAATGCATATGTTTTAAAATTATCAGCTCTCCACTTAACGAAAAAAAAACATATTTGTGAATGATATAAATTAAATAAGTCGACATAGGTGCCACAAACGTGCATTCCGGCCAGTTTAATTATTACAAACGTGTCTAATACTTTAATCGGATTAGAAAACGTTGGTAATTTATTGTAATTACTAAATGCCGTATTAACATCAAGAGCCATTAGGCCGATTTGCTCTCGGAACAGTTACAATTGGAAATGGCACAAGATTGATTTGTAATGAGTTAATATATTCGATCTAAATACTAAATATTATACTTAAGTTTAACTTTGGTCATACACTAAGGAGATTTTAATACATGGTCATTATTTTATTAGGTAAATTTCAAAATTGATAAAACGCAATACTTGATTTAAACTAAACTGAACTGTACTTGTACTCATCTTGAAAGTTGACAATATTATTTTTTTTGATATTTTTTACATTAAATTTGTCACAATGTTTCCATTTTCGTAACTCTCTATTCTTAGAATCTTATAACATTTCTAAATTTTTTGTAGTAATAAAAGTAAGTTTCCTTATAAGCCTGTACTTGGTTAGCCGTATTTAGATTTCAGACAAAAGTTAAGCAATCAACATCTAAGATCTCAACATTTTTGTATAATGCTTGCGGCTTAGCCTTTTAGTTGTTAGAGAAAAACATTAATATGGAGTTGTATTTAATATTTTTAAGGGTTCTGATTTATATAGTAGATAATATATAAATCTTTCAAAATCTTGTAATATATTTTATTTTATATTTCTATAGGGAATTCTAATAGAAAAGAAAAATAGCTAGCATTCCTAGTAAGCACAGGGAACCTAGTGTTAAGACACTCCTTATTATTTCTCCACTTTTATTATCTATTTTTTATTACGTATTTTGTGCTATTCTGTACTTACGCTTGCTAAATTAAAAAAAACATTAAAATTTATATTTTTTAATTCCTTTTGCTCGCTACGTGGTCTTCAATTAAAAAAAAGTGGAGATTTAAACATTTGAAAAAGTAAACAAAGCCAAGTTAATAACCGCGTTAGGTCGCACGATGGTTTTATTTCCACACAAAGGAACCCCATTCCTCTGACTAGCGGTCTAGATAAATAGAGCACAGAGAACAATGATGCATCGACAGTTTTTTAACTGACCGACTTGTTAGCCGGCATTCTTGTGGGAAAATCGCGAAATGATATTAACAGTTACAACTAAGATAGCAATTAAGAACTGTTATGTATGGATTTTCGTCATGTCACTCGTAATAGGATTTAATTGGACGGCTGTTTGAAGGTAATGCTAGATAGATTTGTATTGCATATGTTTTAATGGTTAGATTAGATTACTTTATTTATTATTTCATAAGTGAACGGAGATGCTATTATATACAAAGCAATTAGTTAAAATGTTTGTAATCCGTAGTATACTGTGTACACGTAGACGAATTTTATACGGTCGTAGGGCAGCGGCACAGGCTCTATTCTATTTTCCACACTCTAGTAACAAGATAGAGTTCAGTAGCAAAGAGTTTTGCCCCCCAACACGCAATGTCTCGAAGACAGAAAGCAGGGGACGGAGTGTCTTAACACTAGGTTCCTCTGGATACAGCATGAAACTAAAGAAGTATAGTTTTGTTTCTGAAAACTCGACTGTCACGACCTTTGTCTTAAAGATGTTACATTTTTAATAAATTTTTCGCAATAAAACACACTTAGACATTTTAATGCAACATAATTTGATTTTTTTAAAGTTTGCAACATTATTATGAATTTGTAGTAGAAGTGCATTCAACCATTTATTCTGATTAATCGAAACGTTTACTTGTGATATTGGTACTGCTTTAAATTTTATGTGTGCCTATTTAGTGCCTAGTAGAGACGGTGATTGCATACGAGTTTATCAAGCATGCAAACTAGGAGGCGTGGGTTCAAATATACTTTACTAAAATATGATTTACTAAAATATTTTTCTTTTCTCATTGTGGAATTACACTTTAGAAAGTGAGTCTATGAGATATATGGAATTTTGAATTATGCCATATATTATATAAAACATAATGTCATCGTTATATATATTCGACAATCGAAGTCGAAGTATATATATCTTAATTACTTTAAAATTGCTATTCAAATGATATTTACCACGGCGTCTAGTCAAGTACATTACTAGATACAACTATTATACATACAAAATTTTACACAATGATCAAAGTGCGGTGTTGTAGGCGCGGTATCCTGGATGCTGCGCCCTACGCGCCTATTGTTCGTTGCTTAGCTTTATTACTTAACTACGTACGTACCTATTTGTTATGGTAGCTTTTGATCGAGGTTAAATTTTCTATATTATTCAATAATTGAGATAAATATATTCGTTTTAAATTGATTTTTAGGAATATTTTTGATAAGATTAATATGTATAGATAATGTTATGTAAACAAGCGAGTGTTGTTTATGAAATTTGCTAAATAAACTCAACTATTTTATAGTCTATGCCATAAATAATTTTAAATTTCAAAGTAATATTTTAAAGCTCCTACGTAGACGTACTTATAATTTGCATAACACGTAGCTCATTCAAAATTTAGCCTTTATAAGGGCTTTTTAATAAACATAGTCGCTATCAATGTTAAATTAGAACGGAAGTTACACATAAATGTTTGCAAAACACTTGATAAAGGTAGGCTTTACAGTGTACGCGGGCCCTAAATCTGTCCACGCCTTACATTATGTACACTTTGACTTGGGTAATGTTTGACTTACCGTCGTAGCTAAGTAGGTCTTTCTGTTTTTTATGATTCTCGAAGATATATATATATATATATATATATATATATATATATATATATATATATATATATATATATATATATATATATATATATATATATTATGCACAATATTTAAACGGCCGTTGTGCAGTGAGACAGCGTCATCAAATATTTTAAAGGCGCGACGGTTTTGAATTCCATTCCCTCACGAATTAATGAATTGTTTTTTTTTGCTCTGGTAGCAAAATAAAAAATTAGGGTTAAAGTATGGAATGAAGTGTCTTACATAGATTAATTAGGATATAAAACGATATGAATAAAGTATATTTATAACTTAACACAATAATAAATAAAATTATATTAAATACTAGTTGAACCACGCGCGCGTTGCTACGCAACCAAATAAAATAATATTGAAGGAAAGACGTTACACAAATATTCTATTCATTTTGAGTTAGAGTTAGAATTTAGAGAGATTATATTGATTATGGTAACATTTGGAAAACATTACTGTCGACAATCGTACCAACTCAGCAAGAAACCTTCGAGGATTCATGCACAGCAACTTTGTTAAAGATCATCATATTATACAATAAATTACATACATACAGACAAACATTCATTTATATATATTAAATTTATAAATTGAAGCTAATAATTGTACAATGCAAGAGGTAAATTATTGTCAATAGCGTTATTAATACTTTCCATTCACATTTGGTATCGATATTATTACTATTTACTACATACATACATACTATTCGTTACGTGTTCAGTCTACAATTGAACACAATAAACGGGTAATCGATATCTTTTATAATGAATTTAATTATTTCCTATGAATTTTAATAATATTATTTTATGTTATCGTTTTTTAACATCCTGTTTGAGAGGAAAAGCTTAGAGCTCACTAATTAATAATTATATTCTTTGCATATAATTAAATCAAAGCTACAGAACAGTGTACTGTACGCCGAATGTAGCGAATTGAGTAGAGAAAACCCTAATGTCAAAACGTTCCGTTCTCCACTTTCCGCAACAAGTCGACACATTGAGCTTGAAGTGGCCGCTGGGGATCAAACTACCTACCCATTATCCCACTGTGCCACGATTTCCTAACAATACATGTAAAAAATAGAAAGAAATATATTACTACATTAAAATAAATTAGTTTTGTGTAAAATATACTGAAAGTTCATTTAACACTGTTAATAATTCAACTATTAAACTTAACTAATGAAGGATATTACAAGTGTTGCAGAAAAAACTAAACCATTCGAACACACGAATTACTGTCAATGAAGCGTAAACAGTTTTGATACTTGACTTGAGCAATACATTGCAACGTATGACCTGATTTTAACTCATTATTTATATATATAAACGATTAATCCACCTGTCAATAAGTTTCCAATTGCATAGGTGTGCCTTATCGTATCTAGCATGCTCGATTGGGTACATGCTCGTATGTACGAGGTATGTACGAGTATGTACTTGGTTTCTCTATAAAAGAAATCGTTTGAAAACAAACAAGCTTTTATGTATTGTTTATCTATAGGCAGGTATAAAATTTTTTAAATAAATACATATTAGTTTTCAAAATTACACAATTTATAACACAATATTATTCATTTTATTTAAATCAAAGCGTATTCGGAGTAATTTTTAGTATATAAAATATAAGGGAAACTAGTGCTAAAACACTCCGTCCCTCATTTTTCGCACAAACTTTGAGACATTGTGGTGACTCAACAGAGTGGCGGAACTCAACGCGACGCTTTTGTCTTCTAACCAGAGCGACAAAATAATATATATATATATATATATATATATATATATATATATATATATATATATATATATATATATATATATATATATATATATATATATATATATATAATAAACATTTTTACACCAACGCTGGTTCCATATACATTCAAAATATAAGAAAATGGTACATTGTTTCACAATACAATTTATGTACATCTACATATATACATACATACATATAAGAATATTTTGAAGGCCGATGAATTTTGACTGTTCAAAAGTGCTTGTAAAACCCATTTGAATAAAGCATATTTTTTATTTGAATATACCTATATATGTATGTCACTTTATTTTATTTGTATATGAAATAAAAAATATTACATGCGTAGGATTTTATAATAACACATAAAATTCTTATTTCTAGGAAGTAGGAAGAAGAAGAATTTATTATGGTGATGTATGTTATATTATTAAATATATGTATTTTATTTTATATATCTATATCAGACATGAAAGTTTCCAAGTATTTTTTTTTCTATCACATGTCTTGTGTGTGTCGAACAATAAAATAAGTAATAAAAGCAAGTAATGGCAGACAGTGTTATGAAATAGAAAGAGCGTGCAATGTGCGATTTTACATACGTAATGAAGAAAGCGCGACTCGATTGAATGGAAAGAGTTAGTTTGAAAAATATCAATAGACAGTATTGTTTTGAATCTCAATATACCTATATGATTATTATATACTTGTCACTTGTTTAATGATAAAACAAAATAATACTGAAAATTTGGGAAATAAATATACAATATTTAACATACTTTATAGGTTAAATATTCCTTTATACTTTTTTTTTATATATAAAGTGCATCTGCATATTATAAGCATACTTTAGTTATAATAATGTGTAAAAGATTTTATAAAATTCTTCCATTTCTCACCCGAATTTGAAACGTTGCAGATTTAGATGCGGAACTCAACAGCGCACTAATATATAAAATTTATATAAAAAAAATGATATAGGTATAGTTTTAAAAAAGTGCTCTCTTTCCGCAATAAATCTACACACTTTGTCTTACTACAGCGATAAAATGATTATAATTAATTCCAAATAAAACTATTTCATGTACAGGAAAATAATATATTTACAAACATATATCACAAATATAAGTAATTGTATAGGATAATATTATTCAAATGACCAGTTTCCTACTAAAGTGTAGCATATTCTAAGGTGTGGATCTAAGAAATGTATAACAGGAAACGCTGTACCCACTCGTATAAGGCGAGAAAAGAAAGTCTTTGACAAAAAGGACCTCACTAACATTATTTTCTTTAGTTTGTGTTACTGTATTAATTAATCATACTTATAGAATAGAATCTCGGATCTCGTTTTTTTCCGAAGGGCACCTGTATTGTAGGGCACCTATTATAATCAATTTGAACCTTCTACTCTCAGAAGTTTCAGCCGAGCGTTGTATGTCGTTAATGACTCAAAAACGAAAGACATTTCCCGGTTCAAGCTTAATTAAAAATTTATTTAAAAGTTTTTAATAATATATTAAAGCCTTAAAGTAATTTTATTCTATGATTATACAACAAACTATGCTATATAATTCGAGCTAAATTTAAAATTCATTGATCTAATATTAATTTTTTGGTTCATTAAATATGTTTCCGGTATTGATAAAACCCATAAGACTGGTTCTTTGAAGTGCGATAAGAAGTTTCAGATGACATAATACACATTTAGGTCACACACATTTGGCCGGACAACTCGTTTTATATGCAAATATCTAATAAAGTGGATACATGAAACCAATAGACCGGAAATTAAATTTATTTAACTAAGTTTAATGAAGTCGTTGCTATCGTGACTCAGATCTGCAAATATGATTGACAATATGTTTTCAAAATTACCTTACAATACAGATTTGCTTGTCGTAACTGATTTTTAGATTTTCCATTTTGTATAATTTTACTAACTAAGTAGTATCTGACTGTCTACGCGACGTTGTGGAATCGATTCCCATTCGGGGTAATGACTGTATTGAAACTATTTTAATTTATTCAAAGTGGGCTCTGAGTTTTATAACGGTATTGTCCCCTGCACATATATATAGATATATATATAATATATATATATATATATTAATATATATATATATATACTATATATATATATCAGGGTAATGTAGTGATTACCCTGAAATATGCATGAATAAGCGTGAAGCTGAAAAAAAAATATTGTGATACAATAAATCTCGGCAGTTCTTACCGGATCGCTGCGCTTTGAACAACTAAACCGAGAAAATATTTATGAATATAAATATTTCCTATTATATATAATACACTGAAATTCGTATCTAATAATGCGATCAAAAATAAAAACGTTTGTGTTAAATTTTACATATATTTGTGTGTTTGTATGTTTGTATAAATGTGCATAATAAATATATATATTTATATATTTCAAAAGTGCAACTGTTGAGTTTATTACCGGCTCTTCTCATCAGAACTAACTTCAGAACCGGTGGTAGCGACATGTTCATTCGACTTTTCAAAACTGCTTCCAAAAGTCTATTTGAATAAAGAATGTTTTAAATTAAAATTCGATATATATATATATCTACATCCAGTATAGCTAAGTGTAGAGAAATGTGAGTAATATAGATCTGAATCTGAACATTTAGACAATAGTAAAAAAGTTTTCAGCCTAGTGTAAAAAATAATAAGCCATTTCCAGAAAACATATGCAGTGTTTTATATATTTTTTTTGGTTTTTCGTATATTTTATTATTATCGATTATGTATTATTTTATAATTTATATTAAAATAACATAGAATTACACAAACGGAAGCTTACATAATGACGCTGTAAGTATATCAATTATTGTTTTTGGCAATAGTATTATTTAACTGCTTTACAAATTAGTTCCCTGGCTCTTGTAATGTGTTCTACTTAACGTGTTGATTTAAAAAAAAAAGTATATGGGGGGGTCATCGTGACGAAGTGGGAAAGCGCCATACTGTAAACATTATGGTTTTGCGAACCCCATTGGGAACCCCATTATTATTTTTTCCATGCTCTGGTAAAACAAAATTAGAGAGAACGTACAATGTCAATATATCGATTAAGCGTAAAGATCTAAAAAAACCATATAAGTATAATTTTATGTAAAGTAATTTCTTTATTTACACACAATATGTGTGTAAATAAACATTAATAAACAATAAAAAAATTAAACAATAAAAACATTAATAAAAAATAAATAAATTAATAAACATTATATCTGATAACAAATAACTGTAAACCGCCAAACGGAAAATTAACGGGATATAACACATTTTGTTTTTACATTATTTTTGATAATGCTATAATATCTAGTTCGTGATATATTTTATTTGGAAATCATCAATTTTCAAAGAAAATAAATAATAAGTAGTTACTAGCAACAACCAAATGTACAACGTAATAAATTTATACTTTTTACAATTTCAACCTGTTTAATGTATTGAGATGACGTAAAGAGAGTTATAAAATCTTAAAGATACAAGTGGTTAGAATGCCAGTTCTTAACTTGTACTTACTTTTTTTTAGCATCACAATGTATAGCAGGATAGGCAGGGGGAGCCGTAGGTAGAAGGAACCTAGTGTTAAGACACTCCACCCTTCTCCACTTTCTACCTTTCGAGGTATTGCGTGTTGAGTGGCAACCTGGAAACTGGTAACATGGCAAAAGCGTTGAGGAACTCAACGCCGCGCTTTTGCTTTGTTACTAGACTACACTAGACTTATTCTTACCTAGTGGGAATCGAACCCATAAACCGTCACGTGTACAGGTAGACGCAGTGCCTCTGGGCCATGACGGTACTCATTTCATATAATTAGAAAGACAGTAAGAGCATATGGAAATATACATATGTAACTTAGGCCTATAACGAAAGTAGAGTCATTATTTAACAATTTAAGACCATAATAAAGAAGTAGCTTAAGAGAAAAGCAAATTACTATTGCTCTCTAACATGCAGTAAGTCCTTAATGGATTCAGCTTAGAAGTAATGAAGTTACACTGTAAATATATATATATATATATATATATATATATATATATATATATATATATATATATATTATATATATCTATATATATATATATATATATATACATATATGTTTATTTATATTACTTTAATTTATTTATATTATAAAGGGACTCCTATTATTTGTTAGTTGCAGATTAAATTCACAAATATAGGATATCTTGTTTTTCTTTTAATTACATTAAATTATGCTTAGAATATCTCAAATGGTATAGAACGTAATGATTAGTCACTATTTAAATTATAAATATGATGATAAAATTCATATTAATAAACTTATACATATGGCGAAATATCTTGGTCTAAAGCGATAGTAGCAGGATCAAATCACAAACTGAGAATGAAATAGGGCCTCCTTTTCAGTTTCTTTTTTTTTTTTTTTAGTTTACACGTGGTTGATGTACAGACATCAACCACGTGTAAGAAAGAAAGACAAAGAAGACTTACTAGCTATGTTTTCTTGCTCACCCTGAAAAATTATATATTTTTTTCTTATTCATTTTAAAATATAGTAATAACATATACCTGATTAGTTTCGAGTACAAAACTGACAAATAAAAGTGAAAATATGAAAATTTCACATCTAAGGGCACGTATGTATATAAGGAAAGTGGTGGAGCATGTATACGTGAAAGTAGCCACTAACATTGTATTATAACTTAACAAAAACATGTGTGTCTCGTTGGAGTGCTGGAACTAGCTATATAAAAGTATTGATTTTTTTTTAATAAATATTATTTATATGTATGTACATGTAATGTTAGGGACCATCGTAGCGCTGTGGTACAGTCTGAGTGTAACCGCGGCGATTATGGGTTTGATTCTCAATCGAGGTAATGAATAAAGTTTTTATAGTATTTAAAGTTTTCTCTGCTTCATATGTGCGGAAAATAGCATGAAATTAAATAAATTTTTGTATTTGTGGATATTGTAATGACAAAATCAACACATGCCCATTTAAAGTAAAAAATTATTTCCATTTGCTACTTAAGTATATATCTTTGTAATTTATAATTGTAGGCATTACAAAATTTTATTTACAGTTATAAAGGCCCCAAATATAGAAAGTGTATAGAATTTTATTTATTCTTATATCAAATACCAGAGATATAGTTTCCATGAAGGTAAGCCAGTATTAGGTACACATACACCCGTATAGCCCTTCCAATAGTTCTCATGTTACTAAGTAAACATATGGGCATATTACGTAATTTTCAACCATATCTAGAGCCAAATCATCCTTAAAAGTAAGAAAATTAGCCTGTAATTATAATAATTGCGGTCATAATGTGTCGGTCTGTTTGTCCAGATGTGATTATGCGGTACTTTTGCGGTACTGATAATTGAACTGTTTAGAATTCCGCTAAATTCTTTGTGCGTTTTAATTAATTATCAGTGCGAGACCAGCGGTTGGTCTTGACTTTATTTTACGCATACGTTTAAATGCGAATTAGATATTCATATTTAATGAAGCTATTGCTTAATTAAAGCGGATTTATTTATATAATAGGAATAGTATTTATAAATAAAAAAAATATGTTAATAATAGATTCATGATAATAGCAAATAATGATTACAGTAAACACTCATACTCGTATGCTTAACAGTACACACCCACATCGTTCAGCTCTTGACCAATGTGTTAAGTAGTGAAAGTTCGTGGTTATAATATTAAATCAAATAGGATAGGTGAATGACTCCTAAAAGAATGCGACATTGCACTTAAATCTTATGCAAGAGCTATCAGAAGGAAAAAAAACACAATACATATGCAGTAAAAGTGGAAATTTATTGAAATCAATTCTACGCATAAAATTATTTAAGGAAAACATACTATTGGGTGTAGATTTATATAGGCGAGTTATTGTGAAGGTTAAGATATGTGTGAATTTTTTTTTTGTATTAATATATTATTTAAAAATTAGAATTTATTAGTAGAACTGTTTTATTAGTTCTCACTTCGCCATAGCTTTAGCTCTATTTTGTATGTATAATAACTATTTTAAATGGATTTGTATCTGTATAATAAAATTAATTGTTTGTTGTTTCAGGTGAGGAATCGATTTTCTGTACAATGTCTCGTATGAACACTGAGCAAATAACTTAAGGTAAGCTTAATATATTTTTTTGTTCATCGTGACAAAAACTCATACGAAATATTTATAATTACCATAATATATGTATATATATATATATATATATATATATATATATATATATATATATATATATATATATATATATATATATATATATATATATATAACATGCGACATGGACATGCGCGTTTCTATCGTCAACTTATGTTCGCTTCGCTCTCTGTAATGATAAAAAAAAAGATTTTACAGTGCTTATTTATAAAAAATAACCTTAATTTCACATTGCTAAAGAAAGCTCAGCCACACAACTTTCGTATGTTAGAATGATAAATAAAATAGGTGAACAGTTAAAAAATATAAACGATGCACACAAGCGAATATAAAATGAGATAAGTTTGCCCTTTTGATGTACAAACTTATTCTCTTAATCGCGAGGTTACTGACATTTAGCGTGCTTGTCTCTAAATAAGGACTTGCATACGCTCTATCATATTATACGTAATTGATATACGTTTCTTAATATTTTGTTATTATTATTATCATATATTTTTGTGTGAGATTTCTTTTTCTTTTTTCAGTGGTTGTTGAGTTCAGTATGGCATTATTTATTTTTTTATTAGTAAAGCTATGTTGTAGATACTAATACTGAATGTAAGTTACAATGTGCGGGAAATCTTATCTCATTGTATGACAGATACAATATCTATCGTTAGATCGCATATTCTATGTAACTCACCATACTTTATAGAATTCACAAACAGACCAGGTAGTCGAAACCTTTGCGTTTTTACAGGGAAATTGAACTAACAATAATCAAGTTTCGATCAAGAAAATCCCAACTACGTACAATGGTGTCATTCAGCTTCGTCATTATAGTATATTTTGTATATACATATATCTATTACCAATAATTTTCCAATACTTTTTTAAATATTATACATTAAAATAACAGAAAGCAACTGAAGAATATGATTTGAACGCGCTAATCTCATAAACCATCGGTTTCAATTGTATTTTTTTATATGGAATAATTCATTTATTAAGGAACACTATATGGCGTACCCTGGGGGAGGCCTACGTCCAGCATTGGACTGCTATAGGCTGATGTGATGTGATAAAGCCTCCCGTTATTACTTTCGAAACGGGCGAAACTGCCAACAGCAGCAGCTAGTCAGTATATATATATATATATATATATATATATATATATATATATATATATATATATATATATATATATATATATATATATATACATATATATTGAAATGCTTCTTATATACATTCAGTAATACGTAAGGCCATTGATTTGCAAGTGAATGAACACTTAAATGTTTACTTTCATCAAGAGAATGCCTAGAATGATGATCTCGAATGAAAGTGAGCGCGGGCAGCTTATTAGTATTGGATATTTACTGTCATTATGATTTATGATGTTAATATGCCTATTTCAAGGTTGTAATTGCAATATGAATTTTTCTTATGCAAATAATATACTCGTACATATCTCAATTCTATGCTAATTTCTACCTGCCATGAATAAGAAATGGTACGGTAAGCTACGTGAAGTGGTATAGACCGCTTTGATGGACTGTCCAATACGTAAACGATTTTTTTTTTAATTTTCAACCAGTGGCTCCTGACTTCACTGACTGACTTAATGACTGAATGTGACATCTAGAAATAAGAGAAGATATAGGATAAAACCTTAATTCATTATTTATAGGTGATAGCATAAAACAAAATAATGAAAGCACGCGCCAATGTTGTCTATAAATAACACACTAATGGCGTTCTTTACGGGTCTTCTACCTGCCTTTAAGCTTTGCAAGGCATTCAGCCGTACGCAGATAAAGGTGTGTGATTTTAGCTATAGAATAATATACACATATATACATACATACATACAAGTCTTCTGCATTAACTGATAAATACTTTATTCATATTTATATAGAGAATAACTCAAAAGGAAATTTGCATGTTTTTTTAAATATCTATATAGCAAAATATATGATATATCTATATTATATATTTTAACTTATTTATAAAGAAATGAAAAATCACATACACATAATTTATATTAAAAACTAGATTGTAGTTAGACGCGGCTCTAACCATGTCGTTTGAACTATTATATATTTATTATATAAGACAGCAAAGGTGTTTGTATGTATATCGATATCTTTGTAACGTCCTGCAGTCCAGTCAGAAAAGGGAGAGGGGTTAGCTATTTACCACAGTCAAAAAAATGCTAGTAAAAAGGCCACCAGACCAGATTAGAATAAAAAAAAAAAATGATCACAATATTAAATACTTAAGGCTTAAATATAAATATATAAATATTCGAATCGTCCCCGTACTATGGCGTCAATTAGTATGTAATATACAATATTGTAACATAAAAAAATGATGATCATCGTTTCTAATAAGAACCTTTTGATAGTTTCAATATAAGTGGAAGTTGTATAGATGTTTGTAATTTAAAATAATTTTTAAGTCTAGTACCCCGGTGTCAAGGATGGCCGCTTTGCGTGTATTGACGTTTACTTTTTAAGTAATCTTATAAAGAAGATTATATTTATACATATTAATAAATATAGAGACTTACTTAGTCGTCTTTTATATATATATATATTTTATACTATTACATACAAAAATATTCTATACGTTGCTATTTCGCATTCACATCACATTATACATTTTCGATATCGTCAACTTTCCTTACTTAACAGAATTTGCATGTATTATATATATTTAAACGAGAGGAAGCCCTCGAATCTGGCGTATAATATATCTAATATTTGAAAAAAAATCGAAAGTTCTCCTTAAATTCTCTTGCGTAGCTTAAAATATGTAGGAGTACAGCGTATAGCTTTGTAAAAAAAACAATAACTGTCATCTTTTTGTTGCCTAAAACCTGTATGTGAAAAGTCAGTTATAAACTCTAGGGCGCGGCGTAGCACAATAAGCGGCGTAACGCAATTGTGTCATTTGCGACAACCTTGCGTTTTATAGTGCCTTTTCACACCCAAATAGGCTGTCTAAATTAATTACCCTTTAAAGGTCACGTGCTTGATTGGATAGTGAGTTTTAAGAACGAATACAATCACAGCTTGAAAATATAGAAAATATTTTTCCAACAATATGCAAAATGCATAGGTTTTTTTTAAGTAAACAAATAAAGTATAGTTTTGTGTTAAATGCATAGGTTTTTTTTAAGTAAACAAATAAAGTATAGTTTATTAATTGTTCGGGTATATACAATATATCGAAAGGTCTTAATTACATTATGACATAATTCAAAACTAGATAGATTCATTGGTTGCCATCACAAAATGGCGGATTGCATATTACGGTACATCCCTCCCAATTAAGTATCATATGAAGTGAATCATATTAAGTATCATAAGTATCATATGAAGATCTTGGGTGGCATAGTACAGTGCGCTATGACAATATTCTAAATCCAAAATAACATGGCTAATGGCCAATAACATAATATTGTCTGATTCACTAGTTTTAGAGTTGATAACGGCGGGTTATATCTCGTAATTTTTATAAGAAACAGGAAATTCCTTGAAATTTTATATAATTTATATATTGATTTTAAAATGTTCAAATTAATCAAATATAATGAACTTGCAAAGCTAATTTGCAAATTTATAAATTCGAATTATCTTATGACATTTTGATAAAGGTCGCTGTCGAAAGATACAAACCTTTTTAAAAAATGCGTTTTTGAGTCTGTCTACGACCTTTTGACCCGTTCTTGGAAAGACTATAAAAAGTGCATAGCTTGTTTTAGTTATACTTAAAAAAAACATATATATGACGGGGAGGCGGATAAGCGTGGTGGTAACTCGGTTCTCCATATCAGCTTTTTAAGTCCAGTCCAGTCAGTCAAGTCATAGCAAGCTAAATATGTTTAATGCTAATTTAATTAAACCTTAAATATAACATTTGCCTCAAATGGCCATTCACATTTATTTTAAATGTTATATTTTATATAATTGTAGAAAGAAGGTCATGTTTTTGTATTGTGACTAAGAAAATTAAAATATATATTTTTGTAAGACTGGGAATTATGGTGCAAATCTAAAGGTTTTTATAACAATAAACTGTTGTGCGAATTATTTTACACACATGTTAGTTTTGCCATCGGTTTCTATTAATCCCGTCTACTATAAATATAATTAAATTTTAAATATATATATATATATATATATATATATATATATATATATATATATATATATATATATATATATATATATATATATATATATATATATATATATATATATATATATACAAAAAAGTAAGCATCATGTTTTCTAGCTTCGTGTCCGATGACACGTGCATTTTATCATCACGCTGTATTAAATAACAATGCGGTGTTCATGACACGGTTACGTCTTCTGCGTAGGCGCAGGTCTCATTGTACACCTACTAGCGATAGTCATCTGGCGCTATGGATTAATCCTCTTGTATTTTGTTGAGAATTGTCCACAATGATGAAAGAAACAGAAAGTCTAGAACAAAAGCGTTTTGACTTTTGCATTCTAAATTTCCTAAACGATTTGAATCCCACAAAGCTTTTAATAACTATATACAACTTTTATCATTACCACCAATTTGATGTATTTTGAAAGTTTTCGCACGTTGTATAATAGTTGTAA
Organism: Dione juno; assembly: GCA_037127375.1. Lineage (NCBI taxonomy): Eukaryota > Metazoa > Arthropoda > Insecta > Lepidoptera > Nymphalidae > Dione > Dione juno. The sequence goes on along the minus strand of JAXRJS010000058.1, from coordinate 632,554 downwards.
TTAAACTTATTATTTTTGTGAATTTATTAGATTAAAGTGTTAATACACTCCGTTCCATCACTTACCGCCCATCAACGCCGGTCTTTGTCTTACCAGAACGATGAAATGAAATAATTCGTTCCCCCGAATGGGGAATCAAACCCACTACCGTTACATTTACTAAGTTACAGTGTCCGACCGAAACTGACTTTTTCGACCGAAACCGAAAACGAATTTCGGCAACGATCTCAGTTTCGGCTGAAACCGAAACCGAAACTACAACTTCCTTAGAAGTATCATGTTTGGAGTCACTTTTAATATTTTTCTATAAATCACATAGTTTTTGCGTTAAGTAATAACTTAAATACCTTTTTAAATTGTTACCTAATATCACACTTGTTATAAGTAGGTATTTAATATTGAACTGATAAAAAAACCTATAAAATGGATACCTAGGTACTTTTGCAAGTATCCACTCATTTTATTATAAGCGTGCTAATTTGCCAAAAGAAACAATTTAACTTATTATTATTATTATTATTATTAAATTTAACTGTACTTGCTACTTGGTTATATTGGTAATAATTATTAAATTCAACGTTGGAGGTTTAAATCCTTAATATTGTCACCACTAATGCACTATAGTACCTAACTAAAAAAAATTCTTAAAGAAAATATATAAAAAAATTTAACACAGCGGCATTTGAAGCCGCGCCATGCACACTGAGCCATGCGTTCTTCCTCACGCTGCATCGAAGTTCTTATACGCTTTATACAACTTATTACTTTGTTAGCATCTCTGTAGCACACAACAATCATTTGGCAAGAGAGAATTATATTTTTATTAAATATTTTAATGATATTTAAAGTGCTAATCCACACTAAGGATGTAAAAAAATCGTGGAAATCATTGGGCTCTCGTGGTGTGCTCATGTTTACTGAATTTTAACCGTATTTTGAACACTGGGACGATGCCACGCGGCATAGTTTTATTACCCTTATTTACAAAGGAAGGGGCAGTGTTCAATATTGTGGCAGTTATAGGGGTCTTCAGATTATGAGTCACACCATGAAGCTCTTCGAGAGCGCGATCGCCCTCAGGTTCCACCGAGAGTTTACTTTCTCTGAGTGTCAACATGAATTTCAGTCAGGATCAGGCACTATGGACGCCACTATTTTGCCTTCAGAAATTTAATGAAGGCATACAGGGAAAAGAAGAGAGCTCTGCATTCTTAGACCTGCAGAAGGCCTCTGACTGTTTGCCAAGTCAGTGTATCTGGTGGGCACTGCGATCCAAAGGAATCCCTGAATCCTATGTTGCTATTATCAGAGACATATACAACAACTCAGTTTCTACAGTTAGGACCGCTGTTGGCGATACCAAACCCATCCCAATTACAGTAGGGGTTCACCAAGGCTTAGCTCAAAGTCCACTTTTGTTTAATGTATTGCTAGATACTGTCACGGCTCACATCCAGGATCAGTCCATGGCTAGACAGCGCGGCAACTCACGAATGCAGTTTCGGTTTTGGTCGTAGATTCGGCAGGTTTTCCACCGAAACCGAAACTAGACCGAAACTCATTTTTTTGCCGAAACTCAACCGAAACCGAAACCGAATTTTCGATCGGACACTACTAAGTTATTATATAGCGTTATATTTCTTATACATTCAAATTACTTGACGAAGTATATAATAGAATGCGTAACAAGCAGAAAGTATCGACGTAGGCATGGCTGTTCCAGGTTTCTTTTCATTAAGCGCTTAGTCCTGTACGACCTAAGCTATAATCCGTAAAAAGGAACCAAATTATATATATATATATATATATATATATATATATATATATATATATATATATATATATATATATATATATATATATATATATATATATATATATATATATATATATATATATATATATATATATATATATATATATATATATAGAAAGATTTATTGCTAAAATATGTCTATACTTGCAATTATTTATACTGTAACATATTTATCGCCGGACATATTTGGTAAGTGGGCTGCCGACATATGAGTCATACGTAAATATATATTATTTTTGTAAATATTAAATAATAATATCTAATATTAGTATTTCTTTTTTATTTCTCACACCACCATATAAACTGTAGATGGTAAAGCAATAACTGAAGACGTATACGGTGTTCCGTATACAATATATTAACAGTGTGGGCTCATTTTTTGACAATTATATGTTGTTAGGAATATTCAACATGACTCAGCTGGTGCTATCGGTATTTTTTTTTACTTCAGTTTTTATAGTAGGGAAGGCAATGACACAGTCTAGTGTTAAGACTCTCCGCTCTTCGTCCGAATTAGAGATATTGTATGTAGTGGGGTCTTATCTGATTGGGTAACTATAAGTTTTTATTTCTTGTGAGAATCAAACCCACACTTCGTTAACATTCATAAGCTCCACGATGCAATGGCATTATGTTTAATAATTTGTTTTCTGATGTATCGGTTTTATTATCAAAATTACACACTTATCCAAACGTCAATTTGATTCGATTTATGAATATCGATCGACAGGTGTTCTCTTAAAGTTGATCGACTTGCACTTGACTACATATTTGCAGGATATTCGCATTGTTAGGTTTACTTTTTAAAAAAATATAGTTTTTTAATATATAGAATTATTCTGTTGATGACTATTCTAAAGATGATATATATATATATATATATATATATATATATATATATATATATATATATATATATATGAGTGAAGCTGAGTACCGTCCCTTAGTACGCAATATCTCGACTTCGAGATCGAAACGGAGACAAGAGGGTCTTAACACTAGGTTCTGTTTGCCTGCTCTGCTATAAATGTGATAAGCCGTGACTAAAATTAACTTTAAATTGGTTTAAATAAAAAAAAAAAACTAAATGACGATTATTCAAAATATTATTATTCTAATATATATATATATATATATATATATATATATATATATATATATATATATATATATATATATATATATATATATATATATATATATATATATATATATATATATATTGTTTTAACTATTTTCTTTATAAATTTTCCATTTAATTTTAAATCGCAAGCAAAAACAATGTAGATGAGATGGTACTTAAAAAACTCTATTGACGTTACACTCCGTTGATCTCAGAACACAATGGCACGAACCTTGATTGAAGGAAGCTTGAGTTCTTTATTTCTGAAGATGAATTAAATGGGATTGTAAATATTTATTTTTAAATTGTTGGTTTTAAATATTGTCATAATCTCACACAATAGACTGGGAAACACTGTAAAAAAATGATTTTGCTATAATGAGAATCGAATCTACAACTCATGGTCATGGTCTCAATTAATCAATCAATCAATCAATGAGATTATCTTTTTATTGCTCCACATTGTATTATAGAGGAAAACCTTTTCTAGCCACTTACCGCCCAATTTTCGAAGGACATCACGTGCCTAGTGGCATGCTACTAGACAAAGAAAATTAAAAAATTAAACTTCCTAAGTGGGAAATGAATCCACGACTGTCAGACGCTGTAGCGCCGGGGATGAGCAAAATTATACGTTTCATTTTATCGTCATTACTAGCTATAATTGTTAAAAAAAATTTGTTAGTATTCTATTTACTTTTACTTAAACCATAATCTATGGCGTGCACCTTGACCTATGGAGATTTGTGATGGGAAACTTTTAACAATTTATTCTTAATCCCGTCCACTTCGACCTCCAAGTGTATAGTTTAATTGTCTCTTAATTACAGTCATTACTTCGCTTATAAAGTTACAGCATGATGAAATCTTTGCATTGAGCAAATTTGACAACATATATATATATATATATATATATATATATATATATATATATATATATATAGCAGAAGAGTTGTGTGAGTGTTTGGAGGCGCTTGAATTCGCTTAAATTACATCGTTAGTACTTTTTATGTTACCGACTGTACCTGTGGACAGTGCTGCCTCAGGCACCGAAATGTGTTGTGTATGCTTGTTACATATATTATTATATATTATTATTATTTTATATTATAAAAGCTAATCAAGTTTACGTATTTTTCTGTATCTCTACAAGAGGACCCGTTGACGCGTGAAATACGCGTTGTCATAGCAACGTGTATGTGACCTAATACAAAAGTTATATTGTCAAACATATGGCAGTGTGTGTAATGTTTTATTTATTGATCTAATCTACTTTATAAGCATTATTATTGAATAATATTAGCGTTCTGCACTTCTACACATAAGCTATAAGTGTGCTAAATTTCATACTCCTCCAAAGTTTTTGTTTCACGTATTAATATATAGATTTTTATTAATTACGTTTTACGATGTATATTATCCTCATTGTTATTTATGATGTATATTATATATCCTTCAGTAAATTACTAAATAGCGTGAGAATATTGAAATATGATTAAAGAAACCAGAACGAGATACGAGCTTGAAATCTTTCATTAGTTGTGAATACATTTGTACGGACATAATCCATCGATTGCTAGTCAAGATGATAAATTACGTTTTATTAAAGAAGCATCAGAGTTCAACCACGTGTTATGTGAATGTGAAACATTTCTTTGTGTGATTTGAAAATATCAATATTCCATTAACATTTTAAATGTATGTATGTGTATAATAAATATATATATATAAGCTATTGATATTGAATTTCATAATTTTTCTATAATTAATAAACACGTAATACACTATAAGTAAGACAATAAGTATATAGTATATATATATATATATATATATATATATATATATATATATATATATATATATATATATATATATACATATGTATGTATATATATAGTACTATTATACGTTACATTTACCTTTAGTTTATTAAACTAAATTATTCTTATAATTTGTAAACACAACACACAGATGATACAAAATTTTTCGTTACAAATAATCAAAGGTCATGAGCATAATAATTAAGTAGTTGCTAAATCAATAACACTACATGTGGGACAGCGGGTCGCTTTCATAGTCCCTATCTGTCGATCACGATCAACCGCACCTTTTTCGATCTGAGCAATTCATTGTTCACACTTTCGAAAACAATAACACTATGAGAAACTTAGTCAGGTGTTATTCTAGTAATATTGAAACAAATATGTATTCGAAAGAGCAGTGAAAAGTACTTGCATGACTTCCCCATACGATAGTTCAATATATACACACACACACACACACACACATATATATATATATATATATATATATATATATATATATATATATATATATATATATATATATATATATATATATATATATATATATATATATATATATATATATATATATATATATATATATATATATAGCATACCTTCTCGCTGTATCCGGCATATAGCAGGGTAAGCAGCGGACCTAGTGTTAAGACACACTGTTTCCCACTTTCCGCGTTTCGAGACATATGCTGATTTTGTGCAGATGATTTTATATATACAGATGTATATTTTATGTTATCAACTACTTTGTTTTGAATATATATGACAAAATAAGTTACTAAAGAAGATATTATCGTACTTGATTTACGCTTATACAATCCATGTTGCAACAAAACTGAAGGAATACCTTGTGGGTAACACGAACACTATAAAGTAAATAAAAATTCAATTATAATAATTGGTGTGTCACGTAGAGACGCTTACGTAGTTTTATTCAATCATATTATTGCATAACTTACTTACTTACATAGCCTAATAGTTGTTTAGTTATGGTTACCATAGTAAGCTGTTTTTTTATGTTTTCTAGCTTCTGTCACATAATATAGGGTGTTTAAAGATAATTTATTCTGTAGTGATATATCACTCCGTTTTTGTCTCCGTTTTGTATACATTGGAATATTTTCTAAAGAAAATACAGCAGATATATGAATACGCACGAAAATGTTATTTTTGCGAATTGGCTACAAGATTTTATTAGCATACATATGTAAATTGTAAATTGACATACTACTTAAGTTTTGACTCGGTTGCCCAATCCCATCACGTATGCAATCGGGTTGCCTAGACTTTAGTGCATGTTGAAATATTCTTTGAGAAATTCATTTGAGCATAATTTATAGATTGTACATGTATTAAATATTAATAGATAGCTTAACTGGAAGATTTTGCGTTTTAAAATTCACTTTTGAAACTCAAGAGAGGTTTGTTAATGGTTTTATTCTTATGGACACACACACACACACATATATATATATATATATATATATATATATATATATATATATATATATATATATATATATATATATATATATATATATATATATATATATATATATATATATATATATGTAATAGAACCAGGAATAGGTTTTCAGTTAATTTGTATGCGGTAGAAGAAGGAGCGAGAGAAAGAAGAACGATATCACTCTATAGTTTGCTAAAAGATTTCGGCCTGTCTAGAACTATCATAACTTCATTTCTAGAATATACTTTGAAGGCGGCACTCTTTGAACCATTTCGAATTTTATTAGGTAGTAATGTGGGTTGACTCTTTACCACCAAAGCAACGATGTTTGCACTCTCGCTCTTGAATATGTAGAGAATGCTTAACTATTTGTTTTTATTTTTTTTTATATTATTATATAAAATTAATAAAAATATGCTTCTGTTTCAGGTACATTACAAAAATTACTGTGTTACCTATGACTTAATAGTAAGTGCAAATATAGCTTGATGAAAATTTCGTAATCAATTTTTTTTTTTTCACACCATTTCAACATGTCCATAATTTGTATACAGAATTTGATAGTTATTTATTTAATTAGATATTTCTTGTTGCTGGAGATATTTGAAACCTGGTTCAATGGCTCTAAAGCCTTTCTCACGCGATCAAAAGGAATGCTCCATACAGTATACACTAGCAATGCAAATGTTCATTAATTACGCGTATATTGACTTTCAAATCATTAACGTACAGAGAAACAGCGCCAGTGCTAGATACATCTATTATGCTTGTTACATGTTTAAAAGGCTTCCAGAAATGTTAACATAAGGGTCAAATGAGGAATACTTTATTGTTTTCCATAAATATATATGTATATATATTCGTATATATACATACATACATACGTAACATCTTTTTCCCTAGCGGGGTAGTCAGAGAGAACGGAGCCCCAAGTCCCTGCACCCCTTTCGCGTCGTCTATTGTTATAAATGTTTTTGAAAAAAAAAAAATAAATAAATAAATATATATATATATATATATATATATATATATATATATATATATATATATATATATATATATATATATATATATATAATATATATATATATATATATATATATATAACAAATGTGTTTCAATTATTAACACATTTGTTAACATCGCACAAAGATGGTCAATTAATCAAATGCAACATGGAACCGGCTCGCCCTTGGTAGCAGAGCAATCGTTCTTTGTACGACAGTCGACCTGTCATGTAGGCATAGGCATCGAGATAAGAAAATACACCGCCATTTTGAGATAACCCACTTAGTTAAAATGATAATTGCCCTAAAATTTATTATTTACAAGAGTGAATGATATGTTGTGTAAGACTTAGGTGTATACTGCCACGGTAGTGACATAGAAATAAGTGATTACATTCTTTTTCTTTTTATTAGACGTACTTTATTTTTATATTTAAGTAGCTCTTTGGAGTCTTTTTAATTTTTTGTTATTTTTTTTTAAGTTAAGTTAGATTCTGCTTGACAATTTAAATAAAGAATGCATTTAACGGCATTAGCTAAGTAGTTTAAAATAAATAATTTATAACAATTACACAATTCTCTCACGTGCTTAACATTAGTCAGTTTCACACGTAAATAACATTATAATATTTATGTTATGAATATAAGATAATATTTGGTTTTTAACTGATTTTTAAAAAAAATAGGTTAGACCATGTTTCTGTGGTTCTATGGAGGTTATACCGTTTTATATACGTAAGTCCATAGATTTTTCATTAAAGCGTACTACTGATATATGATAAAATGATGATAGAAGACACAACTTTTTAATGTTTAGGAGGTCTGAGAATATCTCTATAAATATTATAAGAACGTATAGAACGTATGTTTGTATACTATTGGATTATTAAAGAAAGGTAGCTTGTTTTACCCGTAGCGTGATATATAGCCTTCCTCGATAAATGGATTACAGTACAAAAATGTATTTTTATTCGAACCTGTACTTTCTAAGCGCCTTCAACTAAAGAACTCTCCAGTTTTATAATATTAATATATATGTATGACATATTTCGTATTTGCTCTAAAATGCTAATCAAGTAGTAAAGATTAGTATAAACGTGCAGTACTTGTCTTCTACACAATTTAGTATTGAAATTAAAACAGGTCGTGCAAGTTGTATGCAAATCTCATTAATAGTTTTGTTCCAGCGTGAGATATCGGTGGCCAGTCCGTTATTTTAAATTAACGAACCTTCATTAAGCTTAATTATGTGTTTTAAAATATATGTGATATAGAAATAAGTATTTTTTCGTTATCTTTTTTAAATGCTCTACTTTGTTGTTTCTTATTTTTCTTGACGCCTTTTCCGCATGTTAAGTAAACAAGATTTAGTGTATCTTCACGCTTCCATCTTCCATTTCCATCTTCACGCTTTATAACACATAAATAAAGCAGAGAGAACTTAGGGTCAAACCACACTGTTTCTATTCTCAGCCTGTATTCAGATATTACGTGTTTGCCAATTCTATGTCACCATCAATCGTACGTACACCAATCTTATTTCACGCCAAAGCATGGCAATATAAACATGCATTCCCCCTAGTAAGGATCGAACCCACAATCATTGCGTGAACAATCAGACGATGTCCCCCTGCGCCACAATGGTCTATAATCAATATGTTTACAGTACTAACATTTTGTTACTTTTGGTTACGTTGGTATGCCGTATCACATTTGAACCCCAGAGGCCTATAGTTCTAAGAAAGTCGAACCCAGCCAATGTTATACCATGAATAATAATGTAAGAAAGCGCGTGCCGGAAGTGAAATTATGAACAAACATACGTATATATTGTTAAATATTATATATAGTAATATTTGATGACTGATAAAATATTTACTTGGTGTAGTTTTGATAATTTGTCTAGAAATTACATACATAGAATTGTTACATAATATTTTTAAAAAAATATGGACTTAGTAGATATTAATACTTTTCCAACTCAACAGACACAATAATTTTATTTTAATTTAACATTTACCAGTTCTTTATATAAAATAAAATTTTATAATTGATTTGTTTTTACAAAATTACTTAAACATTATTGTTTGACTTGAAGAGATTTCTATGAACATAGAGCTTTCTTCGAAGCTCCAGTATAATTTATGACATAAGCTTTGCTGATCGATTAAATACTTTTCTGTAATTACTAACTTTTTATTTCGTTCACAATGAACTAACAATTTCATATTACCACGCAAGTTATTGACTACAATTGATATAGTTTATAATAATCTAGAAAAAATGGTTGGCCAACGCGGAAGAACCAATGGTCTTGTGGGAAAACGGAACCCCAATTGTCTAATACACTTTACATCTTGCATAATGCCGTTCCCAAAGATCGAAAAACAAGTTCTATTGAATTATGACTATTTACAAATCGTTTCGCTATAATTTGTCTAATGACGATCAAGTCGTATGCTTTTTTTTTGATTGAGAAACAGTTTTGGCGGTATCGATTTTTTTTATAAGACATACTTTGAGCTTTCGTGGGTTTTAATATGTATGTCATTGTTTGGCGATAATTTGTATTTATATTTGATAAATATATGTATGTATATTTGTATGTTATATATTAAAGTAATATCTTAGATGCGCAATTGAGACACGCTGACTGAATACGTTGATTATGGGTTCAATTTTGATTCAGGAAAAATTATCTATATATATTCGACAAAACACGTTGTCATACCAAAAATATATAGTAGTGTAACAAGCTTATAAGAATGTTACGACAAGAGTCCCATCTGGTAAAATTTGAATTAAAATTTTCCAAATACTATTTAGTTACTTTATTAAAAGAGAAATTATTTGAAATATTAGCTATTTTCATAACAAATCAATATAACATGATTTGTGTGAGCCATTCTCTTAGTGTCGATTTAGCTGTAGGCGACGCATGTAGATTGTATATGATAGTATTATTGTTGTACAGATAGCAAAACAAGACTGTAATAGGTATTTGTTTTATAAAATTATAATTTCGCATTTAGTTACTTATTAAGTTTATTATAACTCAATAAATGCGAAGTCATAATTTTATTTTATTTTATTGCTTAAAAAACAAATAACAACTAGAATACGTAGACAAGTAGTGTCAATAATATAGCTGAATGAAACTTTAAAGGAAAATCTATTTTTATAATTTGAATTTTTAGTTTTAATTGCTTAATGAGTAAGTATTTAAGTACATACATTGAACCATCATCCGTCCGAAAGTAGAGAAAATTGAGATTCTTTCCTCACATATATCTGAGGAATCTTCCGCTTCTTAAGTTTTAAAAGATTTTCTAATATTTTTGATCCGATATCTGCTAACAGTACTAGCTTTGATTGTCTGGCAATTATTGTGTTACAGATTTTTATCTTGCCAGTACAGCCCGCGGCTTAGATCACATTAAGCCCTGATTCGATTCCGAAGGCGTCTTATTGTAATTATCGCAATGAATGTTATTTATGGCTCCTTGTAGTTGTATAATAATTTGTGTTTATTTGTGTATGTTATATGATGTTGTGTACAATTGCTTACTTCAGCTTTAATTTTAGTTATATTAAGGTTTGGTTTCGTTCATATATATATATATATATATATATATATATATATATATATATATATATATATATATATATATATATATATATATATATATATATATATATATATATATATATATATATATATATATATATATAACATCTTATCACTTTTTTCCTTCTTATAGCAGTGGACCTGGCGCCAGAATTCGAAATTGCATATTGATTGCCGAAACAAAACAATATATATTTCTTTTTTGCTTAAAATAAATATTCTTATGTAATATATATATAAAGAAAATAACAAACAAATAAAATATTCTATATAAAAATACAACAAAAAAATATAATAAATACTATATTATATTATTCTTAATAAATAGTAAATATTCAAAGTAAATACTTGTAAGGCTTTTCCCAGACAGACATGAAATTTCATAACACCCAGGCGTATTATAGCAACGCTTGTAACTTGACTTCCTTCAGTAAAATACATAAAGTATCAAAAAGTATCTTGATACTTTAGAATTAAAGTTGAATTTCGAGTACAAATAACATTTCTTCGCAACTTTACTCACAGGGATATCAGATTCAGTGCGCTTCGGTGCTCGGACTTGCTATCGATTACACTGTTCTATGCAATTTTTGCTGTGAATGCCCTTTACTTAGAAAAATATGTAATATGTAATGCTAGGCTCGGTTACCGTTTGTATGTTTGCTTAATGCATAATGTTTATGAAGAACAAGAGAGCTTTGTTTACGTGATATTGGTTTTTTCCTTTATGTCGGCCAATTGGAACATAGAATCGATTCACACTGAAACTGCTTAAGACCGTAAATGACTTTATTTGTATTATCATTATAACTCCAATAATGACAATACAAATAAGATAACCAGAACAACAATGGCACGGACGCCAAAAGTCTGTGGTGAACAAAAAAGAGAAACAGTAAAATAAAAAAAAAACACCACTTAGACAAGACAGATATCACTTTGAATGTATTTCATCTAACATAACTGGACACAACAGCTTGTTTACGTCAAATCGAAAATGGACTAGATTATATTATACATACAAAAGTATTTTTTGACCTCTGACTGCAAAGCAGGCAGCAGCTATATAAAAAATACCAAATTACAATAATATTAGTAAAAAAAAGTAGATGTTGATATACGTATATTAATATTTAATATTAATATAAAGATCAAAACTACTTTTACACTTCTATCTCATACTCATACGTCCTACTTAATTTCTATTAATACCTGCTTCTTCTATACCTATAATTATATAGTCAACGTTCAAACAAACCAAAAGCCGGTACTAACAGACAGTCACTGCACTCTTACTCTTACGCAACGATACGTATACGTCTATATCCAATACAAATAATTGCCACCTATTGTCCGAGCTATCCAGCCGTTACACGTTTAAATATTATATAAACGAATTTTGTAACTTTTTCATTACAAAGGCTTGAAATAATGAAATATTTACTTAGTGTGAAATTGAGGTATACGAGTATTAGCTACGCTAGCTAGCTAGCTAAGCTTTCACGCTGTATGCCGCAAATAGCAGGGTAGGCTGAGTGAACCGTAGATAGAAGGAACCTAGTGTTAAGACACTCCGCTCCCAACTTTCCGCCTTTCGAGGCATTGCGTGTTGAGTAGCGGAACTCTACACCGAGCTTTGTCATGTTACCAGAGAGGAGAAAATTAAAATAATTCATTATCCCCGAGTGGGAATTGAACCCACAAACCGTTGCGTTTACAGGCAGACGCTGTGCCTCTGCGCCACGACTGTCCTCCAGATTATTAGCGATTGCTATGATCTTTGTTAATGAATAATATTTGTACATATAAGACGGTAAATTATTCTTGTTAAGAACTTAAAAGTAAAAGTGTATGATTGGGTGGTTTATTTTTTTTGTATGTATGTACTTATCTATATATTAAAGTATATAAGAAGTTAAGTTACCTATACGTGTAATCGCTCGTGTACTAGCGACTCATCTTCAGCGATCACAATTTATTTCAGAGTGCCTCTCAGTTTCTTTATTAAATAAGGTAACGATTGGCGGTATATCAGATTTAAATGTTACAATTGGTGTCAATGTTTTTATTTAACGTATTTGTAAATTTTAAATACAAAGTAGTTATTAGCTTTTTGATTATTTTATCAGTGTTTTGACTCGCTATTTCTCTATTAAAACTACAATTATGTCTATGTAATAAAATGTCATAATCCCACTAAACTAGCGTAGGTTACCAACCTTACCTATCGTCACATTCGTAGAAACGATAAAACGCCAATGTCTAATAGTTTTTCTTGTAACTTTGCTGCAACTGAATGCTGAACACGTAAGAATGTGTGTATATATGTATGTATATATGTATGTATGTATGTACGTTTGTATGAATTATAATGATTACTGTCACGAAACACTCGATAATGCCGATCGTAGTTTTGTATACGTGACCGGTGTTAAACTACTGTGCGTCACCTTGAAATTTTTCTACGCACGCCTTTTCTAAGATAATTTATATTAATATGTAGTTACTAGCTGAATGTGAGACAATTCTTATGATTAAACGTTATTATGAATATGTTTTTGATGAATTAAATTGAATTAAATTGATGAATTAATTTTTGATTTGAAATATTAAATGGAATTCTGCAAAAAGTAATTCTTCTTTATGCTTTTTTCACCATCAGGGTACACATACCATAGCATTACACACTTCATTTGAGTAGCGAAACTTTAAGCCGCTTTTTAAATATAATTAATTCCCTCGAGTGCAAAATAAATTCACAAACATCACATTTATAGTCAAAAGCCTCAAAAATACGTATGGTGTGAAAAAATTAAATGCAATTTTTGATAATCTCCATACTGGAATGAGACATATTTTTTTATTCGGAACATAAAACGATGTCTATGTTTGCACCACGGAAGATAGTTTTTTACTTTTTTCTATAACTAAAGTTATTATATAATTTATTGTCTTTTTATTATTTCCTACTTTTAATTATACTTAAATTACTTTTTTATATTTTTTTATTAAGAACAATGATTATTTAGATTAGAGTAGACTTTAAGACTTCTTTATTTGCCCTTCCCACGGACTTACAAATTATATAACATTCTGTGAATCTATCATAACGCCTACATACGACTTTTGGTCACATTCATTCAGAATTTTATGGGGTTTCAAGCTCTTTTTTTCTTATTTCTAGTCGTTAGATTTTATTGACATAAAATGACTATGATTGATATTGAATAAATGTATTAAATGTCGTTAAAACTTTTTCTGCTTTACAAAATAACAAGCTCCAAATTATAGCTCTCCCACAACTATGTCTATATGGAATTATTCTTTTTATTAAGTTTAGTAGTAGAGAACTCAGTGACTCGAATTCGGACAGAAAACGGAGTATCTTGACAACACAAGGCAAGATAAGGCTCTCTCTGCCTACACTTCTATATGAGTTGAGTAAAATATATATAAAAAATCCAATAATTAATCATTCGCAACTGAGAGAACTCAGCGTAAAATATATTTTTTCTTTGGGGTTTGATCGAACCAATCTATGTTCTATGATTAGCATTACACAGTAGTACACAGTACCTAGAATCGAATTCAAGTTTAAACAACTACTGTTCTCTAAGAATCTAATTCTTTCGCGACACAATCACGAGCGTGCGAAGTAGCGCCGGTCACACGCCCGTCAAGCTATTGTTCGACTGATTTAATTACTAGTGCTGAATTCACGTCAATAATGGACTATTTTTTTAATTAAATTTTACCTTCTGGCTAGTGCTTTTCTTATAGTTATAGGTTCAATTTGATGTACTGCGAGTCTGTATATTCTCATTTTTTATAGTAGATATTGATATCACGATATATGCGGGTTCGACTCACATTCAGACAAAGCTTGCCGTTGATTTCCTCACTTTCCACCCTATATTTTGAATGCAGGTGGTTGCATGGAAAATAGAGTCTTTTGACACTAAACTCTCTGCTCTGCTATGTGAAATAAAGCTTGTTCTCTAAGATTATTACAGTCACCTCAAGACACAAGTCCATCTTTTTTACATAGGGTAGTATTAATTTATAATTAAGCTTTAGCAATAAACAGCTTTATAAAGCTTTTGTCTAGTTTGTTTAAGTCCATATGTATACATTATATCACTTATTTTATAATTTAAGCAGAAGAAACACCAAAAAGTGAATTTCTTCACGCAGCGCATTCACATGGCGCGTTGAGAATATTTAATTGTCATATTACCATTCATGTATCAACAGGGGTTTTGAACTCTTGACACCGAGTACAAAAATATTGTGTAATAGAATTAAAATAGAAGGTATAGTGGCTGTTAAGTTCCTTAGTTGTGAGTTCGATGACTGCTTTGGGGGGATTCGTTTAAATCATTTTCAGTTTCCCTCCCACGTGACCATCCAGCCAAAGCGCGGTGTTGTCTATGTTACTCATCAAGATAATTATACTCATCAAGTTCACGAAATCGACAATTCTTCGATAAGACCACATATACATATTTGATGACAGATTTTGGTCTCTCGCTTACAAGGATGCGATTTAAAAGTAAATCTCTCCGTATTTTTGTTTCGGCTGTGTAAAGATGATACGTTCCAATGCCATTTGGTCAACGAAAGTTGTCTGATAGAAATAATATGATGAAACTTTTAAAGCTTCACTAAAAGCACATATAACAAAACATAATTATTTATCTACTGCTTTATTACTATGCAACTTATGCATGACTTCGACAGCCATTTGTCCTTTGTTGTCTGTGGGTATTTAAATAGCATTTAATTTAAACTTTCTCATACATTTAAGACAATATCATCTGTTAATGTATCGTGGTAGTAATATCCATTTACTTGAAAATTAGTTTTTTTTATTAATTGCGTAACCTCACGTTAAAGTGATTAAAAACCTAATGAGATATCGATAAAGGGTATTAGAAAGTAATATGAATAGAATTACCCGTGTTTATCTTTCTTAAACATAACTAAGTTACTTTACGATGGGAAAGTTGATATATTAATTATTACGTTATGATCAAAATCTTTTATTTGTGTATAAATTAGCAATGAATAGTAACAACTCTAATGAAGAAAGGTAAAAATATGTGACGTGGGGTATCAAGTAAAAAAGCTTAAAAGGGTACAAGATAAGCTTTTAAGCTTTTTTATATAGCTTGACGCCTTATCTCAGACACTAAGTTCTCTGTTTCCTTTTGAATTTGAGTATTGTATATTGATAAAGAGAAAAATAAAAGCCTACTATATCTTTATATGCAATTTTAACATATTTGTACAGATGCTTGCAATATGTAGTGTTTTAACAGAATGCTTTACTTTATAATTATATTCACGTGTTTCATTAAAAATAATGGATGATGATCAAAGGAATAAGTAGCTTCACTGTTTTTCCCGCAATAGAACCTAGTGTTAAGACACTCCGTTCCTCATCTTCCGCCAAATATTCGAGACCTTGCGTGATGAGTGAATTAACTCAAGGCTGCGCTTTATCTTCTTTCCAGAGCGAGTCAAAATCTCTCATTCCCATAACTGCTGCGTTTACAGTCAGAGGCTGTGCCGCTGGGCCACGATGAATGTATAACAAAATATACATTAATTAAACATGAATCTCTGCTAAGGACATCCTTATGGCCTATATCCTTCTTGACATATTTGGCTATGATAGAAATCATGTCGTTAAATAACTACATGTATATAGGGACCTAGATAGGGAGCTTTTACTCTTAAGTCACGAAGCGTATATGGCATCTCTATCATTCAAGTAACACGTTTCTCCAAATAAAGGAATATTTTGCATATCTTTAAATCAATATATGTTCCACATGTTCAACATACGTGATTGTTGGTGCAACATAATTTATGTTGTTGTTGTTGTTGAGTTATGTTGAATGCACGGTTGAAACGCCATTACTAATAAAGAAATGAACGGATTTTTGTGTATAAATTAGCAATGAATAGTAACAACTCTAATGAAGAAAGGTAGAAATATGTGACTTGGGGTATCAAGTAAAAAGCTTAAAAGGGTACAAGATAAGCTTTTAAGCTTTTTTATATAGCTTGACGCCTTATCTCAGACACTAAGTTCTCTGTTTCCTTTTGAATTTGAGTATTGTATATTGATAAAGAGAAAAATAAAAGCCTACTATATCTTTATATGCAATTTTAACATATTTGTACAGATGCTTGCAATATGTAGTGTTTTAACAGAATGCTTTACTTTATAATTATATTCACGTGTTTCATTAAAAATAATGGATGATGATCAAAGGAATAAGTAGCTTCACTGTTTTTCCCGCAATAAACCTAGTGTTAAGACACTCCGTTCCTCATCTTCCGCCAAATATTCGAGACCTTGCGTGATGAGTGAATTAACTCAAGGCTGCGCTTTATCTTCTTTCCAGAGCGAGTCAAAATCTCTCATTCCCATAACTGCTGCGTTTACAGTCAGAGGCTGTGCCGCTGGGCCACGATGAATGTATAACAAAATATACATTAATTAAACATGAATCTCTGCTAAGGACATCCTTATGGCCTATATCCTTCTTGACATATTTGGCTATGATAGAAATCATGTCGTTAAATAACTACATGTATATGGCTCTTTAAAACTTACATCCCTAGATAGGGAGCTTTTACTCTTAAGTCACGAAGCGTATATGGCATCTCTAACTATCATTCAAGTAACACGTTTCTCCAAATAAAGGAATATTTTGCATATCTTTAAATCAATATATGTTCCACATGTTCAACATACGTGATTGTTGGTGCAACATAATTTATGTTGTTGTTGTTGTTGAGTTATGTTGAATGCACGGTTGAAACGCCATTACTAATAAAGAAATGAACGGATTTTTGTGTATAAATTAGCAATGAATAGTAACAACTCTAATGAAGAAAGGTAGAAATATGTGACTTGGGGTATGAAGTAAAAAAGCTTAAAAGGGTACAAGATAAGCTTTTAAGCTTTTTTATATAGCTTGACGCCTTATCTCAGACACTAAGTTCTCCGTTTCCTTTTGAATTTGAGTATTGTATATTAATAAAGAGAAAAAATAAAAGCCTACTATATCTTGATATGCAATTTTAACATATTTGTACAGATGCTTGCAATATGTAGTGTTGGAACAGAATGCTTTACTTTAAAATTATATTCACGTTTTTCATTAAAAATAATGGATGATGATCAAAGGAATAAGTAGCTTCACTGTTTTTCCCGCAATAAAACCTAGTGTTAAGACACTCCGTTCCTCATCTTCCGCCAAATATTCGAGACCTTGCGTGATGAGTGAATTAACTCAAGGCTGCGCTTTATCTTCTTTCCAGAGCGAGTCAAAATCTCTCATTCCCATAACTGCTGCGTTTACAGTCAGAGGCTGTGCCGCTGGGCCACGATGAATGTATAACAAAATATACATTAATTAAACTATGAATCTCTGCTAAGGACATCCTTATGGCCTATATCCTTCTTGACATATTGGCTATGATAGAAATCATGTCGTTAAATAACTACATGTATATAGGGACCTAGATAGGGAGCTTTTACTCTTAAGTCACGAAGCGTATATGGCATCTCTAACTATCATTCAAGTAACACGTTTCTCCAAATAAAGGAATATTTTGCATATCTTTAAATCAATATATGTTCCACATGTTCAACATACGTGATTGTTGGTGCAACATAATTTATGTTGTTGTTGTTGTTGAGTTATGTTGAATGCACGGTTGAAACGCCATTACTAATAAAGAAATGAACGGATTTTTGTGTATAAATTAGCAATGAATAGTAACAACTCTAATGAAGAAAGGTAGAAATATGTGACTTGGGGTATCAAGTAAAAAAGCTTAAAAGGGTACAAGATAAGCTTTTAAGCTTTTTTATATAGCTTGACGCCTTATCTCAGACACTAAGTTCTCGGTTTCCTTTTGAATTTGAGTATTGTATATTGATAAAGAGAAAAATAAAAGCCTACTATATCTTTATATGCAATTTTAACATATTTGTACAGATGCTTGCAATATGTAGTGTTTTAACAGAATGCTTTACTTTATAATTATATTCACGTGTTTCATTAAAAATAATGGATGATGATCAAAGGAATAAGTAGCTTCACTGTTTTTCCCGCAATAGAACCTAGTGTTAAGACACTCCGTTCCTCATCTTCCGCAAAATATTTGAGACCTTGCGTGATGAGTGAATTAACTCAAGGCTGCGCTTTATCTTCTTTCCAGAGCGAGTCAAAATCTCTCATTCCTACAACTGCTGCGTTTACAGTCAGAGGCTGTGCCGCTGCGCCACGATGAATGTATAACAAAATATACATTAATTAAACATAAATCTCTGCTAAAGACATCCTTATGGCCTATATACTTCTTGACATATTTGGCTATGATAGAAATCATGTTGTTAAATAACTACATGGCTCTTTAAAATTTACATCCCTAGATAGAGAGCTTTTACTCTTAAGTCACGAAGCGTATATGGCATCTCTAACTATCATTCAAGTAACACGTTTCTCCAAATAAAGGAATATTTTGCATATCTTTAAATCAATATATGTTCCACATGTTCAACATACGTGATTGTTGGTGCAACATAATTTATGTTGTTGTTGTTGTTGAGTTATGTTGAATGCACGGTTGAAACGCCATTACTAATAAAGAAATAAACGGATTTTTTTTTTTAAATTTAGTTGAAAGACACAGGTCTGACTGTAAACGCGACGTTTGTAGGTTCGATTTCCTGCTCGGGGGAATGAATTATTTAGCCTATTATATACAAGAAAAGGCCTGAAGCTATTTAACTTATATTTTTGAATTAAATCACGACTATTGATATACATTTTTCTACATACATACTAAAAGTATATAACTTTTAATGCACTAGAACAACATAATGATTCAAGTTAATTGTTTATCATTTATTTAAAAAACAAAATAGGCACAGTGGCTTAAACTTAAATTGAAATAGCTACATTTAGAGGTGGCATACAGCATATTACTCAGATATTACAGCATATTACATATTATCGATGGGTATATCAGTTTAATAAATGTATGAATAATATTTTGAAGTTATTTTTTTAAATTAAATACGATTTTGTATTATCTTATAACTATGTAGCTGAAGTTAATTCTAGGAGAGCTAATTTTGTCATAGTTGAATATTTAACTCTTACTCAAGTGATATGTTCTGTCAGAGCGCTGCATTGGCTCCGGAACACCATAAAACATAAATACAATACGACATATTTGAAAAATGTACTGCAAGATCTGTCACAAAGTAATTGAAAAATTAAAAAAAATATATGTTAATATAAAATACGTTGCACAATTCCTGTTGAACAAAACGTAACAGTTCAGTTATGCTTAGTAAGAATGTAAAAGAATGAAGGTTACCAATGACAATTCATACTATCCGTAAGTAGGACGTGCATGCGTGCTTAAAGGAAAATGGTCCATAAAACTTCTCTCGCATACAAATATGCAGTACAATGCATTACATAAGCCTTCACTACTTATTTTAAAATCTCGTGAAACAATAACTTGGAATTTGTGAAATATTCTAAAATACTATGGTGACAATGAAAATATATCTGTATTATACATTGACCTAAATCTTCATTTTCAATATGTTTCCTTTGGAATTTTGTGTTTTTAAGAAGAAAGAAAAAATATTTGTGCATGTTGCGAGGACGTGTGATGAAGGAATGGTAAAAAAGATGAAGAGAATATTGAAGATAATGGAGGAGAGGTTAAGAGGTTAAGTGTATGAAGAGGACGAGGATAAAGAAGTATGTAGGGACCGTAGCGATTGCCTCTCCGTTCTCTCTGGCTACCCTGCTAGAGATAAAGCGTGAAGCTATGTTTGTATTATGTGAAAATTATTCTCTACTCGAAGCGTTACTTATATTGTAAAAGCTGTATGTAAAAATGCATTTTGTATTTTATATTTATTATTATAACGTATATCTTTTATAAGCCTATCTATTCAAAAACCTGTTGAGGCGTTGGATTCTCGGTAGCAGAACGAAAGTTCAAAGTAATACTAGGATATATTGAATACAATATATTAAATATTATATTAATTTATTATTTCTTACAGATATAATACACTCAAATTTCATTTTGAATTAAAATAACTGTTAGCAAATTTAAAATGTTAGAAGCAGTACTTTCTTTTATACTTATAAACAGCTCAATTAACAATTGTTAGAATGAAACATCTTGTCATGCTATTTATAGAAACTATGAGCGTGATACACAAAAACGTAACGTTTAATTCTATAACTTACTTGACCTTACACAACATCTGCAATTTGAGACCGTTAGCATATCCGTTATAGACTTATTGAAAAGCTTCGTGAGGTCCAATTAAAAAAAACGCAGTTGGCATGTGCCTTTTGTACACCTTGATGATTGTATTGAATTTATTAATAGCTGGTTAAAACGACTTTTATTGTTGAAATAAAAAAAAAATACTTAATAGAAGCGTGTGAGCATGTGTTCAACACAAACACAAACTGGCCAGTCGTTATTCTTTCGTAATATATATATATATATATATATATATATATATATATATATATATATATATATATATATATATATATATATATATATATATATATATATATATATATATATATATATATATATGTATATATATATATATATATATATATATATATATATATATATATATATATATATATATATATATATATATATAATGATGAAACAAATATTTAGTGAAATATTGAAAAGGAATCTCAAATTTATGACAATAATTTAAAAATTAAAGTATATTTTTACGTATATTTTGCTTGGCTCATTAAATTCATTTAGGTTAACCTTTTAAAATGTTCTTCTTATATTATTTCCTAGTTATTATTTAAGTGTAATCAAAAATAAATTAAATTAAAAATTAACTAAAATTACAATTTAAATTTGTAAATGTTTTTAAATTAGTAGATTTAAATCGAGAAAAAATTATGAAATAATGTAAAAAAAAAAGAACTTATTCAGTACACTAGATGTACATAGTATATATATATATACAAAATGTCAGCCAAGTTAAATGTTAACGTAAACGAGATATTTATCTTTAAAAACCACTAAAGATATAAAAACTTTCTCAAAGTACGCCCTACGCGTATGTCCAAACGGAAATCAAGTCCTATTAAAGCAAATTAATTATAAACGATGATTACATTAACAGATTACGCAATGTTACTAAACACCAGTCAAACCATTTGTGTGAAAGCACGCGCCCTGCCATTGTTAGTACAAAAGTGTTTAAATTATTTGAATCTTTTGATGTTAGTGTTTCGGTTGAAGACAGTAGAAGTAAGTGTTTTCGTGACTATATTTCGATATTTATTAAATGTATATTAATATTATTTATTTGAGGACCGTCGTGGCGCAGAGGCATTGCATTTGCCTGTAAACGTGACGGTTTGTGGGTTCGATTTTCACTCAGAGAGAATGAATGATTTTCATGAAATCATGAATCCTTCTGGTAACATGGCAAAAACCGCGGCGTTGAGTTTCGCCACGCAATGCCTCGAAAGGCGGAAAGCGGAGTGTCTTAACTGTTCTTACTGTTCCTACGGTTCCCTCTGCCTACCCTGCCATGTGCGGGATACAGTGTGAAGCTAATTTAATTTTTTGACATTATTTATGTGTATCTAATGACTATAATGATAACTTTAGATATTTTTATGAATTGGCAACACAATAGTCTGTTTTGTTTCTAATATTACGATTTATTTCGCCAATTTTACGTAGAAGGCATATATATGGCAACAAATGCTCACCATAGTTTATTAGCGTATTCGATTTTTGTGATATAGATTCTAATAACATCGGTCAGGTGAAGTGCGAGGCGAAGAGTTTCTTACTATATGTATGGAAACGGCAAGTAGGTATTGTCTGTTGTATAGGAGTTTTTAGTATTTGTTGCTATAGTAGCAACATACGAGTAAATACATCATCTGTGAAATTTTCAATCGTGTGACTATCGCGTTTCTTCAGATACAGCCTGGTGACAGACATGCGGAGGGACAGACATCAGAGTCTTAGTAATAGGGTTTTGCCTTTTGCCGCTGGTCACGTTGCCTGCCTTTATACTGAAATCGCTTAAAGTATTGTGTGGCAGTATCGTTTTAAAATTGCAAACGATTTGTTCTTGTTATCAATTACAAGGAAAATAAGAATCAATTAATATAATTGTGAACACCTGATCACTTTAATATGGAATAGACATTACTTGCCTTTTATGTAAAGCAAAGTCATAGATCTTATCAGTAAGCAGGACACATGTATGTGTTCATTGTTATATATAAAACTGTATTACTGTATATAATTTAAAAAAGGAATACTTTTAATTTTTTTATTTGAATTTATTAATTAAATATTTTATCTTTTACGTTAATTAAAATAATCTTAATATATATTACGACTATTGACAACATATTCTAAAACAGGTGTTAAGCTTTCTCCGTTACATAATTTTTTTTTTATTTCTACATATACATAAATAAATTCAATGGAAATATTAAACTTCTGTATATTATACAATATTTAACTGCTAAAGGGATTTTATATGAATAATAGATATTATATTATAATTTCAAATGACGACAGGTCCATAACTCCTTTCGACATCTATGCACCTTAGAAAGCGTTACATTAATATGTATGATTTTAGGGATCAACGAATTCATTCAATATTTTAATATATTTAACATTCAAATATAATAAATACATATAAATATGTAACGTAAAACCCTTTTAGACCCATTTGGACCCCTTCTTACGAAAATTTCGCGAACGGAGGAGTATGATATTTGGCACACTTATAGTTTATGTGCAGAAGAAGTGCAGAACGCTAATATTTTTCAATAATAATGCTTATAAAGTACAATTAATCAATAAATAAAACATTATACACACTACCATATGTTTAACAATATAACTTTTGTATAAAGAGACACACGCGTTGCCATGGCAACGCGTATTTCACGCGTCAGAATTTACGAAATATATATTTTTTTAATTCATTTATATTGTCTAGAATTTTCATATTGTATAGAATGAGCTAGCCTGGATTGATTTACTACTCACCTATTATAGTATCTATGGTTACAACTTGAATCTATTTATATGTAGCTTAGGAATCAGGATTTTTTTGTATATCGTGATGAAACTTATAATTCCATATAAGGTACAACTAATATGGATTAGCTCTTTACTGATTATTTGAAAGGTAAGTATTACATCATTATTATGTATGGATAATGCTGTCCACTCAAACGAAATAATTATTGGTTGATAATCGATTTTAAACTCGATTCGATAAGTGAAAATCTACTGATCTAATTTATTACATAATATTATTAATAAACATGTGAATGTGGACTTTACGAATAATCTTCAAAGCTCGTTACATAGTCAAGGTGTGGCGTGCTCTAGTTCGGTAATTAACGATCAGTATTCGGTGTATAGGCACTTAAAATGTAAGGGGAATGGGTCTGGCTAAGTGCTTAAAAGTAATAGCCTCTTTTAGCTTAAGATATATTTTTAAAATATATATTTTTCTTTTTTCACAAGTCGTTTGACTAATTTAATGTTAAAATTAAATCAACTAAATTTTATGTCTTTGTTTTATCCATTATAGTTCCTGAAAATTAAACAAAACAATAAATAATTAAATATGATTACACGACTTATACTACGTATTTTAGAACAAAAAAAATAACCCGTTGAACCCGTTGGTATTGCTTCATAAATACATAAAATTAAGATCAATACGCTCGATTGATATAAAACATTAGGTGAATACTTGTACATGTCGCGTGCCGGCAATACTTTGAATTTTATTAAACTACTTTCTAATTGTAGTCGCGTTACCATACAACCTTAATTCTGTTCATGCTCGATATGAGAACAATTTAGTGTAATGTTACATGATCATCGAAAAAATCGATAAGCTTGGAATACGAAACTGGAATGAATGTTGAATGAATACATTTTAATATAATATTTTTTTGCCTTCACATAGTACTATTGGCATTTGGCGAAGAAAATGTAGAAAAAAATATATAAATTAGTACACTCTTTACTATCCCAAGTTAGACAGCTACTGACACTGTTTAAACCCAGTCTTAAGTACGTTGCCATGGGATTGGGGATTAAAAAAAACAAAAGCTCATACGCTTGTATGAGGTACACATTTTTGCATCAGCAATTTCCACAAAAACGTTAATTTTCATCGTGATACTTAAAGTGTTCCAGATTTAAGAATGTTCTTAAAATTATCATGGCCATTTGTATAACAAAATCCAACATATTATTAACACTAAATACGGTGATATCATATTAAATTATACAATTCTCTGAAGTATTGCGTTTCAGAGACAACCAGGGCATAACTGACATAAATACCGGTCAAGCGCGAACCTACTCGGAACAATCTCATTTCCGATTTCGTAATTTCTTTTTAAAAAACAATTATTAACATTGAATAAGAAGTCTGTGCGTGTTCTAGATTTGAAACAGTCGCTATATTAAAATAAATATGCAATTCTAACAAATATTTTTACTATAATATTGCCAGTGTTAGCTTAGGTTCTAACATTTTTATTTGTAATCAACTAGATTTGATACGAGAGAGTATATTTCGGTTTAATATATTAACATTTTTAGTTGGAATACGCCTAATACGGAATATCTACTAAAACGAATAAGTTAATGTAGTGATTTATTTATCCTTTTTTTAAGTACATATATTAAACAAAATGTGGAAGTTTTATGGAGACAAACAATATTTTTTTTTAATTTAGGTATATATGTTCTGTTTCTAAAACAAATTTTGAGAAATATATAAAAATGATGTTCAATTTATCTTTCAAAAAAAAGACGTTTTAAATCTAGAATCGAAAGTTAGTTGTCGCTTAATAGTGTAACAAAAGGAATTGACTATAAATATAAAATAATTTGAATATAAACATCTAGATCTAGGTAAAGTAAAAACTTAAATGTAGGATAGGATAGTATTATCAATACTTTCAAACTGTATACAATACAAAAAATACAAAAGTACAAATTGTTGGCTTTCCATGAATTCACAGTGCCCATCGCATTACATAGAGGAAATGATAGACGTCAAATGCCTGGGATATGCGACATGGGTATGAAATGTAAATTTATAAATGTATGAAATAAAAATGTAATTTTATAAGTCGCCTCCACTGTACAAGTTCCTCTCTTTCCTAACGAAATTCACCAGATCTACTAGAACCGCATTTGAGTGCGTTCCAGAAATTAACTGATACTTATTCTAGACATGTAGAGATATTTTTATACTTAATTACAAAATACTTATGTAAATTTAAATTCGTTTATATATAAAAGTAATGTAAACAGTATTTTCAACCCATGAGATCACAGTTAAAAATATATGCAGACCATGTTAAAAAGTTATAATAAAACTTATTGCAATGCATTAAGGGCTATAGGTACAATAATACCGAATGCAATATTAAAATCCACCTCGCGTTTTATGCCGTAGTTTCATCCGAGCAATAGCGCACAGAAGGTTAATGTTATTTGCGAAACATTAAAACACTGCCTTATTGTTAATTCGGTTACTTTATTTGTAGCTTTTTTTTTCTCCTTTTTCCTCGCATAGTAGGGGAGGGAGGGATCCTAGTGTCCAATTTTCGTGACATTGTATGTTGAGTGGAATATAATCATAGTCTGTAGTGAAGATCTAACCCATAACTATCGTGTTAACAGGTAGACACCGTCCCACTGCGCTATTGCGCCAATTTGTAAAGATAAATAAAAATATACTTATTTTAACTCAGTAGAAGCTGTTTATGTATGGGATACACATAGCTCATAATCTAGCACATAATCTGTCTGTTTCGAGTTGACCGTAGTTATATTACAATTATCATTAATAAAAAAATATCTCTAAGCGGACGATAAACAGTCGCCGAAGTATAATGTCAAAGGTTTTTGTTGCTTAAATGCATGAAGTAAATAAAAAGAGGATCCAGGGTCAATACCCGTGAAACGTAAACAAGTCGTCATATTTATCTCGGTCTGATTAAAACGAAAGTAGACGTGAATTTTCAACGGCATCACCAAATCCGTAATAACAATGTCTAAATTTTACTAGAAAGCGAATTGAGAGTAATTTCTTATTTACATAAGTGTAATATTCTCTCTTAGCATATATCAAAATAAATGTCAAATTGCTGGCAACTTTAGGAATTGTTTTTATTATCATAAATAACAGTGTTGCGATACTTACGTATCGAGACTAGACGGCCATATTGTTTTAAAAGGTGGATAACGGACGACGGTATATCATTACCCTCCTCATCACTAGGTTCCTTTTGTCTGCTATAAAATTAAACTGAATAATTTTATATTTTTTTAAAGCCTTTACGACTCCATGGTTGAAGAAATAATGAACAGTTGATATGAAGGAATCCCAAGGCTTACAGCTTCGTGCTGATCTATTAGAATGTAAATATTTATTAGTTCTTCTGGCACTGATATATTAAAAGTCATGTAAGTGGTCTTTGATAATAATTATATACAACTGATATTAAGGATAGTCATAAATTATATTATTATCAGTAAAGTAAGGTTCCGTGTCACGTGGTGACGTCATAAACTTACAACATTTTTCGATTACTTGACAATGCACTTTATCATATTAAAAGTTGTCTAAAAAATAGTGCAGTGAGCAATTATTTGTTTTATTAAATAGATTGAAATATAAATTACACTTGACATCTACTATTAAAAAAAATACTCGGTCAAAAAAGTGAAGGGAATATTACATACGCCTCTGCGATATACGACAAAGAAATGCACTAATCTGTGGTATCATGCAATCGAAAGCTGTCATCAGGCTTATAGCAAAAATCTCCACTTGTATGCGATTATTTGCATCCTGATATTATAACCCATTACTCATTTGCTTTCTACACACATTGAATGGTAAAATCTCCCCTAAGCACCATATATTAAGATATAATGTTGTGTGTTATAGATTTAATACACGAACAAATTTGATAGATCTAACGAAACGTCTTTATGTCTATTATTATAAGGATCTTTTTCATTTGCTTTGTTTTACAAAGCAAAATATCTGGAAGTATAGCGGATGTAGTACAGTCTGCCACGCTTTCCTGTCTTTGAAGCGCCCGGTGTTTTTTGTTCCAGCTGTACTAGACATACTAACGTTAGAATAGTTTATGATCGCTCCAATAAGTATGACAGGGATATGTCCATACAAGAATGACAATTATATAAAAAGGTTTCCGTTTTGAAAACGGACGTCAAGTTAGTTTTTTAGCTATGAGAAGTAGCCTGAATTTTTTAAAATCATGAATCAGCCTTACTTACTGCCAGTTATATTAATTAGGTACCTTTACTTTGCTTATCTACAGTAGCTTAGAATCAAGTTTAAAGTCATAAACGTCGCCAATTAAATATCAATATGGCGTGGCTTATAAATCATATAAAATTAAGATAAAAATATGAAGTAAATATTTATATACATAATGTTATATTTTTTTTATTTAAAAAAATATTTGTTTAAATAGATATATTTGGTTGCAGGCGCAAAGAATGGAGTGTGGAACCACAGACTTTGGCAGAAAGCGTGGTGACCAGGTAAGACTACCACAATTACTGTAATAAATTATATTATATATTACATGTGTATAATTTCTGTTAGAATTAAATTTAGGTCAACGATATAAACATAAATGATCTAAAGATCCTATGAAGGCACTGTTGTCATCAGGCTAATATATAGATTTTTTAATTTATTACGATACGTGAAAATATTTTCATTCCCTAATAATGTTATAACATGGAGTAAGGAGCATTTCTGTACGATGGTATAGATAACATAATTAATTTTTTGCTTTGTTTAATTTATAAATTGGGTTTTGGTTATATTTTAAAATAATTATAATCTATAGACATGAGGAATTATATTTTATGCAATATTATGTAAAGAACTGTCGCGGATATGTACCAATCAGATGATACCTACATTAATGCTTTCATTTATTACTAAGAATTACGTAGTAGAAATTTAATATGTTAGAAGATACGAGCAAAACAGTATGTTTATAACACTACAAACTTCTTCGTTTTGATTATAATATAGATGTACAATACACTAATAAATATAATATTATTATTAGTACATTTGTTAACAATTAGTGGGCCACCCTCCAAACCTTTACCTCGCGTTTATTCAACAGATTTTAATTTCGTGGTAGGCTGGCGCTTTTTTAATTTGTTTTTTTTTTTATACAGCCAAAGCGCCGCTCACGTACCATACTAATTCTTTATTAAATCGTAACAATTTTGTAAATGGAAAACAAGAATCTTCTTAATTTTTGCTACACATTTACGGCTAGACCTCTTCAAAATTAGATGTTAACTAAGACAAAAATCGTCTACACTACAAATATTTAAAGATGTATGTACATATACTATATATGTGTAATACGACATCGATAATTTCATGTTGTGACATTAGTAGATTAGTCTAACAATTCAAGGTCCTGATCAAATCACTGTTATTGTTCAGTGACAGCTACCATTTGCATATCTTGATGAAATGGTCAGCTAATATTAGAACCTGTTTCGCTTTGTTTAGTTATGGTGCTCATTATTCTGTGTGTATATTTAATAAAATAAAAAAAAATATAAAGCTTTATTTAGTTATATGCACAATAGTAATATATTAGGAATATATTAATTTACCCATATATGCTAGTGAAATAAAGAATATTATACATGTTAGAGTCAATTTAAAAAGAAGGGATACGTCTACAAAATGTTGAAGCTTTTGATTTTGTTTATTAATATATATATATTTGCATTTTGGTTCTTTTATCTCTTAGATCTTGTCAATCATCGTTAAATTACCATTAATTAAAATAAAAATCTAAGTCATACTTTCTTAATAATAAATTAATCTCGAAATATAACATTTTATTTAGTTTAAAGTATCGGTAAATGTCAGACACCTTTGACATTTAGATGACAATACTCTTTCACTTTCCCGCTTTTAGACAGCTGTCAAATTATGCAATCGAATAATTGATGGTGGACACCTGCCACTGTAAGCTGTATGGCACATGCATAGCAGATGTTGTTCTATTTTTACTATAATGAGATCATTAATTAATTAAATGAAATAAAAAAATTGTAGCTTGTAGTTTTGCAAAATATACACTTAAAAATTTGGTATCCGTAGTTTTATAAATATCACTTTTATTTTAGTAAAATTATTTGTATCATTACCATAATAGAAATTATTTTAATTAACATGTGTTCATAATATTAATTACAAAAGTATAATGTCTCAGCTGAGATCGTATTCACGACCTTCGGCTTAGCAGTCAGGGCAAAAATGTTCAACATGGTCGTCAACTGCTATTATTATATCGAACAAGCGAATCAATTTCATTCGATTGTAGTAATCGAGTGGTTTGTAACGGTTCTGCTCTACGCACGACTTCAATGTATTAACGAGAGAAAATACTCATTTTCTGATTTAAAATAGATTTAAATATTAGTATCTGTCACGTAAATCTTTATTTATATATTTTTTTGCTTATCACAAGAATTACAAGCATACTAGAATTAATAGATATCATTTTTTGAATTGTCATTATAAATTAAAGTAGGACATCAAACGTTAAAAATAAAAAAGCAAGCAAATTATAGGAAATATTGTTTCTGTTTAAATAAATCACTAGTCATTTAGATATAGTTTTAATATATTCTAAAAGTAAATATTTGCCAACAATATTACCACATAGCAATAAAAGTGTTTGTTTACATAACATTTTGCATGCTTGTGAATTTGATAGGATTTTTAGGAATTTGGTATGGTTTCACTTTTATCTTAATATTCTGGTATCAGAAAGAGAATAACTCTATTATGAATAAATTTATTTTGATACTAGGTATCGTCTAGTATTAAATGAATTTAATCAAAACTACAATATATAGTAAGAAAAAACTGTAATGGTATATTAATATCGATTACCGAACTAAAATGAAGATTTTCCTAAGATTAATCAATATGATAATATATTATATTATATCTTTTATCTGTATATCTTTTATCTGCGGAAGCACATCGGCGGTTATGTTTCATATGACACATTCTATGTGTCAAAGGTAACTCTGATCGCAGGAATAATACATGCCATTGAATCGATTAACGTGATGTGATAATATATTCTCGATAAATTAACTATTCAATGCAGAAATATATTTCAGGAATTCCTGAGACTCGAAATTTTGTAGCAACAAGATTTCCAGTAAACACGATGGTTGTGGGTTCGATCTCCACCTTAAACAATGGGTTATTTTCATTTACTCGTTCTGGTAAGTCAAAATGCTGCATTGAGTTTGCATTATCTTGAATATCTTCTGAAGAAAAGGTTTTCTCTGCCAATCTTGGTAATGCTATATGATTCCTCATACGGATTACCCAATGTAAAGATGAACAAAAAAAATGAAATAAATTGCGAAATTGAAATTATTAATATTTTTTTTGGTTTTAGTTAATAATTAATAGTTGTTTAGTATTTATTAATGTATTTTTGAGATTTACAAAAGGTAGACCGATGAGAATCCTTTTATATGGGCACTTCGCCACTGTAAAAACTTCCCCTATCGTTCGTGTCACATTATCGCACTGCATCCGTAATTTTACTCTCATACGCGTAAAAAAGTTTTACTTCAATAATATTTTTCATTACTTTGGTTTTTATATTTAAATATTGTAAAGTCAACATTTTGAAAGTTAAAAATGATTAAATGGAAAGTCCATACTACATGTTATGTATAGAAAATTTGTAGACGCAAGTGAAAACTGATTACGATAGTGCGAAGGCTGTATTCTCACGACGACGCGACGCGACGTATGAAACATGTTCCCTTTATATCTAAGGTTAAGTGCACATGGCTCTTAACTATAACTATTAGTTATGGAGTCAGAGATATTAGAGTTTTAGCTTTTTATCTGGACTTATAAAAAAAAGGATAATAACAAAAATATATTGAAAAATTTTAATTTTGACATTTTATTTCAAAGTAATTACATATAGTACGATTTAAAAAGTAACCTAATATTCTTTGTCTCTATCTAAGCGCTTTTTTATATTTAGTCTGTTCAGTTCAGTTCTTTAAGTATGGCGTTTTGAAATTTAGTCTGTAAATAAAAGATAATGAAAGGTCAATAACCGAACACTGTCAACAATCAACGTTAACGTCAAAACTGGAACTGTCACTGTAAAGTATAATTTAAAGGTAATAGATATTATTAGGTTTATACTCAGTAATAAAACTTCCATTTTCTCAGACAATTCCAGGTCGAACCGATAGTTAGGCTTTCAGCACGATTCTCACAACAATAATAAACAATGGATGATAGAGCTTATGAAATTATATCGTATTTTGCTAGCTGTCAGCCATAAGCTCGCTGTGGCAGCTCAATGCAGTTATTTTAGTTGTCTTCGGATATTCCATTCGTTTGAACAATGTATGTAATTTTCATTTTACTGTGAAGTATTATAATAGAAATGATATATTTTAATAATAAATTGTATTTATTGCAACTTCTATTGCTCATTTGATTTAGTATTAGTTAGTATAATTTGATTTAGTATAATATACAAAAATGAAAGCTTAATGTTTTAAAATACTTTTCATAGACTCGAGAAACGTGTTTTTTTTTCTATTTGAATAATACAATATAAACATATCAAACGCCAAAAGAATATGAAACTCTTAAATAAAAACAAAAAATAAACTAAAAAAGGATATACTCACTAATAACAACAGTTGTCAAAAAAACTTACTGAAATGAGAAAAGTAAAATTTATACATACTACAAAAATTAGCTGGCCCACATATGAACTTGTCCCATTAAGCGGTAATTTGACGTCACACAACCATCGATCAGAGCGGACCGGGATCGATAACCGGTTCCAACGGTACTGTATGTTAAGGGGAACTATATTATAATATTTTAATTAAACATGAACAATTAATTATATCAATTTGGCAGTTAATTAGTAATAAGGATTTAAAAAAAAAATTATATTACTTTACACATATGTATAATTTATATCTTTTTGGAAACGCGGCGTTAAGTTCCGCCACTTAAACTAAAATATCTTAAGATATTAGTCGTAGTTGGTAGAGGAAGGCTTGTATATAATTCACTCTTGTGAATCGTCCTCTAACACCTTTTGTGAGTTTACAAAACAGCATCCACTTCAAATACTTAACATGTACATTTTTATTTTTGCCTTGATGCAAAGCTTACGAAAAAAAAAGTTAAAGAAAAAGTATAAAAACCACTTGATCTGGTGAAAGAC
This sequence comes from Dione juno, assembly GCA_037127375.1. Classification (NCBI taxonomy): domain Eukaryota; kingdom Metazoa; phylum Arthropoda; class Insecta; order Lepidoptera; family Nymphalidae; genus Dione; species Dione juno. The sequence continues at coordinate 599,229 of JAXRJS010000058.1, read as the reverse complement.
CATAAATCGTCAAAATTCGTAAGCCCACTTTCGAACCAGTTTCATTGAGTGCAAGGTGACGTCACAGAGACATCAATCACAATAAATTTATCGACAAGTGTTGAACTAAAGAAACTTAAAAGCACTGTAATAAGAAATATATTTTGTAGTTAGTAATTTGTAAAATATGATTCATGTAATGAGATTTGAATGTGGGGAAAATTGTACCGATAATTAAATTGATTGCATTTAATATTATAATAATAATAATAATCGCTTCACCCTGTATCTCGTACATGGTAGGGACGGCAGAGGGAACCGTAGGAACCTAGTGTTAAGACACTCCGTTCCCCCTTTCTGCCTTTTGCATTGGCATTGCGTGTTGCCGCACTTTGCCTCGTTGTTACTAGAGCGAATAAAATGAAAATTTGTCATTCTCCCCGAGTTGGAATCGAACCCACAAACCGTCACGTTTACAAGCACGCTGTGCTGTCCTCTGCAATTAATATTGATTTCACTATGTTTTTTTTGTTGGTACCTATCTATCTCTTATAAGTTATATTTTATTTTATAATAGCAATTGTCGCACATAACAGGTCTCTATGGTAGTAATGTATGTATTTTTATATACCTCTATCTCCTTTCCTTTTAAAACTCTAATTGTGATTCTAAAAATGGAATCACCATTATTTTTTGATAAATTTACAGAACTTTATGAAATTTATCTTATACTATATTATTAACTTCGATAAAAAAATATATATTTTTTTGTCAAAACTAATTTTTACATGAACTAGTCCTTAAGAGGAAATCTGTTGCTATGTATATGACTTCTGTTCGCAACAAGTTACAGGTCGTTTGAAGAACATTTAAATGAGGTAAAAACATAAATTATGCATCTAGAGTCATTTAAATGTCAACCAAGAAGCTGAATAATCTAAATTTGGTTTTGAAACACTAGAAGTTATTTGGTATATTATATTTTTAGGTATATATACTCCTAATAGATAAGTATTTAGTGGTATTTTTAAAATATTTTTTTTGCTTCACGCTGTAATTCGCATATAGCAGGGTAATCATAGGGCACCCGTTCTCAGTTCCTTCTCTTGTCCACACGGACATAGGTTATCATAGCGAGTGATTGTTTCTTATGAGGGCGGAGGAAATTTGAATAATTCATTCTTCCGAGTGAGAATCGAATCTGTAATCACCTCGTTTACAGTCAAACACTGTTCCACATGCGCCGCAATGGTCTCAAAAAGAAATTTTTGATATTCCTTATGGTACTTATACTTATATAAAAAATTTACACCATGTGTCAATTATGATTTATAGTTAGATCGTATATTTACATAAATAGTACCACAGATGTGCTGAAATGACGACTAAAAACCACCTTCAGAAATTATATTTATATTTGCATTTTTCAATTACTTATTTATCACGCGTACAGAACGGTATAAACCTTTCAGTTATATTAAAGAAAGGTTTAATTTTAAGCTTTCTATCGTCATCTTGTAAAAAATGTTATCATAAGCAGTAAACTTGCGATTCATCGACCCGTTATGAAGAATCGATTTATTATAAGATCGATGTAATTGACAATAATGCTTATACTTATAAGAGATGACAAGAAAAAAGGAGCTTACTGACAAATGTATGACGCAACAAAGGAAAGCTTTTACATTTTACATAATAACTCAATGACACGCGTCAATTTCATACAAAAAGGTCGTTTAGGCATGATCAGTGGACGTTAAGAACTGAAATTCTTATTTTATGGCGGCAAAGTGGACACGGCAAGATTGAATTTATATTTTATAGCCGTATTTTATCTGTTTAAAAAGGTTTAAGTTCTGTTATTTTGGTACTTTTTGATAAACGTAAAAGGGATTTTTCAGAAACCTTAAATGTTCGATTCGTGCTATCTTAGTTCAGTTGAGAAATATTTGGCTATATGTATTTTCGTTACTATCGCAGGTTAATTTTCTTATCTAATAATTTTGATTTGATTGGACTTAGTGTGATGTTGAGATCCACCACAAAACACAGAGCGTACATAAACTTACATTAAAGCGACATTAAAACTATGCTCTTTATGCAAATTTATGTATATATACATATATATATATATATATATATATATATATATATATATATATATATATATATATATATATATATATATATATATATATATATATATATATATATACATTTTTTTATATACCAAGTAAAGTTTAAATAAATGCTTAAATTACGTTACTTATATATCACACTTGTGGCTCACAGCTGTTTAGTCTAAGGCAGATCGACAGCTTAATATATAAAGTTTTTTAAATTATTATTATATATAATTGAATACTTAATTATTTAAAAAAAATGTCTTGTATATATGTATATAAATTCTTAACAAATGTTAGTGTTTGTACTTTTCCCCCCTAATATAAGCTAAGCACCTTCTTTTTTTTTTTTTTTTTCCGCTGGGAAATGCTTTTACGCAGACCATCCCTGAGTAGGACACTTGTGTCCTACAGAGGAATGGTACTACCCACTAAAACCCAGCGGAAATCCTCTCCACCTATATGAGATGCTTCAGGATCGCTTGCGCATGCCACTACAGCACCTCGGTGGAAGGCCCATCTAACTTGGGCCACTATCGCCTTCGGGGAGCCCCAGGGTATCTATAAGCTAAGCACCTAACCTAACCTAAGCTTTGCCTTAGCAAATTTACGGTACAATAGATAATAACATGGTATTACAAGTATAGTTATATCGTCGATGAGTCATAAAGTTTACAAATTACACCAACGGAAGTTCTAGCATTCTCACGTGCACTTTTCGCATATTTACCTTGTAAGGATTCTTTAGAGATTTCACTTAGATTTCTTGAGCTTATCTGAAGTATCACATGCGGTTTTGAGAAATTTGCTATAAAGATTTTTATTTCTTTTAATACTTTTTGTTCCCATAAGAAACTATGTTAGAACTTTTTTTTTTGAAAGAGACGTGGCTATTCGAATGTTTGTAATAATTTGTTTTATTAGTAAGTTAACTTTTATTGAATAAACAATACTTAAGAATATATACATATTTATATCTATAAATATATACATATTTGATATAGAATAACTTTTATATATTTTCATACACTAAGCCATAATATAGGCAATCCAAATAACAAAAGTAGGTCTTACCATGGCCTTTCAACTTGCATCTGATTTGTAGAGTGACAGATACACTTAGAAAGTAACTCTTTGTGGGAACCGTTACAGCTTTTATGTAAGCACTTAAATTTTAAAATCTTCACTTATTAAGTTTAACTGCTTGAGAGCTTTTAAGGGTTTTAGAGGTAAAAGTTTCTTGGCGATTCACTGTGGTTCTTAACGTTCCTATTAAAAAAGTACGTTTAATATATGGTACAGGAAGGTTTGTTAATGTTTTCTCTATTCATGGCTTATGTATTGTCTTTCATTAATATATTTAAATGGAAATAAAAAGACCGTCGTGGTGTAGAGGCACATCCTCTGCCTGTATACGCGACGGTATGTGGGCTCGTTTTCCACTCGAAAAGGAATTAAATATTTTCATTTTCTTGGCTCTGACAACAAGGCAAAAACGCGGGTCTGAGTTCGCCACTCAACACTCAATGGCCTCGAAAGGCGGAAGGCGAGGAACGGAGTGTCTTAACGCTAGGTTCCTTGAGCCAACGGTTGCCTCTGCCGACCCTGCTTTGTAGTACAGCGAGATATAAAGAAAAACGAGATATGTAAAAAAAGATAAAATTGAAATAAATAAAAGTTAATGTATATAACTTTGTTGAAAAATATGTTAGTTCTTTTTACCTGTCGCTTGATGCATAAACAAAAATAATTATATTATATTTTGCATCTAACTAATGTCTGTAACTTCGTTCACGTGGACTTTTTGACTTTAATTATTATATTAATTTTTGAGTTCCGCAAAATGTTTTTTTTTAAATTTTATATATTGACGGAAACTCCTCATAACGCTGAAAAGTTTTTGCTAAATTGCCATCTTTTATTTCGTATTGTTTACACACCACTCTTGTCGTTCGCCATCGTTCGCATACTTCATCATGTGGTCCAGTCTTCAATATCAAATAAAGTCAATAAAAAATATCCGTCCGTTCGTCTAGTAGTTCCGAAGATGTTCGTGTACAAACATTAGTTTCTAATTTATGCTACTGTTATGAGACAAGGATGTGTGATATTGGATTACATTTGTATTAACTTATATAGTATATGAGTAAAAAATAAAAACTTAAATACGTATATATATATATATATATATATATATATATATATATATATATATATATATATATATATATATATATATATATGAAATGAAAAATATAATTATATTCAAAATTAAAGGCAACATAACTAACGTTCTACGATATTAGTGAGTATATGTAGCACTGTTGAACTACCTCCTGGAATATTTTATGTAAGAAACGATTTAAGAATTTTTATCGCTTCATTATACTGAATATTGTATGTATGACTCGAATTCTATATTGAGTTAGGGTAATTACTGTCTGGGCTTAGTTAGAATACAAATGAAATGAAAAAATATTATTAATAAAGTATGCAGCATGTAGACAAAAACGCTAAATTATAATATTATTTCCATAATTTTTTTATTATATAATAGTATAGTATTGAATATTGCATTACTTCAAATAAAAATAGACATATTTTATTTATTTATTTTGATTGAATAAATAGCATATAGCAGGGAAGACAGAGGGAATCTATTTCAAAGACACTTCGTTCCCCATTTTTTGCTTTATTTCTAAGATGTAGTGGTGTAATTGAACGACGCGCTTCGTCTTTTCGATCAGGGAAATGGACCAAAACATATTCGAGGAATGATGGTAGTAATAGTGATGGTTACAATGTAAACTGGACAGGACGGGTGGAGCGTCCCACTGGACCACGGCCGCTTCATAAAATATAATAAATTGCTAATTAAATCTTTACATTAAGTGCTGACAAACAAGATTTATATTAAGATAAGTAGTTGTTATATCAAATTATGCAATACACTTAGCGATTCGCCGATGCTTTTAAGCTCGTGAAAGCTAAGCTCGATCCGAAAGTATTTCCTTGCTGCCTTGTTTTTTAATTGTTGTAATAAGTTGTAATAATAATAATTGCGACGGTTTGCTGATGTCTTTTTTTGTCTTATCCGTCCCTTTTTATATAGTAAAGTAATTCAATTACTTGAGATTGTAATTCTTAATTAATTAGATATATCCTATAGATAAAAAATCCAAGTAAAAAAAACTAAACTATAATTAGTTTTATAACCAATTTAGTTTTAATAAAGGTTATTTATAACGAACGACTCATACGCTCAAGATGATTGTGTTTTTATCAAGTAGTAGTATGTATTTAATCTATATGTTTAAAAAGAACAGGATAATACACATTTATAAAATATTCGCAGGCACATACATATTATGTACATTTATTCATACGTACATATAGTTCTAGTTGATGTTTCATTAATATAGCTTGACCTATAATATAGATATTTTGGCCACAGCTTACAACCATCTGTCCTATTGTTCTGATAAAATACTAGTGAATGGCCAAAGCTGAAAAGAGGTGAGAGATCCTTGAATTGTCTATGCTCCAAGGAATAGAAGGGCTATTGAAATAGTACAAACTAACAATCTCTTTAAGCATATACAAATATAATATTGATTTAGATGACAACATGAGTCTAAATAAATCTTTTTAAATAACTTTTTTAATTTTTTTTTAATTAAACTATAAAATTTTATTAGATCATTAAATGTTTAATTACTTATCAGATCATTAAATGTTTATTTATATAGAAACCTCACCTCAATAGACGACACATATAAATATATATATATATATATATATATATATATATATATATATATATATATATATATATATATATATATTTATATATACAAAAAAAGACAATACACTTCGGTCAATTACTGTATTTAAATTATGCAAATAGTTCCATGTCGCTTTCACACCATCTCGAAGTCTATTCACGATTCATTGTATGATTTATAAAGTCTCCGCCTCGCGGGTCGCGGCGTAATTGAATATTCTCAATCCGATTGATCATTGCTCCCACTTGTAATCATATTATGAAGAGTGACCATGGGTTAAATATATATATATATATATATATATATATATATATATATATATATATATATATATATATATATATATATATATATATATATATCTATATATATATATATATATATATATATATATATATATATATATATATATATATATATATATATATATATATATATATATATATATATATATATATATATATATATATATATATATATATATATATATATATATATATATATATATATATATATATATATATATATATATATATATATATATATATATATATATATATATATATATATATATATATATATATATATATATATATATATATAGTTTTCTTGATTCTTTTTTCATATTTTTATTAATTATTTTTTCACGTATTTTTTGTTAATCTGGTCATATTCATTTTATGTTTCCATTATCTATACTAATTACAAGATATTGCGTATTGCGATTAAAATTTGAATTAAATAAAGTTCCCTCAACTGTTGTATTTGTTTATCGGTCTACTGAAGTTCTTAATACCGCTTAAATTATTCATTATTTAAGTATATTAAAGTACAATTTCATTGTCACCCTTTAAATAAGTGACGCATTTATTTAGCGTAGGTCAGTTCAGCTCGGGTCGAACTTTCCCATACTTTTGTTAACTTTATGTTCGTGTTCGTGCATATGTTTCAACATTGGATTCCAGTGCTTGAATGTCTTTAAAGGTTATTATTTTGTATAGCATTTCGAATAGTGGATATAATCGGGTATATATATTTTTATACATCTAATGTGTCAAGGAGAATTCAGAGAGTCCAGTCACAGTCAGAGAGAGGATCCATTCTCCATTCTCCGCAGATATAGCATAACTTAGTAAATAGCTATTGTTATTTAAATATATTCATAAGTATTAAGTCTATTAGGTCATTACTTATATTCTATTGTATTTTCTTACTATACATTTTTTTTATACAGTACGTTAAATCATTATTTTCAGTGAATTATAACTAGTGCAATGGTTCTATTACAAAACTATACTTTTTAAATAATTTATTTATGTTTAGTTATTTTGAAATAAATTTAGACTAATGTAGCGCCATCTGATATATCTCAATTTATTATTATCGATACGGAGATAGACTATTACGGAATCGTTACGATACCGCTTAAAATATCATGTCTCGAGTGAAATATCGCAAATATCGATATGTACCGTTGATTTATATTAGACGATTAATGATTGCGATAGATAATGTGGTTATTTAAGAACAGCTCTAATTTATTCATATATTATTTATCTGTTTAATGTTGAATTAATGTTATTTTCTATTTGTATAGTTGAAGTTTTAAGTATTTTTTTAATTCTCACTGAGTTTGTGACGTAAGCAGAGAGTCTCTAGTAATTTCTATTTCTTATTTTTTGGTAGATATCTCAATAAGAAAGTGTTATTAAGGGTTAAGGAACTTTAAGACTTAACTTTGAGAGTTAAAAGTCATGTGTGAAACAAAGAACGTGCTACGGTATAGTCTACAGCCTTTTTCAATAAAAAAGAATCGAAATAGTAGGTACGTACTTATTCTTCTTCTTCTTCCACTTACTTACGTACGTACGTACGTAGGTACGTACTTATTATATATATATATATATATATATATATATATATATATATATATATATATATATATATATATATATATATATAAAATAATATATGCTCTTATACCATATAATAGCTTATTACTGCGAACAATTCAGCGAATTCATAAAGTCATTTAAAATTAATGGCAGATATAAGGCACACATACAATTTGCACACCGAGATCGGACTCGGTAAGTCACGGCTCCCTACTAACTATTAACAAGATCTTGGGAACTGGGCCAAGTTACGATTAGAGCAACTGTTGCCGATCTAGCCGAGTCCGGTTATAGGCTTATTTAATAATGTCAATACAGGATTTGCTTTTGTTATCATCTGTCTATATAGCAGTGGGTATATTATCTAATTGCAACATTGATATGTCTAGTGGACTTATAAGGCTTTATAGTTATAATGGTTATTGATTAAAGGACTGACCTGACTGACTGACTGACTTGATAATTTAAGTCAAATATCTTAAGTGCCCTATATATTATTCATTGCACTTTGCTGAAAGAGAATTGAACCTAGTATTTACTTTTTAGATTTACCTTTAACTTTACAAATAAAGCTCTTTTTTTTATTTGAAAAAAAAAAAAACATTAGAAATTAATTTATTTTATCCCAAAGTAGCAAGGTAGGTAGATAGAACCTGGTGTTAAGACAATCCGTCCAAATTGAGTACAGTGGCGTACCAGAGCTAGAAAAACTAAATTTGAATAAATTTTGCTTCTCCAGCTCTTACGAGTGGAAATCCGAACCTTAACCATGTTGTTCTACTGTACCACGATTGCCTCCATTTTTAGAGTTCCGTACCTAAAAGGTAAAACGGTCCTGTTCTTTCTATTACTAAGCCTCCACTGTCTGTCTGTCCGTCTGTCTGTTTATCACCAGGCTGTATCTCATAAACCGTGATAGCTAGCTAGAAAACTAAAATTTTCACAAACTATGTATTCCCGTTGCCGCTATAACAACAATTAGTAAAAATAATGAAAATAAAAATACGTCGTCAGTGGAATACTTACAATCGTGAAATAGGTACGGGACCGCCAATGCGCAAGTACATTCACAGCTGACCGATATTTGTTTAATATTTGTTTGTAATGAAAGATAGTATGGTTGATATCGCCATTATATTTTATATTTTTTTTATAGTTTAAAGAATGCTCCTTCGCATTGTTTCGCCATGAATCAGCTGATAGTAATACTATGAGGAACAACAAATAGTGAAAGTATGCTTGGACCGTGTTGGAATGGCATCAATGAAGAAATTTGATTACATTCTGATCAGGTTTAAGAAATACCGTATACAATATTCGAAGTTCTTCGTTATACTAAAGCATAGATAAATAATTAAATAATATAATAACTACACACCCATACACACACACACACACACACACACACACACACACACACTCACACACACACACCACACACACACACACCACACACATGCTCACACACACACACACATACTCACACAAACACCTACTCACGCACACACATACACACACACACACACACACACACACACACACACACACACACACACACACACCTACACTCACACACATACCCATGTAAATTTATGTAAGAGTTAATTTTAGTATATAGTCTGTTTTATGTTTAATCAATGTAAATCGCTACTCACCTGCTATAATTTTTAAGTTACATTAAGATAGATCTTAAGGGAAGAGGCTGATTACCCACAACACAGGGAATCCTAGTGTGGGTGTCAGTGCGCAACCTAGTTTAAGTTTTGTTTGAAAGACAATAAAGATTTTTAATTTTTAATTTTTTTTAATTTAATTTAATATGAAGATTTAGATTGCCTTTACGAAAATGCTGTTCATATGTAAAACAATTATTTAATAATTAATAATTTAAGTTATTTAAAGAAACTGACGCAGTTACATCCTATGAATTTATCGTTCTCTAAATTGCTAATATACGATAAATAAGTTAATATATAAATACGAAAATTTTATAATACATTAAAAATATATAAATTTCCTTTGCCAAGAAGACCAAAGAAGAAAATATAGACCATTACTGAATCTTGACTATGAATCGCTTTGAATGGGCAATTATTGTTCAATTACAGGACGGAGTGCAATCACGATATATCATTGGAGATAAGGCAATCGGTATTTATCAATAACGTTCCGATTATTTACTGGAAACAAGCCTTATACTTTAAGGAACTTATGAGTTGTTAGAGTTGTTGCTGAAATATGTATTGATATAAATAAACGGTATGAATCACAAATCAATTCATATAGGTTTATCTTAATATTTTCAAAAGTCTTTTTAATTGGATATTTGTATTATTATTTTAGGGTTTCTCATCTCAAAGGAGACAATAGAACGCTTATGGGATCACTTTATTGTACGTCTATGCTGTCTATTGTTTTATTCTTCTTCTTCTTCTTCTCTTTATATATGCCGTTCCGAGTGTGCCAGTTGAGCACAATTCACTTCGCCAATGCACGGTAAAAAGGAGAACGCGTGTTTAAAAGAGATCCGAGAGACTCCGGAGGGATATATAATGAGGTTAATGCCTGTGTAACAGCTGGAAGAGGTATGAAGGGATAGTGTGAAGCTATGTATGTATGTATATAATTGATCTTTAATTTTTCTTTTTAAATTTAAAATTATCAATAGTGTTCAACTGCTTCATGTAATTACTATTTCAATAGCTATGAATGTTCAGATTGTCGATAGTAATCAATTCTTGATTAGCGAAAGTCAATAGAAAGGCAGAGGGTCATCGTGATATTGCAAACGGACAGACAGAACTGCCCTACTAACTAGCTGCAACGAAATTGATTATACAATAGGCAGTGTACAATGTAATCAATCATTTTAACTTCAAAAATAATTAATTTTCAAAAATTTTAACGAAATAATTCCTTTTCATAAGACCATAATTGAGTGTAGAAAGAGTTGTTGCTGTTGCTGCACCTTCTACTGACCTCATGGGTACCAGAAAAAAAAACAATATTATTTAAAGTAAGATTCGAATCTATTACCATAATTGAATAAATCGAATAAATCGAATAAATCGAATAAACGAACCTGTTTCAAATATACGAGACTGATAAATGGTTGACATCCACGGTCTTCTTTTAAATGTAATGACGTAACGAACTGATGTATAAATTATTTTATATACATTTATGCTTTATAAGAATGTATAAAAATATTATATTAAGACGTTGAAGGTTTTCCTTAATAAATTAAATTAATTATAACGTCACTGTTAAGTTAAGAAGATTTAAAGATCTTATCCTACCTGTCTACATTGATAGAATTACCTATAACGTAACGGAGATTATTTTCTTTACAAAGTAAATTTTTTATATATATTTTTCTAGCAAGGCCGCAACGCATAATTATTTTGCTCATGTACATATAAATATATCTTATAAATGAATAAATAAAATCCTCCATCTTAACAAATGTGACACAAATATATATACAGATAAAACAAAAATAATAGTACTATATATTTACAATGTTAGACCGCAAGTGTAGAAAGTTCACAGTCTAGGAGTTGCGGCTGGGGCCCACATTGTAGACAACAGGTTGTGTTTGAACTACCATCTTTGACTAACAGTTAATCCCTTTCACCGTTTAGATTTGCGCTTATCAATATGTCCGTTGGTGTTTGGCGAAATTTTGCTAGTTTACTTTGTTTAAAATAATTTTCAATTTCTAAATATTTGATAAGTGTTATGAAGCTCTGGGTTGTGATCGAGAAATACATGTCGATTTAAATCGATTGAGAAGGTTTATATTTTCAGATATTTTTTCGGTTTGTTTATCAAAACTAGGGTTATAATTTGCCGTATTATTATAATATATTATTAAAATTGTTGGAAACAGAGAGTAATATTATTCTACAAGAACAAGATGCACGATGATAAAACAAGATTGTACTCATTCAAAATGGGTTTCAAAATGTTCTTTATTTATAAAGATTAAAATAAAGAAAGAAAAAAAGGAAGAAGGAGATCGTGGAAAGATTTCTTCCCGGCTCAGTTTTTTAACAATTAACATGCGCGATAAGTTATATTCAATATAAAAACACTGCCGTCCTATCAACTGAGCATGGATCTTTTTATTTTCATACATTTTTTTTAGTTTCTATAGTGTTGTATATATTGCTGGAAGTTAGTAATACCAGAATATACTTCCAGGAATATATACTTTCAAATTTAAAATTAACAAATAACTTAGTAACTAATACTCGTAACATATACTAACATAATATAAACAGAGAACTTGAATCAATCTATAATGAATAGATAAAAGATTTGCCATTGCCATATTGCATTTGCATAGTTAATTGCCAAGTAGTTTTATTTTCTAACACAGTCTTGAATATCGAAAGTTATATTTAATTATATTCTCGATTATTCTGTTTTCATACATTTTGTTCCAGTACAGGCGTGATAGGTCAGTTAAGCCGTAAAATAGCAGAACGCAACAACTTTATCTCATCCGTGTATTATGGAATACAAGTGTATTTTACTTTGTAACTGTTCTCAAACTAAAAATAAATAATTTATAGGTACATTTGTAAGTAATTCAATGACCACTTTAAAAATATATAAAGACTTCTCATGTGAAATATATTAATAAATTTTAAATAATGTTTATAATAGACGGCTAGGTGATCGGAGCTTCTTACATTCATACAATAAAAGATATATATATATTATATATATATATATATATATATATATATATATATATATATATATATATATATATATATATATATATATATATATATATATATATATATATATATTTTATAAATGTGTAAAAGCAATAAACAAATTTCCATCCTTTGCTATTATCTGTAATAACTATTAATTCTGCTCACCATTACAAGTTTTCCATCTGATAACAACTTGTTGATTTATAAACTGTAATTGAATTCATTTGTAAATGATAATTATCTTCTACAGAAGTGTAATTTGGTTGATTTGCTCGTAGATTATAACAGGCGCTCTTATACATGCACTGACAAAGAATAATTTAATATTTTTTTTAAGGTGGAACTTATTAATGTTTATTTACATATTGATACCTTTGTTGTTTTTTAAAATATATTACGCAAAATTATAATCGAATATAAATATTTTCATATTTTCATATTATATTATTTATTATTAGGTATTATTGTTTATTTATTTGAAGTTGAAGAACATGATTGTTTTGTTTCAGGTAAAAGAAAAAAGCAATAGAGAAGATTTGAAAACAGACATACAACACAGAAAAGAAAGTTTTTATAGGGTAAGTATAATGATTTTAAATAAATTATTGTCAAGTCAATAAATAAGTAAATTTAATGGATAACTTAAATTTAAATTTTCAGGAGGTTCCGTCGGACGAAGACTCGGCGGTGTCTTCCGCGCCTGCCTCACTCTCACCTCAACCGCTCAACGAAATGTGGGTCAGTATCAAATATAGTTTAATGAATATAAAAAAAGATAATTAACACACAATAAAATATATCAAAATTATATTAGGCACATGATGACAGGCACATGATGACACATGAAATATAAAAATGACATTTCTTTATTACTTTTATTAGAAATGGCGGCAAATTAAAAAAAAACAGTTTAATTTTAATTTCAAATATAAATTGTTATGAAAAAACGAGGTAAATTGTATATGTTGCAATTATTATATTGTAAATTTAATTAACATATATGTATATTTATAGTTATAATTGATAAATAATAATTGTACACCTATAGAACAGCATATGTTTAGAAAATCATGCAGCATCAATTAGAGAGAAACGCAAATTGCGAATGTTTACAAACGCGCTACATTCACAAAATAATTACCTAGTCTCTGTAATATATTTACATATGAGTATTTACAAATATTTTGAGACGGTCTTACAATAGTCTATTGTTGTAATAGTGTTTATTTATTTATTTATTTATACTTTATTGCACACACATAAAAAGAAACACACACACACACACACACAAAACGTAAGAATAAAACAAATAGATATGAAATGTATATGCAAAGGCAGTCTTATTGCTTCAAGCAAATAAAATGTTATTTAAAAAAATATATTTATAACATATTTTAATATTAGTGACCCTTCCGCTGCTTCTCACGAATATTTATCTATAAGCTGAATAGTGATTGCTTAGATGATTCTTCCACCATCTTAATATACATGTATAAATATTTCCTTGTAAAAATGTATGTACATTTTTATATACAATATATTGCTGTGGGATTGTGGAAATTCGGGAAAATCTCCCTTCGGCATCTCAGATGCTTTTAGCATAAATCAGTTGTAGGCATATCGGTTTTCTAAAGACGCGAGTTTGATTTCTAAGTATTTTTATTTGCTTAGACTTTAAAATAAAAATATCACCCGTTGATTTCCTTACATATATTTAATATTATAATAATATAGTATTTTAAATTTAGAAAGCTTTTCATTTACTTAGCAAAGAGAGACTGGGAAATTCTATATCCGTTATAATTACCATGATTACAATATGCTAACGGCCACCATAACGTAACCTAATATTATTCTATCCTTCACCTCACTCTTTGAGTCCACTTCTTAGATACTTTGACAGGTGTCGGTTCATACCCCATTTGAAAATACTAGATATATTACGGTCGTTTAGTGTAAACACATATTATTAACTATATATTTATTTTTTATTATATTATTATTTTAAAGCAAAAAATACACACTTTTTTCTTTGAGGAAATCGAACCCATAATCATTGTGTACGAAATTGGTATTAACTAGAGCGTAATGGGATGCCACTGTCACAATTTGCATAATATTTCTATTAAAATTGTTAAATAAAGTATTTGTTTACTTATTAATTTATAAAGAGGTAAGGAATTTGGAATCGTGGCCTCGATACATCATGAGAGCATCTAGTACAGACGCCAGCGTAAATGTCATTATTGCAATAGGTGTATGTAATATAGGTTTTAGAGATCTTTTGTATTAGTTTGAATAGATCAGATGTTAAATCGAAGCTGCTACCATTGCGTACACTTGCATCTTTTAATTGCACTGCTACGGCTATTTAATAGTAAACTAATATACATTTAAGTGTTGAATTAAATGATAATTTATTCATATAATCTGTAAAGAAGTATGAAAATCAGATTTCAGGCCGTTCTTACAGTATAGATGAGAGACTAGAGTAATATGTAATATTTTAAAATGTGATTTTTTTTCGCCATATTCGGTTCGACGTTTTTTTCTTGTAGTTAAATACAAACATTTGTCCAAGTCTAACGTTAAAAATCGAATTCACTACCATGGCGCAATGAAATCCCTCTACTCTAGCAATTGAATGGTATTTTCCATTAGTTAAGTGTGAAATAAAACAATAATTTAAATACTTTATTAGTAATGAGGTAAGGAATTCGGAATCGTGGCCTTGATGAATCATGAGAGCATCGCGTACACAAATTAGCATTATATATCATTATTGATATATGTGTATGACATACAATAAATATGAGGTACGCTGGAAATGAAGGAAGATTTTTTTAAATTACCAACACTAAACAACTTACTACTATACTCTACCACGACATGAAGCGCGAGCTGACTCTTAAGCTCTACCACGAGTTTATATTAATAAATGTTTTTTTTTACAGTGATCAATAAAGTGATTCTCGCGTTTAATTTTAAAGATAAGGAATTAGGAGTCGTGGCCTTGGTGCATCATGAGAGCATCGCGTACATAAGTCAGCGTAAATATCGTTATTGCGATACTAACATGTCACCCACTAAACTGTTGGCGCTTGTTTCTTGCGTCACTCCATTGTTTTGTAGGGTGACAACACTACAAATTGACTTGGATTTATATTAATTAGCAACAATACTCCAGTTATTTAAAAGTTGTTATCTGTCATTCAAAAGAATGTTAGTTTTTGATGAATTCCATATAAAATAATTTCGATTATTATTATCTGTGTACCTATAGGTATATATGTATCTTTTTTATTTTTCTATTTTAAATGTGAAATGTTTCATGCCATTGATAAGTTGCCTTATTGTCCTCTTAAAGAAGTTGCATGTTTCGTAGCGGAGTCGATTCACATTTTTATTACTAGCAAAATTACTGACAATAGCTATTTGATGTACACAAATAATGCCGGAAGATAGAAGCCACCTACACATTCTGCCCAAACCCATGACAGCACCTAATACACATAATATAATACATAATTACTAACTTAAGTAATAGTAAACCTAACTATTAGAAAGGTCAACCTTGAGTCCCATTTAAACCTAAACTTGTGGTAACAGTCGTGCGGGCAATGCCGGAGCGCGGCGGAGCGGGCGGCGTTAGCGGCGCGCGAGTGTACGCGGCTGTCGGACGCATTGCGCGACGCTCGCGACCAACTCGAGCTCATGGAGTTCAGGCTACTCGAGCTCGAAGACGCTAGCCCGGAAAAGGTGAGTGCTCGAGATTTTATTTCTTAGTTCTAAATGCTCAAGTGCAAGTGATGTGTGATGAATTGTTGTGCTCGAGTTTAAATGTGATCGAGTTCGAATATTTGACAAAGTTCAAAAAACTTTTTTTTAAAGGATTATTATTTTACGAAAATGGTAAGTGTATGTAAATATTAAAATATATATAACATGCATAAAACAATAATATTAAAAAAATATCATAATGTTAAATATTTTTGAAAATTGTCGTTTTATTCTTCCTTCTTATTTTAAATAACAGTTTTGTTAAATCAGCCTCCAATTCGAAGGCTTTAGCCAACGAACCGATAAGTTGTTGCCAGAAGTGATTTGTGATTAAAGCTATTATTTATCAATTCTTGTGGCGCTAACAGAACTGGCTTTATAACGACAAAATTTGCCCGCTATATCTAATGGCTTAAAAATACTTAAAACTTGCCAAACTAGAAATGTACTGTTATCTAATTCGATACACTTAATAATTGTATGTAATTATAACATATTACATATATGTTTTTAGCCACAGGTGCACTGTACTAGCAATGCGAAACAAACCAAACATATAAAGCATTCGTCATACAAACTTCCTGCACTACGCATGCATATCTTATTTCTGACTCCTTAAACCTTTTATGGGCGTAAGTTAGCTATTGAATTTATTTATATATATACAGTTATATAGCACATTACCAAAATAAATATTTTGTTAAAATAAATAAAATTAGGTTAGACTCTTGGAAGTAATTTTATAAACAACTAGCGACCCGCCCCGGCTTTGCACGGGTGCAATGCTGATACTTTCTAACTGATATTACATTCATTACACAATATGAATATGTTTTCTTTAGAATTTATATTCTTAAGATATCACATTAGGACTCATAAAAATTAGATATACATTCTAGCCATTCAAAAAAACCGTATCAAAATACGTTGCGAAGGTTTAGAGATCTAAGCATACATAGGGACAAACAGCGGGTAGCAACTTTGTTGTATAGTATGAAGTAATAGTAGAAACAATCAAAAAATATTATTATATTTATTTTTTTCATTTCTGCTCATTCTATTGATATTATATTTTACGCTAGATCCTGCTCATAGCAGAGTAGGCAGAGAACCTAGTGTGAAGACACTCCGTTCTCCGCGATCGAACATTTTATTTTTATTAAGTGTCCAATTTATTGTTTGTAAAAATAGAGATTTTATTTATTGTTTGTGTAGCTATGTAGTATAATGAATATTTATTTTACTTTATTCATTAACTTGTCTACGTATTAAATAATGTATGTAATAATTTTATGCCAGCACTTAGCCTCGATGCAATAATTTACCATTAATATTAAACCTTCTAGTGATGTGAACAAACATGTGACACGCCTATTGGTATAGTAGATATGATATATTGATATTTCCACTAATGCCAATTCATGTGCAAATTAGATATATAAAATTTAGTGGCATTTTGTGGTGAACTATTGAACATCGATAGATATTGATAATTTAACGTGTACCTATTACAAATTTTATTATTATATTTTATATTTATGGATTTCAAGAAGAATGTAAAAAAGAAAAAACATTGAAATATTCCCATTTAAAATAATAGATTAAATAATATCAAACTTAAGAGAAAAATTGAAAAAGTCAATGACAATCAATAATACGCGTTACTTATCTGTTTAAAAAACTACTGTACTCTTTAGGATTCTGTAGCGGAATGTCAATAACGGGAACCATTATACATTTGTCCGTATGTCACAGCCACTTAATTTGACTGAATAAATTAGGTTTAGCTATACATAGAAACGTCACTATTTACGTAACTATACTACGTTTGTTTACATATCGAGCAGAGGTCACGTTTAAGAATCTTAGCATATTTAATAGAAACGAAAGGATATTTTACAAGGTTGGAGGAAAATCTTGTTTGCCACCTTGCCCATTAAAATTATCATTGTTTTTCTTACATTACATGTAGATAAGAAACATATAAAATGTAAACGTATTTTTTTTTATAATTTTATATATTATTACCGTTTCCTTACAAATGACGTCATAAAGCTGTACAGATTTGGACGCTACCATTTCCTCTTTCCTTTCCGTTTGTACGCAATTAAAGTCTATTTATGCACTGTGTGTACCGTAATGCGAATCCAATGCTCAGAACCTTAGTTCTTGTTTCATATACGTTTCTATGAATGAATGTTGTCTTGTGCAATATTTTTAATGCGTAATGCCCAGATTACATGCTGATTGGCGCTCGATCCTTCCGTGTAGAGTAAACATATGTTATGTAAATAATATTTCAATATATATATATATATATATATATATATATATATATATATATATATATATATATATATATATATATATATATATATATATATATATATATATATATATATATATATATATATTTTTTTTTTTTTTTTTAAATATTTAGTACCAATTACTGGGTCTATGCTTATATTTTTATTATTAAGCAAGAAAAAGCTAGAAAAAAAATTAATAACCTTATTTAAACATAAGACAAGGAAGTACAGGATGATATGATTTTTGTAGCTGTGTCGACATTACATAGTAATTATAAAGTGGTTATATACTAAAATAATCGATTTTGAGTTGATATTTAGCTTTAAAGTCATGATATGGCAAGAAGAGATTATGCATTCCTATGGTTGTATCGTTACAAATACCTAGTGATGTGTAATCGAGTGGTGGTAACAAGATACCTTAATAGTGTTTTCAATAATGTATTTTAGTTGTTACATTCATAAATTAATGATTTTACGTCCAACGGGTTGCATATATTCTTTAATTTTTTTAAATATATTTTAATCATTTTTTGTATTATTTCCCTATTTATGATTATTTTACAGAAACGTAGAAACTTAAAATATATATAAAATCTTAAGAATTTTCTATAACTGGATAGCTATATAATTAATCTAGAATGATTGCAATAAATAACATTTCATCAGTAAGCTAATTGGTATATTGCGTTAAAATAAACGATTTCACGCCCAATGCCTGCGCCTGCGCAGCGCTATACTTATTTCTTATCCATCCATCCTCTGCCTAAAGTGATTTTAGATCTATATCTAACAAGAACGACCAGCTCTTTTGTAACATTTGTATACATAATCAAATTATCTTAATAGTAATACCACTCATAATAAAACCTTATAAAGCTTGTCGTAGATGTGGGATGGATAGCCACCGCTATATCCATACATAGGTTCGCCTACGCACCTCGTGCCGAAAACAGATTATCTCGTCATTTATTGCTTGAAGTTTAACCTAATAATACGTGACCGTTAAATTTATGTAAGAATGGATAGGTTCATAATAAATGGCATATAATTAATATTGTACAGCACCTTTCCTTTTCACGTTGTGTTTGTATTATTTGATAATATGTAAAGTTTATTCGTGTCCTAACGGTATTGAATATTCAATAGTTGATAAATAGTAAGCACACTTACAAGCTTTATATATATATATATATATATATATATATATATATATATATATATATATATATATATATATATATATATATATATATATATAATAGTTTTGTATACAAATAACATAAACAGTATAAAGTAATTTTAATAATTTCTCCAATTTTTTAGGGTGCTAGGGATAACCTAACAGACTCGGATTCTGGCTGCGTGTCCCCTGGCTCCCGTATAAAAGATTCAGCGTCGCCCGAATTCAAACGAATGGACTCCGGGTATAAGTCCCCACACGCGCCAAGCAGTCCCTGCAATCCAAGACGGCATATTTCCCACGACGATTTCAAGGATGAGTTCGCTAAAGCCCAAATTCTATCAGATGTCATGGATAGGAACTCGGAAACCAGTGACTCATTAAAGAGCAATCCTATGAAGGATCATTTAGAACAGATGATCTTGAATGCGGCGTCAGCGGAAGACAGGAGCTGTTTGGAACAGGTTTTAATGATGCTCTACAATTTCCAAGCGTTGAGCAGTTCTGTTAGTGAAGATGAATGCTATCAGGTAAACATTAATTTGTTTTTTATTAAGCTCGTAATTTACAAATTTTAATTAATCAACGTGAAGGCCTCAATTGCGTTATTTAAATAGTATTTTACGTTCTCATTATGTTACTCATACATAAATAAATACATACATTTGTTTTGGAACTTTTTGCAAAATCAATGAGTTGCGTAAAATTGCATCATTATAAGGGTTTGTTTTTAAAAAGATAACGAACATATGACATAGAACATCACCGTTACAGTTATCAAAAATCTACATTAAACATGTCATAACAATAGTACATTTATAATTTCCAGGCAAAACCAAAAAGAATATGTGATTTAAGACTAAAATCCGACATCGACATTCCATCGCACAAGACTCACAAAGCGATCGCGACTGTCACTCCATATCAGCAAAAAGGTTACAAATCGGACTCCTTAGAAAGCCTTTGCGAAGAACGAAAACCAAATAACATATTGCAAGAAAGTGGTATATTCGAAGGTGTCGAAACTGAATCTAAGTGTACTCAAACGGACGAAGCTTTCGAGTTCAGTAGTGAATTGAATACTGAAATACAACGACTGAATAGTATTAGAGAAAAATTAGAAAAGCAAGGCGTTAGGAATAGGAATCTCAGCGACGGGGATAGCTTAGAATGTAAATGCGTTAAGTTGGGCAAGAAACATAAACAGTATTACGAAAGGAGGCTCAAGTTTTTGGAAGGCAAGATATCGATATATGAAGCTGCGCAGGACGTTAAGGAGTCGAAGCTAGCTCAGAGGCTGCAAAAGGAATTTTTGCTTGAAAATCGGATACAAGTATGTATGATTTAATTTACTTATTGTATGTTTTTAGCTTCTTTATACAGGCTTTTAAGTTGTTGGTTTAAAATTTTATTTGTTGAAATGTATAATTTTCTATGGAAAGACGAAATTACACTTTTTACGAAATTACACTTTTTTAATACAATAATTAAAGTATACATGTGTGTGTATAATAATAACGCACACAAATATTTTACAGGACCTAGAATCACAGCTGTTAGAACTTCAAGATAAATACGAGAGGCTTGAAGAGGATTGTTGTGAATTAGAGGAGATAGAGAATGACACCCGCTTACATTGGCAGCAGTAAGTAATGTTTTTACTGCCCGCTTTATTTCGCCGTAGCGGGGTAGACATAGAGTACCTAGAGTCAATATTAAAATTTAACTTTAAAAAATTACTTATGATAAGGCCATTGCACATATAAATAATATATTTAGGGATACATGTGGTAGCCGGAGGGAGCTAAGAAGTGTGAAGACACTCCGTTCCCCACTTCCCATCCCATATTGCGTGTTGTAGCTATTTTGGTATTAGAGTATATGAAATATTTTTTACGAGACGCTTTTTAGTTAGGTCATATATATATATATATATATATATATATATATATATATATATATATATATATATATATATATATATATATATATATATATATATATATATATAAGTGCTATTATTGTTATCATTCGTTCTCTATATACAAACATCGCATATTCAATATCATTAAGCAATTCTATTTATTCATATACTTGGCCATTTCCAGAATGGAACAGCGTATAACGTTAAACGCTACGGTTCTTCTCTACTTGAACTACAAAGCTCCATTTTAATAAATTTCAGACTAGAAATGGATTACGAACTGTGTTCCGCTCAACTGAGAGACATGACGGAGCAGCGCGAGTGCTCGCGCGCGCACGCCGAGCGGCTCGCCGCCGAGATGGCTGCCAAGGACTGCGCTTTGAAGGCTAGAGAGGTATTATATTGATGAATTTTGTGATATTTTTTGTGGGATGTAGGAAGTAAAAGGAGGTTAAGTTTTCATTTTGTAATTTTTATTTTGTTATATTTTATTGTATTAATTAGGTAACAATTATTTAATAGATTTCGTATTTACTACCATCATATGCATGTTTACGTAAATTATTTGATATGGCTAAATATCAGATTACAGCGTCTGAATATTGTTAAATCCTTTGATAAGTTTACATCTTACCCGTGGTACCACGGTATACATAATAAACAAGAAATACATTAAAAATAAATTAATTAAAAGATTCTTACCTTTACATAACGGCATTCTACTAGAAGATATCTACAATGATTATTAACAAAATAAAAATCTTGATATTCACATCCATATAGAAATTAAAGTATGGAATACTTTATAGTAGCAATTATATAAACCTAAACAAAAAAAAATATTAAAGTATCTGTCACCTATGGGTGACATCTGTGAAAGAATAATATCGAAAACGGTGACTTCCATAATGGAAATTTTAACAACACTTAAGATTTATTCAATACTATTAGCTAAAATAATAAAGTGTAAATACATGAACTTCCCAGAACGAGTTGCTGTCCCGGCTGCAGGGCTTGGAGCGCGCGGTGCCGGCGCTCATCGCCTGGAACGTGCTGCGCACTGTGGGCGCCTCGGTGTCCTGCGGGACGCAGGTTAGCTATTATTGGCGATAGCAATTATTCTTTATTATTAGAGCTTGAAATTGTTTTTTTTTTAATATTAAATTATTTATCAATATTATTCTTTTATCTATCTATCCGCCAATTAAAGCCAATTCGATCTGCAAATGAAAAAAATAAATGAAATTGAATATATTAGAATATATAGATTTGTTTTTTGCAAGAATAAAACATATGTATTAAGTGGGATTTGAATTTACAATATTTGTTATAATATAAATTATTACTGTTTGTACTATGCAAATATATATATTTCTAGTTTAAATATGCACCAAATTTCTCTTACCAATCCTTGCTTAAAAAAAGTTACATAACTCTACAATTGATCCTCTTCAGCTATTTAATACGCATAACAAAACGCCGGATCGTTTTCGCATCATATAATTGAAATATTTTCTTAAATAAATCCTAATTTGCTCCACACAGAAAGCTCTAATAAGCCGCATCTCGCCCCTCGCGCCGGACACCAAGACCGCCCTCACGCAGCTGAAGCAGAGAGACTGCAGCGTGGTGCCGTACCAGAGCGCCGCCGCGCCGCGCGCCGCACAGCTGCAGATGCAAGTCAATAAGTAAGTTATGGTTTCTTTTTTTCTGATATTGCCAAACTATTTTTGTATGTCATTTTAATACTAATGTGTGATTAACTTAGTATAAAAAAAAATAAAACCTTCTAAGATTTCGTAATAAATTGTTAAGAGTCCAGCAGGATACTTATATTTTGAAAATTGCACTAGTTTCTAATGAATCTTTTCTATTTATATGTTATATGAATATGCCTTTTTACCAAAATTATTTTGGAAACTCTAACAGGAAAGAACCTTTTTGAGTTTATAATACCCAAAACATATTTTTTTTCCTAAATATCTGTGGAAGATGTTATTATGAATTTTATACTGAAAGATAGTTAATTCAACGCAACACTGTACAAAAAATTTATATTATAATTAAAGTTTTTGATTACATTATTTTAGCTTAATAGCTGAAAGAAAAGAACTGACCAAACAATCGTCACAAGTGAAGAAAGTTCTAGAAGAGAAGGTTAAGAGTTTAGAAGAAGAATTAGCAATCGCTAAACGACAAATGTCGGCCGCCGTGAATGGGGCTGTTATTAAAAAAGAGAAGATAGAAGTAAAGATAGAAGAATTGGAAGATAAGATAAAAACCGAAAAGCATAATGGACAGGTGGGTTACTTAAATTTTTATATATATTAAATATTGAATATTTTTCATGAATTACTTTAAATTTAGACGTAGGTGTAATAGTTATTACTATTATATCTAATTTAATATTAGATAGGTATGTTTAATATATAAATAACAGTCGTATATACAGTCATAAAATAAGCATATACAATATGAAAATAATAAATTTAAATATTAACAAGACTTAAGTCATGATGACACATGTCATGAGATCATATCTTCCTATGACGCATATGAAACAAACTAAAGAAAGGCAAAGCCAAGTAAACAGAGCATTTCACTCGTTATCTAGAAAATTGTAGGCCGTGAACAATTTCTACAATACATAATAATATTTATCCTAACTTTGTTCACAAACTGCAATATCGTGATAAATTTGTATTTTTTTGTTTCAATTAATTGCTTGAGTCGTTTCGTGACTCTTTTACCGTCTCAGTAGTTAGCCATTTGTTAGCTCGTATAGTTTTGGTTGAGATATTTTAGCCATGTATTTTTTATTAGCTATGTATTAATAGTATGATTCATGTAAATAACTAATGGTGATTATTAATCAATAGTATTAGAGAACTTAGGGATAAATCACTATATTATTACTTTCTTTTTTCTATCAGAGTCATTGATAGTAGATTGACAGAACACAACTTGGTTCGTATCAATATTTTTTTCCAAGAATCAGAAAACATCTTTGTAGGTCAAATCTCGCTTTAAGGAGGTTTTATATTTAATATTTAAGATACTTTCATTTCTCTGGACAAATTTTATGTTAACTAGGCTCTCTCTGCCTATCCATTGAAAATTTCCTCTGCGCTTTCCGCCTGAATTCAAGACATTACGTAAGAAGTGGCGACCAGAGCGGGGAAAGCAAAATAGTTCTCCCACATGTTGGTCGCACCCACATCTATCGCGATTACTTACTCACTTATACACTAACTAAATGTTTGCAGCTATATATATTTATTTCACGAACTGTATGATCACAAATTAAAACCAAAACAAATCCTGTCAACAGCTCCCAGCAGATCCTCTGATCAAGGCCAAGATCCAAGCTCTCATCTTAACCGAACAGGAACTGAATACCAGGATAGCGGAACTGGAGAGGAGGGAGGCGGCGTATTTGGAAATGCTGACGCAAGCGGACGACATGTGGGCGGAGATGGAGAGCGGCTACAAGAAGAAGATCGATGAAGCTGTGCAGAACGAAACTATGCTTAAGGGGAAGGTTCGTTTGTATAGCTTTTTGAGTTTTTATGTATGGAACAGTTTATTAGTATGAAGAAAGATAAGTTTAGGTTGCATCGTGATAAGTTGTAAAAACGTTCAATAATTTCGACGCAGCTTGATGAGAACGGATGGCGAGACTTGTTAGAGCGCTTGGACGGTTTCCATGAGACACGGGTTCAAATCCCACTGTCTTCAAATATGTTATGTTTTCTTTAAGTATTTTTTGATCCTTAGAGTGGATTAACACTTAAATATTATAAAAATTAAATTTATATTGGTTTTGTTCAAACGATCTATTAAGTTTTAATCGAGAGACTCTAATCTTTCAACTCCTGTTAAATACAAAATGTCTCTGTTTGATTAGAACGTATGTGTTTTTGTATTGGTTAAAATAATTAATAATTACTCATCTTAATATTAGAACTTACTTAATAAAAAAAATGTGGTTGCCTAAAAAATTTAACATTTTATTTTTGTTCTTCCAGGTAAAGAAACTAGAATCAGAAAGAGATCAATGGAAGAATTGTTTCGAACCTCTAAAGAAAAAGTTGAGAGAAATAGAAGAATCCGAATCCGGGATGAGAATAGCTTTAGAGAAAGCTGAGAGGGACGCGAAGACACTTAAGATACAGAACAGCAACTTGACCACTCTGTTCGGGAAGGCTGATGCTGAAGCCAAGAAAGCTGAAGCCACTATTAAAGCTCTTGAGGGGAAATTTAAGGTACGTGTTTTAAATAAAACTTTTTTTTAAAGATATGAAAAACTGAGTGTAGCTAGTTGGTTCTTGGCTTGTAGGCAAGGAAAATACGTTAAGGTCAAATAAATTTTAATATATCTAATATTGTGCCCCATGATCTATTATGGCTTCGATACCCATTAATATAATTAATTTCCGCGCTCAACACGCAGTGTCTCTAATTCGGGCGGAATACGGAGAGCGCGAGACACTACATTTTCTCTGCCAAACTTGTTATAACCCTGTTATTGAAATGTAGTAAAGAATGCCATGCGCATTCGAGTGTCACCGTACTATAGTTGTGTTGAGGCAAATGTTGAGTTTGATGGCAAATGTTTCGAAAATAGATTTTTTTTTTATTTAAAAGTTTAAATTTGATCTAAATAGAAAACGAAATGTAATATTAGATTTTTTCTACCTATCCCAAAAGAATATTAGATATCTTAATTTAAAAATTTGTATTTATTTTTAATTTACAGAAAGAAGTCGATCAATTACGCAAAAGTAACAAGCAATTGGATGAAGATGTCAAAAGCCAACGCGAAATGTCTAAAAAGACTGAAAAAAAATTCATGGGAGATCTGGAATGTATTAGAAAAGAACTTTCTAGAGCTTGTAAAAACAATCAAGATTTAGAAGTCACTAACAGCGAGCTGAAGGAAGAGGTTAGTTCTTATATTTATTATATAATAACACTATTATATTATTAATAATGATAACGATAAAGATTTATTTGGGTTTTAACGGGTCTTAGGTAAATCGGATGCCTTTTCGAATTTAGCTTTTGAATTATCACAAGATATTATTGAATTTGTGGGAGTTTATGTCTAAATTTTGATAGATAAAATAAAATTATATAGTAGAGACTCGAATTATTTTTACTTTATTATTTGTTATCTGTAATGATCTAGGTTTGAAGATTTTACAGTTACATTTACAGTTTCAATTATGCGGACTTTCGAGTCTCTACTGTATTAGGACCATAAGATGATTATATTTAATCTCAATATTTCTCATCTCAATATTTTCAAATTACTATTTTGAATTATTTTTGTACATTTGTTACATTTACGTAAATTATATTTTGAAAATATTGATTAATTATTTGGTTATTATATGTAGTTTATTATTATATTTTATGCTTTTAGTTTGTGGGCTTTTTAGTGCTTTTGTAGTATAGTTTAGTATGGATATTTGTTTTAGTTAGTTTACTTATGTATATCCGGGATTGTGCTTTTCATAACTTTTGACATAAAATTAAAATAACTATAAAAACAATGGACTAATCTATAATAATTAATTATTTTATATCAAAAGTTTTAATACGCTTTACATTATGCTCGAAACGATATCGTACATATAAAAAGTCGGTTCACGAAGACAGTGCATGTACCACCGAAATGTGAATAGCGTCGTGTAAATATTGCATGGGATTTAAAAAGCTTGGACACCAAACGAAACTAAGGAGAAATAATTTTCTAGGTCGAATCATTAGAAAAGCAGCTAGCGTTGACTCAGAAAGCTCTAAGTCAATGCAAAAGGAAATGCGATGATAAAATCAAAACTATAAGTCACGAGCTGTCCATCAAGACCGAGGAGCTGGAGGAGTTGCGTAGTGAAATGCGACAGAGCTTCAACGCAAATCGTTTTGATCTAAAACCGGATAAAACCGAATACGTGTCCGAAGGCTATTCTATATATACAGCTATACCAAAAAAGACGGACTACAACAGAATGCATCACAGCATGAGCTATATAACCGAGTCGCACTGTTCGTGTCCAGCGTTAAGGAATCAGTTAGTCAGTCAGCTGATTGAAGACTTGTTCGATAGAATACATAATACCGTTGATGACGATCTAAGTAAACTTTGTAAGGAAATAATGCCGGCCAACGGCAAGGTGACCGAGGAGAATAAAGCCAAAATAACGAATTATCTCTTAATGGCCATATCTAAGGAGTTGATTAGATCGATAGGTGATGCCGACGCGAAGACCGACAGCGAGGTGAGTGTTACCTTTGTTTTATTTGTGACTAAAATGTTATAATTGCGTTAGTTATGTGTCTAACTGACTAATTGGTTGTGGAACAACTAAATCTAAATCTAAATCATACGTGTTCAACGAAATATATATTGAGTGTCCTTGAGTTTTCTTAAAACGTAAAGTTGTGAAATGAAAGTATTCATTTAAAATATCACAACTTTGTACAATCATAATTTAAATGAGAGAAAAATGTTTCTTGAGTCAGTTAATATATTAATGTTTTGGTACAGAAGATCACATTGACACACAAAAAGCACACTACCACATATTTAAATACTCAAGTTTATGTTGATATGTCTCTTAATAATGATTAATTTACACAATGTTAATTTATATTGATAATTTATTTGAAATGATCATTCAGCATTCCAAAAATTCCAAGATTGAATAATGATTTCCATATATAACAGGCTACCTACTATAAATGCAATGCAATGCTATAAGAGTTCGTGTTGTCGGTGCAGCGGCACAGCGTCTGACTGTAAACAAGACTGTTTTGGGTTCGATTCCCACTCGAAGGAAAGAAATATTTTCCTTGAAAGCGTGGTTTTGAGTTCCACCATTCAAAACAAAATTTCTGGAATTTCTGGAAACGGATTGCCTTAACGCCGCATTCCCTCTGTTTACCCTGTTATATACGAAATACAGCGTGAAGCTATAAAAAGTGTATGGTATTAAGCTGGTCACAGTTCAGAACTTATCGTTAAAGTCGAATAAAAGAGGCTAGTATCGCTATTATAACTTGAATAAATTCAAACGATATAGACATAATTCTTTATATAAAAATTATATGAATTCCATACATATTCCCAATACCATAATGCCTTGTCAAAACCAAACCTACTGTTTATTATCTACTAGTTTTTCCCGCGAACTTCGTTTCGCCTTAGTAAAGATGCTTAAGTTGTAAGATGTAACTGCAGAATAATGGCAATGAAAATATATTCAAACAATATTTATAGTTACGTTCAGATTCCTGACTACCATCTATTCTTATTTCAAATTTCACCCTACACCGTTCAGCCGTTTTGGCGTGATTAAGCAATAAATTTGATAATTTGCTTATAATAAAACTAAAACTACCTAATTAAAAAAATCTAATTTTTTCCAAATTTAATCCAGATCCCTTTAGCCGTTTTAACGTGACTGACTAACAGACATACACAAACTCACTCGCTAAATTCCGCATTTATAA